>CM029483.1:13640907-13767354 GCA_017140395.1 Eucalyptus lansdowneana | reverse complement strand
CCAACATCGTCTACTGTTCACCCTCTTTTTTTATTTATTTAAATTTTCCGTAACTAAAATTTAATTTGATAGGTGTAGGGTCATAGTTCTCGTTGAGATGAGAAACGATGGGTGGCACGCCACCAAAGGCTGTTGGACGTGCCCCCACACGCGGTTAGGAAGGTAGGCCTTGTCGGCGTGTGTGGGAAGCTAGGGGTGTGCGCAACACACGCGTGGTGACTGCCCTATGCGTGTGTCACATGTGTGGGCTGACGTTATCGTGACGTGAACTGGCGGTTGCCGCGCGTGCGGGACATATGTTGATGATGTCATAGTGACATCAAGTAATTCAATCGGTCCAACCTGACCCGGTTTGGCCCAACCGGCATGACTTGATCTAGATGAATTGCTTATCCGACCCGGTCTTCCGTTGACCTGAGTTGACCATTGAGTGTTGATTGGCATTGACCGTTGATCGTTGTTGACCATTGATCGTTAACAAAAAAAAAACGAAGAATTTGTTTTTTTCCCAATTATGTCACTATGGATACGTAATCATTTTTTGTTCTACATTTGTTGCAAGAATAATGCTTCCCTTGTGTGCGCACATCTATTTGCATTCAAAAAGACAAAAGGCAAGATTTGCAAGGATGATATTGAGTTGGCTAATTGAACATGTATTTTTTGAACATGTTCTTGAGGAAAGTGGTGATATAATTGAACATGTCCTGGAGATTAATAAGAAGATACAAAAGTCATTTGGAAGCGTTATCTCATGCCAGCTTTTGAGATGATGCGGCTCTTGATTAACACTCTTCCATTTGAATTGTAAGGAACGTTGAATCGCAACATGGAGGTAACGTGATTCCTAATTATAAGAAGTTTGTAGTGGCTTTTGAAGAAATATTATAAGATTGAAGCCACAAAGACTTCAACCCAAGGAACGAGTTCAACCCAGGGAGATGAATGTGCGAGGGAGAAATCTAATTCGTCTGTTTTTCTATGGTTGCCTAATGTACCTCTAAAATTTTCAGAGGAAATTACTAAAAGATTAGATAAATCTTTCTATGTTCATAGGTTAACTTGGCATTAGCTATTTTTTGTGTTTACTTAGTATGTTTTATTGATATCTTATGTAGATAGTTCTTCCATATTTATGTTATTGTAGCTATTGATATATTGGTTATATTATGTAAAAATATTTTTTTAATTAATGTATATATCTGAATGTTGATTGCTTCTGTTATTATTAATACTTGTGGGTAGTTTAAAAAAAGTTTTAGTAGTTTCAAATGACTTATTTTGCATAGAAGATTATATTAATGACAATTTTAAACAAAGATTTTTTGGATGATGATTGGAAACAATAGCGACATTTTGAATTTGAAAAACCTTATTTAAAATAATTTGTTAATATGATTAGTTCATACAAAATAGATGCATAAATGATAGACATTAATAATTTGTGTATGTGTGCTTGATATGTTCAAAACTAATGGCTTTGACAACTAAAAGTATAGTCGCTGAGTTGAACAAAGGAGAGAAGCTAAATAGTGATAATTATGAAATATGACATATGAAAACCAATATATGTTAGAAGAGCATAAGGCATTAGAAGCTTTAATCTGGTTATGGAAGAGTTTGAAGATGGGAATACCGCACAACACAATCGAGATAAAGGAGGCATTTGCTCTATGGAAGAGAAAAGTCACTTGCGTGCATCATATTGCTGAGTAGTATGGAGAATAATATTATGCAAGAGTTCAGCCTTTTTGAATGCTAAAGAAATGTAGAAGGTATTGGCACTCAGATTTGATCATACATCAATAACTAAGTCAGAGATTACCATTATAAGATTTGACTCTTCCAAGAAGTCTCATGGTCATTATTGACACCTAAATTTTGACATGGTCATTTATTGTATAAAAATTATGGATTAATTTTTAACCCCTAAGAAAAAAATATTATAATTCAATTTTAGGTGTATTTATTTTTAATTTACATGTTTTGTATTTATTTTTAGGACTAGTGGTGGATGGGTTTGAATTAATATTTAAGTTTCTAATTTGATAAAAGTCAATTAGGCCCGCGAAAATGAGTAAATTAGCCCAAGCCCTCGTTTGTTTTTTAATTGATTATCTTGTGGGAAATTGAGATTTGATGCGAATGGAAGTTTTTGGAATCGAGTTGCAATCTTATATTTAGTCTTTTAGATGATAAAATCGTTTGGAATATTAAGGAGTAAGGAAAATAAGAGGATTTTGGTGATTAAGAGATTATAGACTATTTTGTTATATTAAAAACGAGATCGAATATCCTACGAAGGTCACCTACTTTTACCTATAAAAGCATCATGTACGGAGAAAGAAGGGGGAGGGCTTTTGGTTTGGAGCCAAGGAGAAGTTGCTTTCAAGTTTTTAGGGTTTAAAAGAAGAAGGAAGCAAAAAGCAAAAAGAAAGCCTGCTGTGCACGCAGAGGTGAGGGGACAATGCTGTTCACGTCTCCCTCACTCACCGCCCGTATCCGCAGCCGTTCGTCTGAGTTTCCTCCACCGCGCGCACCGTCGTCCGTCTCGCCAGAAGCTCTACCTCACCGCGCGACTCAGCTGCACCACCTGACGCTATCGCCTCAAAGACCAGCAATCGATGCTCTCCACAGCTGCTCAACCCAGCACCGTCGCGCTCTACTTCGGCGCCAGCCCAGCTGTGACACCCCTGCAACGCTTCCACCTTCAATCTCCTCTGCCGACGCCACCCACGATCTGGCGCTGACACCCATTACTGCTGTCGTGCTTCCTTGACCCGCAACCCGTGGATCTCTCGTCCGCAAGACTACCCTGCCGCGTCTCTGTGATCCAGCTGTGAAGCCCGACACCGAAGCCATTCCTGCTCTGCTGCTGAACCTTACGCCAGACGCAGCGCCGCCCACCCGCGGGCGGTCTTTTCAGCCAGCCCTCCACCCGAGCGACCATTCTAGCTGGACCCTCCTCCGCCAACGCCCACCCGGAATCCCCTGCCCATGACGCCCTTCGTGGTGGCTGAGCTGTTGCCGCTGTCTACTGCCTGCATCCGATCGCGAATCTGCCTAGCCCGGAGGTGGAAGCTCACACCTTCCCTCCGTCGCCGACCCACGATCCCAACGACGTGCTGCCCAGACCAGCCACACGTGCAAGCCGTGCTCGAAAAAGGGAAGGAAAAAATCAGAGATTATGTAGTTTTTATTTTATTCTATTTTTTAATATTCTATTTTAATGGAATTGTTCTTAAATATAGGATTGATATTCCAGACATGAATTAGCCCTCAAATAAGAGATTGACAGTCCGATTTTCACGCCCGAGATCCGACTTGTAATCCCTTGCAAAATCGTCAATCCAATCTCACACCAGGCTTGATTCGCGATTTAATTTAAAATTGGCCAACCCGATTTCATGCGTGAGATATAATTCGTCAATTTTGGATATCGACTTTCTCTTGTTTGATTTGTGGTGGTGTTTGGATCAATTTTATTTTTGTAAAAAAAAATCTAGAAAAATTTCGAATTAGGGTTAAGTTTGTTTTAGAATGTTCCTAGTCTTAGAGTTATCTTGAAGTGTTAAAATTACAATCTATTTTGAATTTTTAAATAAAACTATCCAAAAAAAAATGTGTTCATTTAGGATCTTAGTTTCTTAATTTAAATGGCATGTTTAATTATTTGGCAATTTTAAATTTCGAATTTTATAAAAAGAAACAAAAAAAAATCATCATGCATATATCATGTTGAATTAGGGGCATTCTTTGCACGTCATTCCATATTAGGATTGCATGTTTATCAATTATAGGTAGATAATCTCTAGTAGATAAATTGCATGTTTTTGTTAGGAAAATAAAAATGCCCCTATCATATAGAATTAGATTCCTAAATGCACGTCATTTATTGATTGTTGTTAGGTTCATTTAATTAGAAATTGTCTGTCATTAGATTAGGTCATTTAATAAATGTCACGTGACATATAGCTCGCATATTAAATTACATGTTGTATGTCATTTTAGTTAAAATAATTTTATACATCATTGCATTGCATTTCACATCATTAGAATTAAATCATTTTGGTAAATTTAGATTGCATATTTAATTATTGCATATTTAATTATTGCATGTTCATTAAGAAATCACAAATTTTTTATTCATTCATATAGTTTAGGACATATTGTCATGCCATATCATTTTATATTAGATTAAAAGCATTGCATTGTATATGGATTATAGTCTCGTCAAAAAGTGAAAAACGAAAATTGAGTGATTACTTATTAATTAGAAATCATATCATGATTATTAATATAATTTCTGATCTGAATAGCGTAGATGTTTTCGTTGCTTGGAGGTCAGTCTGCATTATTTAATTGCTTTCTTGGGTATTAAATTTGTGGTTTGCGCACCCGCATGATAACCTCACATGTTATGAAGATATATTTAAAATTAATTTAAGCTGCCTGTAAAACATTTTGAAAATAAAATAGTACCAAAGGACATTAGAGAAATCTAGTGTAATCAAGTCCCCATATCGAAAGTTTTCTAGTTTATAGGAGTAAAATAATTTTTCATTATTTTACTTAGGTGTCTAATCTATCTACCGTAAATTAATTAGTGGTGACTCATAGATAAAATCTATTTGCATGTTAAGAAATTTAAACACTAAGTCGCAAATTGGTATGAACTTGGGAGAGTCGAGCTAAATTTAGGCTTATTAATCAATTAGCCTGATTTTTAGGTAGTTCACACAAAAAATTAGGTTCGATAGTCTCATGAAACAATACTGAGAAATATGTCAAATATGATTAATGAATTGGAAAGATGTTGACCATGCCTTCTAATTGACAAGCAAGTGTAGGTAGTGATATGTTTATTGCCTTATAGTTAGGAACAAATGAAGGTGTACTAACCCATGATGAGAGCATTAAAACCTTTGAGGATGTAATGCGCAATCTTGAGCTAGAAGAGGACCGTTTTCCCGGTAACTAAGTTGGAAACCGACATTTATTATGTTGGGTCTAGTTCATAAGACGCTGAGCTCAAAAAGCGCAAGTGTTTTGATTCATTCAAAATGTGGAAGGCCAAGGAAGCGCTCTTAGGAAAGAAACCTAGAGCTGACCAATATGAGAGAAAAACGTCCTTAAGTGAAAAAAGTTGTCAATGGCAAAGTGTTATAACCGTGGCAAGAATGGTTACTATATTCACGACTATCACAAGCCAAAAGAAGGTAAATACCCGTTGTATTCTTAAGAACTTTGCTTATGTATCACGTTCTGTTCTTAGTTGAATCTAATTTTTGTGAGCTGTAGATTCAGGAGCAACAGACCATACAGCAAATGATAGAGAATCCTTCGTGAAATTTCGAGTATCAATGGAACGAAATGTATCTATGTATGAAACAACTTTAGAGCTGACACCTGCTAATTAAATATGCGTGGTAAATGCATTTTGTTCATACATTATCTATTATATGCTTCGGAAATCTGTCAGAATTCAATGTCTCGTATTAATGTAGGTTAAATTTGGTTTCGATTTAAACTTTAATAATTGCGTGGATTTATATTTGAATAAAAATTATTATGGTTGTAGTTATTTTTTCTAGATTGTTTTATTGTATTGGATGTTAACTTTGGTAATGTCAATGTTTGTTATTTTCCCTTCACGTCTTTTTAATTCATATGATAATGATATGAATGTGTGATATGCTATACTTGATTATATTGGTCAACAACGTATGAATAGACTAACTAAAGGGGATTTGTCGAGCAACATTGAAAAGTTGATTTACCTATATATTAGCATTGTCTTGTAGAGAAAACGATAAGAAAACGCTTTGGAAAAATGTAAAAAAAACTTAATTTTCTTTGTAATTAATCGATTCTAACTTCTGTGATATAATGAATGTGAAAGGAATGTATTGAGCTATTTATTTCATCATGTTTATAGATTATTACACTTAATTTAGACATGTCTATTTGATTTCTCTTAAATCTAAAGTATTGAGTTGTTTCAAAAAGTTTATGAACTTGGTAGAAAATCAATTAAATGAGAAAATAAAAGTATTGAGATTCGATCGAGGTTGAGAATATCTGTCTAATAAGTTTAAAAATTTGTGATGAAAAATGAATAGAAATAAAGTTGTCTATTTCCTATACTCTTTAACAATATGGTGTTACGAAAAATAGAAATAAAACTCTACTGGAAATAGTTAGGTTCATGATGGCGCATGCCAACTTATACCACATTTTGGGTGATGTTTTATTAACTGTTACTTATATATTTAACCGTGTGCCTTTCAAATAAGTTATTTCTATTTCATATGAGTTATGGACAGGTAAAAAAACCCAACTTAAGTTTATTAAATCATAGGGTTATGCTGCATATACTTATGAGCATTCTTATAAGTATGAGAAATTAGATCCTAAAGGAAAGAAGAGTATTTTCATAATATACTCAGAATACTCCAAAATTGTATGTATTTATAAGTGAGTAAGAAAGTAAGAGTATAACTGAATTTGAATAACGAGATTTCTCATTCTTAGAGAATGCATTTCCTAATAAAAGCGAAATAGGTGAGGACAACTTCCTATTTGAGCCATTGGATCAATATAATGAATTCAATAGAGTTCATCCAAGTGGAAGTAATATAAGAAATGATAATTTAAATTCGACTGGAGTTTAATTACAACCACTTGATGAAGCGATATTGTTATTATCTAATATAAGTGGAAGCATAATGGAGAATAATGTGCAAAATGTATAATTTCTCGTACAACGAACAAGTCACAAAAAGTACTTCTCATTGATGTTTTAACATTGAAGGAGAAACTTTATGGTTGCTTTACAATATGAAAATGGCCAAGGAATATAAATTAAACTCTAAATTGTCATAACAATGAAAAATGGATGCATGCAATGGAAGATGAAATGAAGTTAATGAAATCAAATCATGTTTGAGAATTGGTTGATCTTCTAAAATGGCGCAAAGCCATTGAGAATAAGTAGATTCTCAAAATAAAGCATAAGTTTAAAGCTCAATAGAAATACATAAGGCTTATCTTGGCAAATGGGTATAAGCAACATGAATGAATTGATTATGAGGAAACATTTTCTATAATGAGATTTATTTTAATTCGCTTATTCTGGTAATAGTAGCTAGTATGGATCTTGAGTTATATCAAATAGATATAAGAACAATCCGTTGGTTTTATTTTGAAAGGCCAAAAACAAAATGTATATAGACTTTTGAATCAATATATGACCAAGCAATCATTGAGATAATGATATATATGTTTTCATGATATCATAATAGCATATAATTTTACAATGATTATAAGGATTATTGAGTATATATCAAAAGATCCAAAGATCGTTGTGATCATATCATTATATGTTAATGATATATTAATTACTGGAAGTAATGAAGTTTTTTAATATTATTAAGAGTTATTTATCTTTAAACTTTAGATGAAAGATATGGGTGAAGTTGCATACATTATTGTAGTTAAGATTTCAATGGATCGTTCGAAAAATCATTGTCACTTTTGCAAGAAACCTATATAAACAAGATTTTGAAACAATTTCATATGTAAGATTATAAACTTATAGATACTCCTATTGTATAAAGTAAATAATTGGAGTCATAGATTTTGTCCAAAACTGCAAAAGAGAAGGAACAAATGCAACGTGTTTCTTATGTTAATACCGTTGAAAGCTTAATGTACGTTATGATAATACAAAACCTGATAAATGTGTTGCAAAGTAGGAATGGTAAGTAGATACCAATCCAATCCAAGACAAGCACATTGGAAATGCGTCAAAAGAATATTGAGATATCTAAGGAACTACTGATTATATGTTGAGTTATCAAGAAAAAGATGCACGGTTGGAAGGCTACTCAAATGCTAATTGGGAGAAGATTTAAATGAAAGGAAATCTACATTTGGATTTGTTTTCTCACTAAATAATTGTGTTATATCTTGAAGTAAGAAACAAACGTATATAGTTTTGTCAATGATGGAAGTTGATTTCGTGGTATTATCAGCAGCAATATAAAAAGGTATTTGGCTTAAAGATTTTTGAATCATTTAAATGTTGTTAAAAATGCTACAAACTCATTATTGTTTAACTATGATAGCTAAGTAGTAATAGTGTACATCAATGATCCAAAATATCATGGTAAGACTAAATATATAGATATCAAGATGTGGTTGCATGAAAAGATGTGAACATATAATATATATCTATACATATAATGATAGCCGATCTTATGATGAAACCAATACTTAGATGTGTTCTGCAGCCATGTAAAATCACCAGAACTGCATAAATACTGATGTACTGAACATTGTAATTTTCATAAGTGTTTACATTTAATGAAATTGTCTTTCATTATTAATGCCTATAATTTTTTATTTGATGTTTATGCATAGTAATGCTTAGTGCATGAGATAAAATTAAGAAATTATGTCGACAGATAAGATATTAGTCCACTCATATAGGTAATTGCATCTATTTACTATGTGATAAATAGAGATAAGATGATTTTTAAGCTTATTATCTAGGGTGATAATAGAGAGCCCAAGCGTAAAATATAAATGTCGCATTAACCGAGTGTTAAGATGATGACATAATATTTATTATGTCTCAAGTAAAATAACTAATATATTTTACTTTATCTATTTTTGATAGCAAATGTGAGTTGTAATGAATTTTTGAAAGAGTGGATATGCGAATTCAAGTTAGACATTATGTATATCTAAATTATCATATGTATGGTATTAAAATGGAAGACGTATGCTCAATAGGAAAGAAGTTAATACCGTAATGCGTATTTTTATATTACGTATGCATAAGATGACAAATAAAAGTGGAAAAATTATGATCTCAATTTTTATGCCATATAAGATTCTTGAGGAAAATAGTTTCTCAATTAAGTGCCATCATAATTGTTACTTATTCTCATGATTTTTATTCAAAGTTTATCTTAGAATGTTGTCAATGATCATGTAATTGATTCGATTTAATAGAATATTTCTTGAAAAGTAAGTTAACTTGAAATTGAGTGTTTTAAGGAAATAGGAAGATTGAGTCTCGGAGAATCACACTCTAGTTATATATATTCATTAGTCAATCAATTATGATTGCTTTTAGGATAATCATAATTGCGAATACAATATGTCATTATTAAAAAGAGATCGAAAAAGAGATATAAATGTAATCGATAGATCTAAGGATCTTGCATACTATATTTACTCAAAATGTGATGCCAATTTTGAGTTGCTATATATTCTTAACAAATGTGTGGCAACGAGTTTTTGAAATATTTGCCACATTGGATTATTTACTAGTATGAGCGTTGCGAGAAAGAGTTCCACTTCTCGACACATAAGAACAAGCCATCCATGAAAATACGAGAATTGGGGGCCATCTCGGGGAAGTTTTAAAAGGGGGTCCACGTCCCTTCCAACATTTTCTTTTAATTAAAAGAATAATACTGACGTAAATAATTTCTAGATTTTGACCAAAATATATAATATGGTCCCGGAACTTTAACTCGATGTGGTGTTATCCCTAAATTTTTAATTTGTTCAATGTGGTTTTGACCAATGAGGAAATCTATGCTTAGAACTAAGAAAAACGAGGTCGGTAGCAAATATGCATTTTTGGGACTGTTTTTTAGCTGTGAACTACTCGGAAACCAGGATCCAGCAGAGATGTTCAAAGATGCCAAGATAGTAACATCTTTAACTTAGCCAAGCTGCATTTCTTAGAGGATTAGAAGAAGTGTGTAGAGAGACATTGAGAGAATTTACATAAGTACACACTTTACTTCAAGAGACTATATCCAAAACATTACATTCTCTTTTACTTTTATACACATCAAGAGGCTACAAAAAACAAATATCAAGCTCATGGGTCTTAAAACACATAGAGGCTCCATTTTCAAGTTAGTCCCCAGACTATATGAAAACATTCAATATTATCCTTCCATTAATTCACGTTCTAAAACTAGATTGACATATGAACCAAAAGTCACCAACCACGCTCCAATTAGAGTGCACATGCCCACCGCGCCAGCGAGCCAGACGGCTCCTGGCCGGTCCAACCATTGACTGGTCAACAGTCGGGTCGGGTCACGGTTTAGCCTCACTGGTCAGCGACCGGCCGGCCAATTGCCGTTGGCGGTGACGTCATCGATAACGTCATCTAGCAGTTACCAACCGTTGGATGACGTCACTATGACGTCAGCACGTGTCGGTTCGTCAACGTGCGCATGACGCTCATGCGTTGGCGTGCCTAGCGTGTCAGGCGTGTGGAGCCCATGCGCAATGGCTTATGGCTGTGCATTTGGGCGCATCCCGCGTCCTCCGGTGGCGCTCAACCCATCGTCGGACTCATCTCAATTTGGTGTCCTAGTAGTTCGATTGTTGATTCTAAGGGAGAACTAGATCGAATCGATTAAATATACTTTTTTATTATTTTTATTTCTTTAAAAAATTAGTGGGTTTAGTTTATTATTTCCAATGAAATAGGAGCTTGTAATTAGATAATAAGATATACAAATTGATGCATAGAATTTGTCTCGAACTCTAAATTTGTTCTTGGATATCGAGATGGAAATGTGAAAAAGAAAAAAATAGTAATAGTTCTCGGTCTAGTCCCCGATTCCCAATTAGCCTCCTCTGTCCTCGGGACCAACAAGGGGTTATCAAACTAGACCATAAACCGATTATCCCTAATAAAAGCAAATCATTTCTTCAAACTTTCCAAATAAAAATTGTCAAACATTTTTACATTTGATCAAGGGCTTTAGAGGCCCAAAGAGCTTTGGGAAAGCCAATTCCCAAATGCATCCTAAAACAATCTCAATAACCTCGTTATGGGGACAAGACATACAAATTCTAAATGACCTATTAAACATTACAACCAAAGAGATGCTGCCGGTCACGGCCGCTACCCGTCGGCCCTTTGATTTGACAGGAGAAGGGAGTGAGCACGGGTGGATCCAAAGTCCTTGCATAAGGAAATGGTATTAATGATAAACGTGCCAGATAAAAGAAAGAGTGTTTGGGCGGGCAGTGTTAGGCCGGGAGTGGGTGGTTGGCCTTTAGGGGGACCATTCCATTTTAGATATTGGACGTTGCCCCCACCGAGTCTATCCATTATCTCTCCTCATCTTAGACTTTCGTATTCTATATAGAACTTCAAAACTTGTACCACCGATGGAAAAGAAAAAACGAGGAATCCTTCAGCTATACTAATAACTAACGCTTGCGAAACCTGAGGCCCCCGATAACAGAAGGGAAGGGAAGGCGATGTTCATTCATGAACCTTTAATAAGCGGGTGGATTGATTCGTCCGTCCCATCAGAAGAAAGGAAGAGACCCGCCATAAGAATTGGGGAATTCTTTGCATAGACTAGTCGGGATGATGTCTCAACGGTTGCATGGGATGAGAGAATCCCATGATGGGATGATGGGTGAGCTGAGATATTTATCATATGATGAACCCCTCCTCTTCTCCCCTCTCCTGCACGAGAATTCTCCAATTTGACTCGTGCGTCTTCTCTACTCTCCTCCCAATGAATGCGGGCTCTACGGAGATGGATGGGCCACCGACCCATCCCCTCCCATCCCCTCACCATCTAGAAACTCTCTCCCGTACACGACAGTTCGCCATGCTACACACGGTTGACCCAAGACCGACTTACGCTGCAAGTTATCCCTTCCCCCACCACAAGCTCCCATCTCTGACTTTTTCAAACCATGGACCGAAAGGGAGATAGATATTTATTCGTACGCGCTTTTCGTGACGAAATCCCCAGGCTCGGCTCCATGGATTGGAAAGTAAGTCTTGGCCTTTTGTTTTTTTCTCCGTTTTCCCATTGAGATCGCCCCGTCCCCAACGAGCCGATCTCTTCAAATTAAAACACACAAATCCCACCTCGTTTTTTTTTTTCCCTTTTGTTCTTAAATGGGAGAGAAGTCAGTGGCATTAAAAACAATGGTGCTGCTAGTTATTTCTGATATTCGTTTTCAATTCATTCAGCTGAGAAAAACGAGAGAACAATCCAACCATCCAGACAATGTGGAATTCAATCTCTTGATCTCGTCTCGTGTATTTAAAAAATTATTTTGGCCAAAAAAATATTCCGAAAAATGGCCAAAACCGTACGGATGTACACGAACCCGAACCCGTTCTTCCCTTCGGTTCGTGTTCGACGATTCAAATTGCATTTATGAGCAATAAACATCCAGACGATGTGGAATTCAATCTCTTGATATTGTGGTAAACGAGAAAATTCGTTGAAAACAAGATAAAAATCACGATCGGACTCTGATACCAATGGTGGAAGGAAGTCATCGAACGATGACTTACCTCTATCCGATGCGTAGCCAACAATTTACACGGAACAATCGTTGAATTGCAGATGAATCACGAACAAAATTACTTCACGTTGGTCTGAATGCAATTACAAGAAAAGCATCCGATTTCCATAGCGTAAATGCCAATTGTTCTTATAAAGGATAAATGGAACATCTTCTTTTTCTTTTGATGGAAAGGGGAAAAGAAAAAAGAGAGAAATTTCTGAGCGTACGTTCTGCCAACCGTACCAACGGTTATCTTCAAAAGACTTTTATACAACTCCCTTCATACCCTTTCAAAGAGTGTTTTTCTATCGTTCGTAGCGTATCAAGATGAAACAGTGCGTTCTCATCGCAACCCGTCATGGATATACTAATTAAGTACAATAGTAACAAACACGTAACATATGCTAGATTCAATTTTTAATTATCAATCACCTAATCCCTTTTACTTAAACTTGATGAAAAAGACTTTAATAGAAGTACAAAAAGAAAGAGGGAGAGGGGAGAGGGGGGGGGCAGTGATCACATGAATTACTAATTTCTTCATCAAATAGAATGTGAAAGAGCCAATGGAAGAATCAACATACGGTGCACCGAAGGTAATTTTCGATCACCCCTTGTACCGTTTGAAAGTGACATTATTGATGAAGGATCATTTTAATAAAGTTTAATCAGAATAATTTATGAAATGATGATGAGATCAACACTTGGGGATTATAATGAATAAAGTCATGTATCAGGCAACCAAATGTCATTTTTTCAGTGTTTGCTTTTAATTTGCACGAGAAATTAATTTCACTTGGCCATGGAGTCAATGAAAAAATTATAATAGTAACAATAAAATTTATAGCTTGCATTAAAGATTTTTGTTCAAGTAGTTGAAATATTATCTAAGATTGAGAGTTCCTATGAAAATGATACATCAAGAATCACTCATCTCTTTGCAAAGAAACCTTGTGCAAAACACAGGTAAGAAAACTAGCGAGTTCTCATAGTCAAAAGGATTTTAACCGCATACGATACATGTGGCATTCTAAACCTTTGGAAAATAACAACCTTATGACGAAATCAAGAAACAATAAATCATTTTGACATCATCAATTTGATGAAGAGGCATACTAATTAGCCTCTAACATTCCTTGAACCAATTTGTAGTACATACATTTTCTCAATAGATAACTACAAAACACATTCTTTCATCGTTATAATTTATGAGTTATAGCTACGCTGGATTAGAAGCGATTATTCAAAATATTATGTCGCTCGGCACCTAGATGATAATCGATATTGGAGCATGTGACCATTGAAGATTTACCGTGAACGTTGAAGGGAAAAATAGCTCAATTATTTAATAGGCAAATGTAGAAAAAAAATAAAGAAAAAGAAAAAGTACATGCAGCTTCATAACTCATAAGGTAAGGGGGCAAATTAGTAAAATTAGAGAGAAGAAAAAACAAAAATTCATCCGACATAAATCTTATTTTGGGAGGAAGCTTATTTCCAAGCGCTTTTGAGCTTTTAAACATAGTGGCCAACATAAATTCTCCAACTACAATGAAGCATGCATGTGTCATGGCCCGAAAGAAGACCGATCCAAGAGGTTCCCAATGGACGGCCGTGACTCCTCTGTGGATCCCAATCGATCAGCCCGTGATACATGCAGGTAACATTTCCCGGAACCTTCCTATGATCCTCAACCACCATTTCTCATATATTGACCAAATGTCCTCCACAATTGGAGTAACTTGAAAGATTATGGACAGAATTCCTCCGAACGAAAATGAGACCTCATATGGCAATTACATTTCTAATTTTTTCCAATACGGCTTACTTATAGTGAAACGTTAGAAGTAGGGAAAAAAAAAAAAAAAAGAGAGACCAAAGTTATGGCGATTATTTATAGGAAAACCGTAAAACAAATGAAGTATCGATTTCTTAATCAAATGGAATGCGAACGAGCCAAGAAAAGAATTATATATGGTGTGGTATCCGTAAAAAGTCAACTGAAGGCATTTTTCCAGGCCCGTTTGCACCGTTTAGAAGTTGCGCGATTAACTGGAATTTTATGGTGCTTGCACAAAAGCTACACCTAGATGATAATCGATATTCGAGCATGTGACCCATTGATTAAAGATCAGGTAGAGAAGATTTACCTTGGTATGTTGTTTGCAAAAATAGCTCAGTTATTTAATAGGCAAAAGCAGAAACAATAAAAAATAAAAAAGAAGTACATACAGCTTCATAGCTCATAAGGTTGAGGGGACAATCTAGCAAAGTTAGAGAAGAGACAAGAAAAAGGAAAAATTCTCAAGCCGGCAATCAAATCCAATGTTCATCAATAAATCGTTTTGGCATCATCAATCGGAAGGAGAGCCATATTAATTTGCCTCCATCATTCCTCGAATGCGTACATATTTTCTCAATAGATAACTATAACACACATTTGATTGTTGTTACAATTTATGTGTAGTAGTCGCGTGTAATTAGCAGTAATCAATTAAAGGGATAATGTGTTGGAAGTGATAAAATTTGTCACAAAAGTGCAATTAAATTCTAAAATTTTCAAAAAACCTAATCAAATCTTAAAAATTGTTAGCATTTTTCGTTTATTAAGTTGAACGGAGTTAATAAAAGAACTTGATTGCATAAATTTGATAAATTTTAAGAATTGATCAAATTATTTTTAAAGTTTTAAGACTCAATTTAACTATTGTGACAAGTTTTAAAATTTTCAGTATATTTATCCTTTAATTGAATTTTTTTCACTTGCTCAAGATATTGGAGCACATGAGCGATCGGATCAAAGATCGGGTCAAAAAGAAATTGCACGGGCAGCTTCATAAGGTTTTTTTTTTTTTTTTTTTTTTTGGTCAGAAAAGATAATATCATTGAAAAAAGAAAGAACGATTACACTTTAGCGTTCAAAGAAAAAGAAACGAAGGCATCCGCCGCGAGCAGAGCTTGCAAAACAGGAGGAGGAAAAAGGTTCCAATTTTGGGGCAGATCTGGTCGTCCGTGTGCTTTGGCCGCCCAATCAACGACTGAATTCGCTCGTCTGTGACAGTGCTGCAAACGGAGATTCAGAAAAAGGGGCAAGATCACTTGAAGCTCATCAAACAGCGGTCGATCCTCCCATGGTGGCGGCCGTCGGTCTTGAAGAATGTCAATCAGTTGTAGACAGTCAGATTTGATGACGATTGATGCGGTAAGAAGCCCCTGTTGTTTGAGACGATTTAGGGTTAGGGTGAGCGCCTGTGTTTCCGCTTGAAAAGCCGAATTTGCTGAAAATCTGGCCGTATAGACATCGGTGAGCAGACATCTATGATCGCGGCTAATACAGGCCATTGTGCCTTCTCTGTGCCCAGGGTAGAAGGAAGCATCGATATTGCATTTGATGAAGCCCGGTTCTGGCGATTGCCAATGGTGAACTGTAGAGGCAAGGGGCACAGCGTTACGCGTACCTGCTGGTTGGGGAACTGTTTGATCAGAGAGATTGAGGATTCGATATTGAGCCAAGGCATCAACAACAGTTAGATTGGAGTCAGGGAGTAATCCACGAAAGACACTATTGTTACACAGCCGCCACATCTGCCATAAAACCAGAGCAATCATAGGTAATCGAGGTAAGAGTTTCTGATCCTTAACTGATTTTGCAAACCACTTATCCAGACGAGTAATCGTAGTTGGGTGGAAAGGGAATTGCAGCTGTGGATGTGACCATACCCCTGCTGTCCACGGACAATAGAAAAAAATATGTTCCACTGTTTCCGGCTCATTCTGATTGCATATAGTACACATAGGGTTGGATATGATATGTCTGTTATGTAAATTGGATTTGGTAGCTAGTGCGTTTTGACATGCTGACCACAGAAATATGCGAATTTTGGGTGTGCTGTGCATTTTCCATATGTAACGCCATAGCTTAGATGGGGATGATAGGAGGTTGATGCATGATTACCTTGTGATCTGTTTGTTGGTGCTGTCAAGGCTCTATAATTACTCTTAACTGTATACTGCCCTGTTGTTGTTGCTGCCCAAATAATCTGATCTGTTGAGTGGAGAGGTCGTAGTGGAATTCTGAGGATTTCGTCGACAATAGAGTCATCGAACATCTGTGTAATAAGGTGGGTTTTCCATGTGTGGTGGATAGGATCAATAAGATCCGCCACCAACCTGGGCTCATCTCTATTTGCAGGTCCGCCAATCTTACCTCTTGGTAACCAGCAATTTTCCCTAATATGGATTGATTTTCCATCACCAACAGACCATCTTGCATTCGGTAAGATGGCATCACGCCCAATTAGAATGCTCCTCCAGCCCCAGGAAGGGCGAGAACCAGACTCTGCAAATTCGAAGTCCTTTGAGGGAAAATATAGGCCCTTGAGGAGCCGACCCTAGAGCAATTGAGGTTGTTGTAATAACCTCCAGGCCTGCTTACCAAGCATGGCATTGTTAAAAGCTGCAAGATCCCGAAAACCTAACCCACCAGAATTTTTTGCTATCGTTAATAAGTCCCATTTCTTCCAATGCACACCATTCCTATTCTTATCATTCCGCCACCAAAATTTGGCAATCCGTCTCTTGATTATTCGACATAGAGATATGGGAAGCTTGAAGGTCGACATGGCGTACTGCGGCATAGCTTGGACGACAGATTTGAGAAGGACCTCATTTCCACCTTTCGATAACAACAATTCTTTCCAACCCTCCAACTTTGCATGTACTCTACCTAATAGCCAGCCAAATACTTCCTTTTTCGAGCGACCCCATTCTGATGGAACTCCTAGGTATCTACCATAACCACTCAACACCGGAACTCTCAACTCAGCAGCCAAGTTAGTTTGAAGACTTAGTGGACAGCATTTGCTAAAATAGAGGCCAGACTTATTCCGGTTTATAACTTGTCCAGTAGCGAGACAATATCGATTTAAAATATTGGCCATGTTCTGACATTCCAAGATAGTGGCATCAAGGAAGAAAACGGAATCATCAGCAAAAAAATAAGTGCGAGAGAGTGGGGCATGACCTGGTAAGTTTGATGCCGCGAAGATGTCCCATCGTAAGAGCGTTATGAATGAGGGTAGATAGAGCATTGGCCATTAAAATAAAGAGATATGGAGAAAGAGGGTCTCCCTGTCTGAGTCCTTTTGATGGCTTGAAATAAGGTAGAGATTCCCCATTCAACTTAACACTCATTGTCGTTGTAGTAATACAGTGCATCACCATCTGAACCCACCTAGGATGAAAACCCAGTCTAATAAGGTAGGCTTGAAGGAAATCCCATTCAACTTTGTCGTAAGCCTTCTGCATATCAGTCCTGAGGATAGCTTGGAAGTGTCGTGTCCGATGCCTCGTCTTGAATTGATGTAGAACCTCGTGTACAACTAATACATTGTCTTGTATTTGACGGCCAGACACAAAGGCAGCCTGTTCAAGTGATATCAGCTGCGCTAACAATGGTTTTAAGCGGTTGGCCATGACCTTGGAGATAACCTTATATGCAAAGTTACACAAACTTATCGGTCTAAACTGGTCGAGACGTTCAGGATGGTGTACTTTAGGAATTAGAACAATAAGAGTCTTGTTAAGATCTGGAGGGAACTTACCATAGCGAAAAAAGTCGTGGACCAGACATAATAAATCATGTTGGATAGTATTCCAATGGGATCGGTAGAATAAACCATTAAATCCGTCGGGACCCGGAGCTTTTGTTGCACCCAGTTGGAAAGTGACTTGTCGGACTTCTTCAACCGTCACTGAGGCCAATAACTGCGCATTCATTGTGTCCGTAACAACTGATTGACATTGATCAAGGACAGGGCCAAAGTCACGGTGGCCTGCCGATGTGTAGAGCTGGATAAAGTAAGCAGAAGTCATCTCCTTTAAATCTGCTATATCCCGCACCCATTCATTGTCTGCATTCCGAAGCATTCCAATCCGGTTTCTCTGCCTTCGTTGGATTGTAGTGGCATGAAAGAACTTACTATTTTTGTCACCCCAACGCAGCCAATTTATTCTGGATCTCATAGCCCAAAACTGTTCTTCTTGCTGCCAAATAGTCCTCAATTCATCTTGGAGATGAGATACCTCTTCGCTGTCAGTGTTAGAACTATAAGGATGGTTAATGAGTGTTTGGAGGCGTTGTTGTAAAGCTGTTATCCTTAAGTGGCCATTGCCAAACTTAGAGCGACTCCATTGGCTTAAAGCTATTCTTACCCTAGACAGTTTGTGCAAGAAGTCAAAATTTCTGGATTGATTAGAAGGCCAAGTTTGGGAGACAAGGCTGTAAACTTCCGGATCATCGTTCCAGAAAGCTTCATAAGCAAAGGTGCGTTGACGATTTTTATGAAGCTTCACTGTTGAGAGAAGTAAAGGGCTGTGATCAGAGCCCAGTGGCAGTAAGGCATATACTTCCGCATCAGGATAATTAAGACGCCATTCCATAGAGCAGAGGATTCTGTCCAATCGTTCCTTAACGAGGTCAGCTCCTTCACTGTGACATCCTGAAATTCGACCCCGTTTCGATAAAGTGAAATGGGCATTTCGTCGACGTGCTTAGGGTCCTTTTTCTCTGAGCTGATCACTCACGAGTTAACTAACCTATTGGGTGAAGCCGTTAAGGGATGTATCAGCTGTAAAATCCCTAAAAGCTACCTAATTGGTTGGATTGGACTAAAATCACGTCCGATCGATTTTTAACCACGAAATTGAACTCGATTTCGGGAATCGAATTTTAAGCGCGTCATAATTCTTATTTTTAGGATCCTGTCTCATTGCTCGTCAATTTATTGACGGGTCCGAAATTTCAAGAAAGAAATTATCGGAAGAAAATTGAAGACCAAAAGGAAAATAGAAAGGAAAAGGAAAATTGAATAATTCAATTAGGTATTTCCTTTTTTTCTTTTTCCTCTCTCTCCCTCTCTTTTCTTTTCTTTCTTTTCTCTCTTTTCTTTCTCTCTCCTCTCTCCTCTCCCCTCCCCCTCGTGCGATTTCCCCCACCGCTCACTCTCCCTCTCTCTCTTCTTTGACTAGTCAAAACCCCACACCCTTATCCCTTCTCTCTCTCTCTTCTCTCTCCTCTCTCTTCTTTCTTCCCCTGCACGATAGAACCAGCTTCTTCTTCTCCTTTTTTCTTCACCCTCGGCGAACCAGAAGCTGTAGCTCGCCGTTTGCTCCGTCGCCGCTCGTTCCGCCGCCGCACCGCACGCCGGCGCCCGCACCGCTCGCCGCCGCGCGCTTCACCCCGCGCCCGCCGCTCACGGTTGTCTCTCCCCGCGCGACCCAGCCCTGTTCGGCCTCTGTCCAGCTCGATCCGGCCACCTCCGGCCACCGTTTGAGCTCGCCGGACCTCCACCGGCCTTCCCCCGTACCTTGCCACCCTTGCTGCGTTATTTGGTTGCTGTTTGGTGTTCTTTTTCAGCCCGAACAGCCACCCAACGGAGTGGGTTTCAGCGGCTTTAGGCCCGCTTTTGGGCCGTTTCCCGGCCCCGAACCCGAGCCGTGCTTTGGGAACAATCGTTCCTCGCGTCGCCGCCGTTGGATTGATCCGATTTGCGCACGATTTGGTGAGTAATCTCACTAATCCTTGCTTAGTGGATTAATTATGCTTTAGGTTGGTTTAGTTTTAATTAATTATGTTTAGGTTGTTAGATTAGAATAAATTAGCAATTATTAGTCAATTGTGATGTGATTTAGATAAATTGATTGCGCAATTAGCAAGTAGACGTGGTCTACTAATTATTGGAAGCATCTCGGGAATTTTCCGATCCTTAATCGGGCTTCAATTTGGCGATCTGGGCCTAAGTGGGATTTTTGGCATTTAAATATTATTTTTCGGAATTAAATTATTTATTTATTTATTTTCCGAAAATTCAACTGAGATGGTTGAACCGGAAAATTATGCTGATGACTGTGGCAAAGTCCGTTTATTTAATCGGGCTTTATTTTAAGCTAAATTGAATTTCTTGTATTTAAATATTATTTTTCGAAATAAATAAATAAATAAATTATTTTCCAGAAATTCAACTTGGATGGCTAGTGGCCGAATTTTTATGCTGATGATCGTGGTGCAGCCCGTTTATTTAATTGGGCTTTAATTTGAGCTAAATTGGATTTATTGAAATTATTTATTAATTTTCGAAATTAATTAATTAATTATTTATTTTCCGGAAATGAAGATTGAGATGGCTGACGACCGAAATTTCGTGACGATCGTCGTGGTGAAGTCCGTTTATTTAATGGGACTTTATTTTGTGTTGAATTGAATTATTTGCGAAGGATGGGAATGATTCTTTAATTGGAAAATCATTGGTTATTAATTGAAAAATAACCGGGCATCGGTTGATAATGCCAAAACTATTTGAATGGACTACACAACATGTGGGAGTTATGGAAAAGAAAATATTAGATTTTGGCTAAGGCCAGCCGTGTGCCCACGCACGATATTTTATTGGATATTTTTAATACGACGAAATGAGGCCAAGACATTACTTTAATTGAGAAAGTTAAGTGCGAGGCACAATGTCATTGGGCCGTGATGGATTAATTGTGTGTTGTGTTGAGGGAAACCAATGGATCATGAGCAGGTAAGGGACTAAGTACTACACAAGTAGAAGACTTCGTGTGAGTTACCTCTAGCGCCTTATACCATTGCTTATTGTAGTTAAGGACTAAGTATTACATGGCGACTTGAGTCGCATGGGAATTACCTCTAGCGCCTTGCTGCATTGTTATGCATAGTGAAGGGCTAAGTGCTACACGATGGAAGATCTCGTGTGAGTCACCTCTAGCGCCTTACCCTATTGCATTTTGTAGTTAAGGACTAAGTACTACACGATAGAGAGATTTCGTGTGAGCTACCTCTAGCGCCTTATACTATTATTATTTGTGGTCAAGGACTAAGTACCGCACAATAGCGAGACTTTGTGTTGGGGTCACCTCTAGCGCCTTGAGCCTATAATTGAGTGGGAATATTGAAGTGGAATGTTGAGATTAATTATCGAGTATAGATGGAATCATCGATATGATTTGATCCGTTTGTCATGGATTGATTGATTGAACTGAATTGGCCGGGGAATGGTCTTCGTTGACATGTAATCGACTAGGTCGATTGATCATTGCTTTGATCTGATGTTGTGAAATGATTGATTGAATGGAAATGACCGTGAGTGGTCTTGTTGACATGTAATCGACTGGGTCGATTTGATCGATGCTTCGATCAGTGATGTGATTGTTTGGGTATCTATTTGAACTGTGTTAATATGCAGGTGGAATCTGAGGCTAAGGTACGTCTTCTGCCCTATGCGTGTATAGGCAGCCTGTAGTATAATGGTTTACTAATCGGGCTTAGTGGGGTAGAACTCGCTGAGACGTAGTCTCATCCCAGTTTGGGGAAAAACATTTCAGGACCCGATGAGGAGCTAATGAGGAGGAGTCTAAGAAGGAGAATTCGAAGGTGAAACTTAAAGAGAAGGATTTTTGGAAGAAGAAGATAGTCCCGAGAGGGGCCTTGAGTACGGCCTGGATGGATTGAGATCCTATCTTCTTTTGAGATCTCCTTTTGATGTGAATAGTGATAGAGTAAAAAGTTGTGAGGTATTTTGGTTTGTGTTTTGTATAAAAGTTTGGTTATAAATTTCGTTATGAAAAATATGGCCCTGCTTTTCTATCCCATCGTTTTATTGTCTGGGGATTTGAACTGCTTCCGCATGTGCTTAATCAAATGAAAGGGTCGGCGATACATAGTCCTGGGATATCGCATTATAAAATCGACCAAGTGTGAAGGATGTGTGCGTGCCCGAGGATCGGGGCGTGACATTCACGATGATTTGACCAAGTATACATGCAGCCCTTACTTTCAACCTCCATTAGAGTGCAGTCATCTACTACATCTCGAAAAGAAGAAAGAAGAGAGCGAATAGGGGATCGACTGCCCATCTTCTCCCAAGGATGAAGAATTTCATTAAAATCCCCTGCACAAATCCAGGGTAGTGTATTGAAGGCACTAATTCTTCGAAGGGTCTCCCAAAACAACTGGCGGTTATGATAAGAGGAAGGGGCGTGCAAGCAAGTAATTCTCATAAGGCGATCATCACTTTGTTCCCTGTAGACCATATCAAAAAAGTCTTCCGAAAAGCTGTCAATTTCTAGAGAAATAGTATCATTCCAAAAAACGGCCAAACCACCAGCCAAACCAACAGGATTCTGAACAAAAGAACTATTATAATGAAGCTGATGCTGTAATTTATTGAGAAGCAGCTCCCTGTTCTTGGTTTCCATCAAAAACAAAAGATCGGGCTTTTCTTTGGCTGACAAAGCCTTAAGAGCTTGGACTGTCAGGGGATTGCCCAACCCCTGACAGTTCCAACATAAAAGCTTCATTTGTAACCTAGTGGCTGTTGAGGGCTAGCCACCAAAGCCCGATGAAGTGCTTCATCTGCTGCCAATACCGGTGTTTCCTGGAGACGTGTCTCATCAAGCTGATCCAAAACAACACAGCCCTTATCATAGGGAGCATAGCGTTTCTGTTTCTTTGCTTGTCCTGTTCTGGTAGTAGTGCGGGTATTTTTTATGCGTCTAAGAGTCTGTGCTATGTCTGTTGCAGGAAGATGAGAGGAGGGAGTAATGCACACCTGCTGCTGCAAGTGCAGCGACTTAGGTGAAAACAGCGGAAGCGCTGTAGAAGAAATGGGATTGTAATCAGCTTTGCCTTTTGCTTTGGCCTGTGTAGGAATCGGAGCTGTTGAAGGGGCCTGCCGCTGTGGAATAACCGCGTGAGAAGGACTAGGAGGATGCTCTGTCACCGCAGGGAGCTGTCCAGGAAGAGCTTCATCGGTAAGTTCTTTATCATTTGCTACTGGTGGAGGTAACAGGGTTGGATTTTGTAGTAAACCTGGAGGAGTCTCAGGTATAATTTCCTGAGTTTCATCCATTTCTGGAGGATTGTAAAAAGCAGTCCAGTAGGGACTAGATTGATGAGCCTCTGCTTTCAACCACGGGCCAAAAGCCAATTTGTCTTTGCCTTCCTCCTTGGCCAAATCAAAAGGAATATCTATACAGTTAGTTGCGTAGTGACCAAGTCTTCCGCATGAGTAACAAAAGTGGGGAAGGCGCTCATATCTGAAGTCCAGCCATAACAGTTTGCCAGCTAACTGAATCAGTTTACCAGTTTTCAAAGGTGCACTTAGATTGATTTCCACCGTTACTCGCCCTATTTTCACTGTAGATCCTCCCTGCTATCTACTCTTACCTCCAGAATGTCCCCTAGCTGATTAACAGCCTTCCTCAGAATCTGGTCTGTCATCCACTCCAAAGGCAAGCCAAGAATTTGGACCCAGAAAGCACACCGAGTAAAATCATAGCAATGGAGAGGTGTATTAGGAATCCAAGGCTTGAAGTTGACTAAGTTGCTAGAAAAAAGCCAAGGGCCCCCCTGTGAAATACGTTGGAAATCCTTATCTTGTTGGAACTTTGCTAAATATAAACCACCTTCATGTTGAGAAAATTCTACCAGAACAACTCGCCATACGCGCTTCATAACTTCCTGGAGCGCCTGAAAATTTATATTCGATGTAGTAATAACCTTCCCTAAAAGGGTTAGTTTGCATTCCGCAAGTTTTTCCATTGCAGGTTCATCCTCCCATATCTCAACCTCCTGATCAGAACATAGACGTCCCAAGCGGTGGCACAAAGCAGTCATGCGAACTGATTCATCAGGGTCATCCGAAGCCATGACCACAAAATGCTCAATTGCACATAAGGCAGTAGCGCAAAATAGAAAGACCCAGTCACGAACAGCGACCCCAGTCACCAACAACCGCAATTGCCAGAGGAATGAAATAAGAGGCAAGACAAAGCAGGGTAAGACATGGTTGGAGGGAATTCACCTCTTTGCGGTCCGCTGATGATCTCCGATGATGGAATCCAGAACATGCAAACAGGAATCAGCATTCCAGGGACGACGAGAAGCGGGGATATAAGGAAATTAACGGAAGAGGAAGCGATCTATTACACAACCCATGGGAATTTGCACAGGAGAAAGTAGTTGACAAAGCACTGCGTCGACAGCGAAGTTATCCTACCATAGACGGTAGACGAAGCTCTGCATATAAGGAGAGGGAGTACTACCAGGAGCGGTAGAATTCTACTACGGCGGCTTCATAAGGTTGAGGGGGCAAATTGCTGGAATCTAAGGAAAAAAAAAGGGTAATTCTAAAACCGGCACCCTTTCCCGGAAATGTACTGCACTTTGATGTGCCTACTCCGGAGACGACATTATAAAACACACCCCGATGACTACAAACTCATTACTTTGAATTTGGGCTTGAGTTCTTATATAAACTGTTCATCGTCTCCTTCATTTCTTTCTGTGCTGCATTTGTTCCCGTTTGATCAGCAGTCAAATCCTTCCAAGTTCTCGATGAGCTCCACAAAAGCAAAGAAAATCATGTCGACGCAAAAGAGAGCTTTGCCTTCCACTTCTTCACGTCAAGCAAGTCTACTCAAGAGGCCACGCAGCGCTCGAATGAAGTAAGTTCACTCTTCCCTCTCCACATTTTGATGCTCGATCGATTATTTAATGATCGTGTTCGTTTTAGGTATATTTGAGGGACTTTTTTTTTTTAAATAATATATATATTTTTTGAATTATTTTATTAATTTTTATCATTTTTTTCTTTTTTTTTTTCTCTTTTTTTTTTTCCCCTCTCCCTCCTTCCTCCTCCTCTCTCCTCCTCCCTCCTTCTTCCTTTGGCTCCGGCGACCGCCGGAGGGAAGGGCTGGCCGGTCGCCGAACTGAGGCGACCGAGCGAGCCCACCCCAGATCCGGTGAGAGGGGCCTCGCCGTCGCTGGGTCTGGCGAGGCAAGCCCCACCGGATCTGGCGAGGGTGGCTTGCCGTCGCGTCCAGCAAGGCCCTCCTCGCCGGAGCTCGCCTCGCGGTCGCCGGGCAAGGCGAGCCCTCGCTAGATCCGATGGGGGCTCTCCCCGCTGCCGCTGGGCGCGAGCTCGCCGACCGGCGAGGCGAGCTCACCCAACCGCCTCAGTCCGGTGACCGGCTAGCCTGGCCGGTCGTTGGAGTCAAAGGAAGAAGGAGGGAGGAGGGAGGAAGAAGGAAGATGGAGAAAAAAAAGATAAAAAAGGAAAAAAATTAATGAAATATTATTAAAAAAAGTCGCCGGCATTGGCCGATGGTCACGTCGGCACCAACCGGCCAATTTTGATTGGTTAAACTGATTTGGCATAATTATAAAAGGCCTAAGAATTAATTGGTCAAAAAGATAAATTTAGGATTAAATCAATTATAATAGGTTTTAGGACTTTTTTGGTAATTTTCTCGAACTGTAAAAGTTCTGAGACTTAATTGGTCAAAAAAATAAATTTAGGACTGAATTAATTATAATAAGTTTTAGGACTTTTTTGGCAATTTTCCTGAACAAGGATATATGGCAAAGGAAGCATAACATTGATTAGCTTTTGCCTTGTGACAGTTCTAAATTGCTTTCGTTCTGTTTTTTGTTCGTGGGATTGTGCTGTGGATTAGACGCGAAGCATGAAGATCTCCAATGTTGCCATCTAGACTCTGTTTTGCGATTTCGGCCTGGGCCAATCGCATTATTTCCTCCTGATTCGAGTTAAACTTTCTTGGAAACTTTTACATAGCCAGTGAGCTATTATTGTTACTGGGTTTCTTTGCTGTCCTGTTTGCCAAATTGTACCATCTTGATTGTACTTTTGTGCTGACCTGATCTTCACGCAGTCAAACATGGCGTTGGTCCGGGAGAAATCTTGTGCCGAGGAGCTGGTTGACAGAGGAAGATGTCCGGAGAGTGGTAAGACGAGTAAAGTAGCCAACTTGGACATACAAAATACAGTCTTTATTGTGCTTCAATTGCTGATCTCTTCAATTAGGAGCAGTTGGATGCATTTCTGACCTTCCAGTCAGTTTCCGGATAGAAATCCGCAAGAGAAATTGCTGCGAGAAGAGTAGAAAATTATCGTTTGAGTGGTAAAAATGACCCGCTGACTGTTCTAGGCTTTTCCAGTGAAGCAATTCCACTGAGAACGTGATTTAGGCTTTTCATGTTGTTCCGGACAGTATGGATCACAAAAAGATCCAGATTTTCAATGAAGTGGCTTGGACATAATTTTTTCCTTGAATCTTGGAAAATGTGGTCAATGACAACTTGCATGTCGATCTTTACCCAAAAAAAAAAAAAAAAAGACAACTTGCATGTCGAAGGAGAACAATGAAGATACCAGTGATGTGAAACTTGTATGAGATGAAGACGTGGCAGATTGCAATGTGATTCTTTGACATTGCTCTTTGCTGAACAGGTCAGGGAAGAGCTGGAGCGTGCTAAATCTGACTTGGCCAAATACGGTCGAAGGTGAATAAATTTTATTTCGTTTGTTAACTATAGCTCATCTACATCAACTGATTCTTCTAGGAGAATTTCCATGTGTATTGTCTTGTCAAGTAGAATTATCATGGAGTATCATAAGCCATCGGTCCATGATTCTGTTCAGCAAAGTGTAATACCTGCGCATAAATTATTTTTCAATCACTGAAAGGACGTTGCATTTGGAGATGGCTGCTAATTAAACTTTACTTGCTTCTGTTATCTATGTACTGGATAAAAATGTATTCCAGATTTGCGTTGACTTTTCTATATTGCGTTACATTAAAGGAATGCATTTGATGAGTCTGGTAGACTGGTATCCATCTTTTTATACTGTAATCGGGGATCCTCATGGGGTGCACTCGACATGGGTCCGATCAGTTTCATCTGCAGCTCTAAGAATCACAGAGAACGAGCCATTGAGAAGCTCGCCTTTCCTATTTATTACGAATAAGTCCACAAGACAGCCATTGTTCACGGTGTCAATTTTCATGGTGTAGTCACATCAGGAATGATCTCCAAGATGTACTGCAACGAATGGACTCAATGGAGAATGCTGTTCAGAAACTGGTAAGATACGCAAATTTATTGAATTTGCACTTTTTCTTGGACATATCCCTTCTGCCTCTTTTTTTTTTTTTTTTTTGAGGTCTCCAACTTCGGCAATTCTGCTGTTGGCGTTATTTGCCAGGCGGAAGCAGTGGAGCTTGCAAACATTCGCTCTCCCCACCTTGCAAGGTACGAATGCACATTCATTGTTAGTAGCTTGGCTCTCTTTATAGTTACTTTTCCAATTTCCCGCTTCTGTACCCGTTCCTATTTCTAATAGTTGTTCTCTCGAGAGAATGCAGGGCTAATGGTAAATCTACAGCAAAGAATGACGCGAGAAACTTACAGCTTCAACTTCAAAACAAGCTGTCACTTCCTCTATATACTGGGAAGAAACTAGAAGGAGAGGGTGGTGCTCGCATTTCCGTTGTGTTGATCGATGCAGATGCAGGGGATATCGTTACATCAGGGCCAGAAGCCTCCATTAAGTTGGACGTCGTTGTGCTTGAAGGTGACTTCAACAAAGATGATGACGACAAATGGGCTCCAGAAGAGTTTGATAGCTACGTGGTTAAAGAACGAGAAGGAAAGAGGCCGCTTTTAACAGGAAATCTCCAAGTAAAGCTCAAGGAAGGCGTTGGGGAGCTCGGAGATATGGTATTTACCGACAATTCCAGCTGGAACAGGAGCAAAAGTTTCAGGATAGGGCTCAAAGTGGCATCGAGTTATGGTGGGAATAGGCGAATCCGAGAAGCAAAAACAGATGCCTTCTCCGTCAAGGAACATAGGGGATGGGGTAGGTAAAATTTTTACACTATGGAATAAAATGGTTTTGCAATCCCGCACTCTTCTTTTTTTTTTTTTTTTTTTGGCAACCCGGGAACCGCCGTACAGCCAGCGGCCAGCGACGTAAACCCGGGAGAGTATTAGCGCGGGGACTCACCACCTGCGGCACCCCACTTAAGTCACGCAATGTGACGAGGAGGGGAATTAAACCGTGGCCTTTCAGGTAACCCCATCATATATTTAATCCTGCCCAGACACGTTTGCAGGTGAGATAAATTTTAGATGCACAAGAAGCTTTGTCTGGCCTATTGACCTTAGCGCGTTACTGCAATTTTCATCTTCTATTCGCTTTACAGCATACAAGAAACGCTATCCACCAGCTTCGCTGATGATGGTGGAGAATCAAAAGTATCGCAAAGAGATGGATTGTGCGACCAAGCGGCAGATTATAGTGACAACACTCCATGGACTCTGAGAAACTTAGTTATGAAGCTTTGTCTTGCCTATTGACCTTAGCAGGTTACTGCAATTTTCATCTTCTATTCCCTTTACAGCATACAAGAAACGCTATCCACCAGCTTCGCTGATGAGGGTGGAGAATCAAAAGTATCGCAAAGAGATGGATTGTGCGACCAAGCGGCAGATCAGATTATAGTGACAACACTCCATGGACTCTGAGAAACTTAGTTATGAAGCTTTGTCTCGCCTATTGACCTTAGCGCGTTACTGCAATTTTCATCTTCTATTCGCTTTACAGCATACAAGAAATCGCTGATGAGGGTGGAGAATCAAAAGTATCGCAAAGAGATGGATTGTGCGACCAAGTGGCAGATTATAGTGACAACACTCCTTGGACTTTGAGAAACATAGTTATGAAGCTTTGTCTGGCCTATTGACCTTAGCGCGTTACTGCAATTTTCATCTTCTATTCGCTTTACAGCATACAAGAAATCGCTGATGAGGGTGGAGAATCAAAAGTATCGCAAAGAGATGGATTGTGCGACCAAGCGGCAGATTATAGTGACAACACTCCATGGACTTTGAGAAACATAGTTATGAAGCTTTGTCTGGCCTATTGACCTTAGCGCGTTACTGCAATTTTCATCTTCTATTCGCTTTATAGCATACAAGAAACGCTATCCACCAGCTTTGCTGATGAGGGTGGAGAATCAAAAGTATCGCAAAGAGATGGATTGTGCGACCAAGCGGCAGATTATAGTGACAACACTCCATGGACTCTGAGAAACTTAGTTATGAAGCTTTGTCTCGCCTATTGACCTTAGTGGGTTACTGCAATTTTCATCTTCTATTTGCTTTACAGCATACAAGAAACGCTATCCACCAGCTTCGCTGATGAGGGTGGAGAATCAAAAGTATCGCAAAGAGATGGATTGTGTGACCAAGCGGCAGATTATAGTGACAACACTCCATGGACTCTGAGAAACTTAGTTATGAAGCTTTGTCTCGCCTATTGACCTTACCGCGTTACTGTAATTTTCATCTTCTATTCGCTTTACAGCATACAAGAAACGCTATCCACCAGCTTCGCTGATGAGGGTGGAGAATCAAAAGTATCGCAAAGAGATGGATTGTGCAACAAATGGCAGATTATAGTGACAACACTCCATGGACTCTGAGAAACTTAGTTATGAAGCTTTGTCTCGCCTATTGACCTTAGCGCGTTACTGCAATTGTCATCTTCTATTCGCTTTACAACACAAGAAACGCTATCCACCAGCTTCGCTGATGAGGGATGCAGAATCAAAAGTATCGCAAAGAGATGGATTGTGCGACCAAGCGGCAGATTATAATGACAACACTCCATGGACTCTGAGAAACTTAGTTATGAAGCTTTCTCTGGCCTATTGAACTGCAATTTTCATCTTCTATTCGCTTTATAGCATACAAGAAACGCTATCCACCAGCTTCGCTGATGAGGGGGTGGAGAATCAAAAGTATCGGAAAGAGATGGATCATGCCACCAAGCGGCAGATTATAATGACAACACTCCATGGACTCTGAGAAACTTGGTTATGTGAGATTTTTCGGCAATTTTTATCTTCTATGCGCTTTACAGCATACAAGAAACGCTACCCACCAGCTTCGCTGATGAGGGATGGAGAATCGAAAGTATCGGAAAGAGATGGATTATGCCACAAGCGGCAAATTATAACGACAACACTATGGACTCTGAAAACTGAGAAATGTGAGATTTTGCACATGGTTCTCAATTGGGAAATCCCTAAACCAAGATGAGTTATCGTGTTTGTTCATTCCAAATTCTGGGAAAGGTTGAAATTTAAGAATTTTTGTTTCAAGATTTTAGATTTTTCACAAGGTTAAAATCTAAAAGTTTTAGTTGCACAAGAAGCTTTGTTTGGCCTATTGATCTTAGCGTTCCAGTATTTTCATCTTCTATTCGCTTTACAGCACATGTGAAACACTATCCACCAGCATCTGATGATGCGGTCTGGAGATTGAAAAGTATCGCAAAGGATGGATCATTTCATAAGCGGCTGAGTGAAGCAGGAATACATACGGTGGAACAGTTTTTACAACAACACTCCATGGACTCTGAGAAATTGAGAAATGTGAGATTTTGCACATGATTCTCAATTTGGATTGAGCTCCCTAAACCAAGAAGGCTATTATTATGTTTGTTCATTGCAGATTCTCGGAAAGGGCATGAGAGAGGAGTAGTGGAAAGCCCTCCTAGATCATGCAAGAACTTGCACTCCAAATGGGAAACTCTACGCGTACTATCACGAGAATGCAAGTGGTCACGGTGTTGTATTCAACAGCGTTGGTCAACTCAGTGGCCTAATTGCGGACCGGGTGTATCATGCTGCTGACATATTTTCTCCCCAGCAGAAGGTAACTGGGAAATTCTACCCTTTTTTGGTATTTGACATGCAGTCTGCAAGGGACAACCCTTGACCTCAGATTATCAGTTAAAATTTTATCTACATTGTCAATATAGCATAGGAATGATAGTTAATCAGGGAGCTGTTTTTAAAAGTTAGGTGCATTCAGTTATGTTGCATTAGTGATTATTTTCTTTTGATGATTACAATTTCAACTTCCTAACGTGGGGTTCCGATGCTAAGCTGTGTTAATGAGCTTTGCAAATGCCAGGGGAAAAGCAAAAACAAACACAAAAGAGAGTTTCTCTGATGATAATCTTCTACTTATTTTTTATAGGTAAAAGAAAATATCGCCAAAGGGCACTGAGTGGGGGCAAAGCCATGTATTGAAAAGCTTAGCACCAAAAGAGCTCATTTACAATACAAATCATCTACAATGTCGTTTAAAGCATTTACATATTCACATAACTTTCCATTATACTGAAGTCTTAGAATAGAGTTTTCCTGGCAACGTCCAACTGACAATCTTCCATTTTAGTCTCCCAATGACACTCTGTCCCGTCTCCATTCTTTGATAAAAAAATTTATCACCACTCTCGTCCCCATCATTCAACCCCAACAATCCAAGACATAAAATTCCTTGATTTTATCATCATTTTGACCTTTATATGAACAAAGAAAAGCCCTTTCCACTGCGACCACTCACAACCTCCTTTTTCTGTCAGGAGTTTTATCATTATTGGTGGAACACTGAAGGCATTTCAATTCCTTGATTTATTTTCAAGGACTTAAAATGCTCAGGGCCATCATTTCCATTCTCAAGCTCCTCGAAAAGACTGATAGCTGTATATTCGAACCCTTGTAAGGAGACTCACTGTTTACCTCAAAACGATTCGACAATGGAACTGATAAAAAGAGGATCTTGCCTCATCAACCCCCACTGGCACCAAGACCAATGAATCTCCATCCACATCCAATTCGAACTCCTCCAAAGGCTGCCTCTTTCTTTTGCTCTCACCCCTTGAGAAGACATCACCAGAAGCACCTTCTGTGGGACCACAACCACCATCCACAACATCAGGAGTGCAGTTAGCAGCTTAGGAGCACCCTATGCTCATACAACGTTCTTAACTCTTTGACTCATTCACCATGTTATGGTACTTTCAAGTCGAGATGCTTTTTGTTGCTTTCATCAAATTCTGTGAACTTGATGTCCACGATTTTCCTTATTGGTATTTTGACCACCGACTTTGCATCTTCCTACCTTGTTTGATCCTTCTGAGAAAAAAAGAGAACATATTAGACACATCTTCTTAGTGCCTTTGATTTCCATAGGAGTCCAGCCTGAATTATTCGAGTCACCTAGGTTTTAAGATAACCCTGATAAAGGGACTGGTTGAGGAAGTAGTAATTTTCAAGTCTTCCAGGTCCATGCAGATAAATTGGTGAAAAAGGCCTATGAGAATTGGAATAATGTCACACCATATGAAGCTGAGACTTCTTCAAGTTCCATGTCAGAGAAGACCTCGTGTTCTTTTCTGTGTGAAGTTCTAGGAGATCAACATTGCCTCCATTCAGCTCACAACAATACGCCTCCAGCGAGATTGGGCAGTCATGTTGGTTTAAAAGTACCTCCAAGAACTTCAGCATCCACAGTGGAAGGTATGTGCTCTAATTGACTACGAGGAAAAGAAAAAGTTGCTTATAATCAAACGCTAGCTGAGATGTAGCCACTTTTTTTTGTGATTTTAGATCATCAAAGTGATATGTCACAACTAAAACCTTTCACAGTATGATATGTTACAACTAAAACCTTTCACAGTAGCGTACACCTTTGGGAGGGAAATATACTGGCTTCCAATGATATGGGTTTGGAGGTGGTTAAAATCAACTGTTCCATAAGTAGCATACAGTCAGTCAAAAATATGATGAAATATTTTATGAGGGAGGAGCATTGTTGTCTATTCTCGTTTCTCACGAAGTATGTGATCGCAATGCCCTAATTATTGGTTTGGGTTTTGGGACCTAAATCTATTTAGCTGAACTGTCGGTACAAATCACAACACTAGGAACTTATGGACTCCATGTTGATCCCACACCTAGGAGACTTGCCTTTCCTGGCTTGCCACATTTCTATTATGGGATTCATCAATCGGATACTAATTTTTTTTTAATCTCTCTCTCCAGGAAATCCGGGCATTACTGATGCTCAATTTATAATACAATCACAAAGTCTCAATCCCCAAAATGCCCCGTTGAACCAAATGGAGCCTTCAGCAGATACAAATGTACAGCCATTAGGACAACTGTATGGGTCAACATCAGGCTTCCCAGCTTTAAGTACGTCAAAATTTCTCCCTCCAATGTCAATTTCTTGGCGGCATAATATTTTTTATCCTGTCTTGTGGAAAAATTGAGAACAAAGATTGGGACTGCCACACTAAAAATATACAGAATGAATTTTCTCTGTGATGATATATGTGGTGTGAATAAAACTTGCTGGAACAAAAGTAGATTGTTATCACCTCTTCGGCTTTGGCCTAGGGTTATGATCCTATTTCATCGGACAGATTCATGCTTGTGTAATGAGGAGTAGGAATCGCATTAGCTCAATTCTTCTCCTTAAGGAAAGCAGTTTTGTCCTTTTTCTTTCTTTTTTTCTGCCAAGAAATGCACAAAGAGCAACCATAAAGAGAGTGCCAAAAAAACACTCAACACCTGACCACACTAGGAACCCATTTAATGACTTTTAAAAACGCTCAACACTCAACTCGAACGACGGTACACCCTTAGTGATTATTACAAGAATCCCGATGATGATGATATGGCTTCGGAGGTGATTGTAATGAACGGTTCCATTAGTGGCATGGAGTCAAACAAGAATATACCGAAATATTTTACAAGGGAGGAGCATCAGTGACTATTATCATTACTCATGAAGCACACAATCGCAATGTCCTGATTATTTGGCTTTCTTGAGGGTATTTTCAGGGCCTCAATCAATTTAATCGAAATCGACGGATGATGCATCTTCGAGAAGGGAATTTAGTCGTATGTCATAATTATTGGTTCTTCAAACGTATTTCAGGACCTGTTTTTGAACTCTTTAATAGCTCAGATCGTCTATATGCATCAAAATGCTGACCATTTAAATCTCTCTCTCCCTCCCCTATTTCTCCCCACAGGAAACGCCACGTGGAACCCGATTAATGGTGGTTTGAACCAAATGGAGCCTTCAGCATATACATACGGAAGTTTCCCAGGTGTCAATAAGTTGAATTTCCCCCCTCTAATGTCCATTTCTTTGCGGCATGGTATTGTTTTATCCAGTCTTGTGGAAATTGGGACTTCTATACGAAATTATGCAGAATCAGTATTCGCCATGGTGATGAATGCCAATGGGGTGAGAGTATGACTTGCTGGCACGAACGCAGAAAACACCATCACCTCTAAGGCTTTGTTACCACGTCATAGAAGTAGAAAATACCAAGAAATTTTTTTTATTACTTTAATAGCTCATATCCATGTCTATATGCGACAAAATTCTGTTAGTTCAATCTCTCTCTCTCTTTCTCTCTCCCTCCAGGAAACAGTGGTATTACTTCTGCTGGATTGCCACAAGTACAGAGTCTCAATTCCCAAAATGCCACGTGGAACCAAATTACTTCCGGTTCGAACCAAAAGGAGCCTTCAGCAAATACAAATGTACAGCTATACGAACAACTCTACAGGCCATCATCAAGCTTCGTAGCTTCCAGTAAGTTGAATTTTCTCCCTGTAATGTAGTCGATTGTATTGTGTTATGGTATTGTCTATACTGTCTTGTGAAAAAATTGAGAAGAAAGTTTAAGACTTCTATACTGGAAATAGGCAGAATTACTATTGGCCGCGATAATGAATGTGGTGAGAGCATCATTTGCTGGAATGAAAGGAGAACGTTATCACCTATACGACTTTGGTTTCTGTTGCAATCCTTTTTCAGCGGACAGATTCGTGCTTGTGTATGGAAGAGTAGGAATTGCATTAGCTCATTTCTTCTCCTTAAGGAAAGCAGTTTGTCCTTTTTCTTTCTTTTTTCTGCCAATAGAGAGAGTGCCAAAAAAACACTCAACACCTGACCACATTAGGAACCCATTTAATGAGATTAAAGGAGGGATATTTTTGTGATATCTGCTATCATCAATCCCATTTGGGAACTAAACAAGTAAATGTGAAGCTGGCTCATTTGAAAGGCTAAATCATTTGGCATCTCAAGTATAATGCTTGACTCAATTTTATCACACTAGTAAGCTCTTTTTAGGGGTTTGATTGAGCCTAGTCAACTTACCAAATGTTGTAACTGCATACAAAGAGAGTTATATAGGTGTTTTCTAAGATATTACTTCTGATTATTTCTCTGCAGCAGCTGCATTATCTCACTTATCTGATGATAAAGACTGATCAAAGTGTAATTTCCATGGCCAATGCATACTAACATCTCAGAAAACCTGTAGTGGACAAAGTGATGGCCTGATTCGTAGTGTAACATTCATTGAATATTCATCTATGGTCATGAGAAATTAGCAATCATGGTGTGCGAAATGTGGTCACATTCTAATATTATATGTATTGCTCTTCAGATAATGAAGACGAGGAGTATGGTTGGGAACAGCTCTTTGAGGGCTCGAATCTCGTGGCTGCTGATAGAGCGCCATTTGCTCCCGGACAACCTTTTGGGATTTGAAGTTCAGGGCATTAGCCACAGAGACTTCCTATTTACCTCAATAATTTGAGTTTTCATGTTTATTATGAGTCTCTAAATCGAAGTATGAGCACTATGCTCGTTGGTGTAAGCACACATCCGTGCACAACCGGTTCTATATCTGTTTGTCATTTTAGTTCTACCATGCCATGGGCTAAGAAAGGAATTGAATTTGAGTACCAAATTACTGGCGATCACTGATTTTTACTTGATTACTGTCCTTATAGATAGAGCGGTTTCCATGGAACTGTTGAAAGGAAGGGATCCGAAGTATGTAGCTTGGGGTTGAAAGTAACAACATTTTACACCTTGATATGGTTTTCGAGAGACTCTTAAAGCCATTAGGCTAGAGGAAAGTTAGTGAAGGGGGCTGTTAAATTGCGGTTAACTTCTTTCAGGACTCACTATAGAAGAAAGAAACAAACAAAATTCGACGCCGGTTATAGCGTATTGTATTTTAGTCTGGAAATACCGTAGAGTTGCCTCTAGAAAATTTTGCAGACTAGGCAAATTGAATACTATTATGAGAATTTAGAATAAGATAGTCGGTAATGCTCCACTAGCATAACAAAATTACGGTTTATGGACGTGGATTCATGATTAAGACTTCATTTGTTTCGTCAACCAAATTTTCCGCTGTTTGGCTTAAAGAGAATGAATGGATCAAGAAAAAGAATTTCCGTCAACCGGGAAAAATCCTTCAAAATATGAGAAAATGGATGAAAATCATTTTCTTTTTCCCCGCGTTCTGAGACAAAGCCTCCTCCCTCTTCTCTGCCTTCTCGCTCATCGCTCTCCGCCTCGAGAGCTCCTCCTCCTTGTCGCCCCGGACTTCTCTTCAGCGATCTCCTCAGCTGGAGAGGAGTCCACGTGGACGAGGCGTAGCCCTGGCTCGGCAGCGAGGGCGGAGTGTGACGGCGCGGTCGGCAGAGGACGAGCTGGTAGGGGCGGAGGCGGCGTGGGGGAGGAAGGTGGGGGAGTGGAGGAGGATGGCGGAGGCGGAGTCCATGGTGTGGTGGCTGAGGGGGATGTGCTCGACCGATGCTGTTGAGGGTGACGACAAGTTTTGCGTTCGGGCGCAGAGAGGGTTGGGTGTGGAGCTGCTTTTGACGCAAAAGCTTTCGCGGAAATATAATAATAGTAAAAATAACACTTAATCTTTCAATTATTATGTACATTCAATACATGGGATGACCTCTCAACCGGACAATACAATCTGTTTTTTGCTTAAAAAAAAAAAAATCTTTTTCCAAATTGGTACACTCACATTTACTTTCGTGTCATGAAAAAATCCAAATTTTATACTTATTACATTTATCTAAAATGTATTTTCATGTCACAAAAAATTTCAAATTGGTACGTCCATACCAAATTTATCCCAAATAACCAATCTTTGAAATTTTTTGTTATATAAAAGTCAATTTGGGATAAATATGATATGAATATATTAATTTGAATTTTTTTTGTATAAAAATTGAGTTAGCGTAAATGTGGCACCAATTTACTGTTTTGGGATTTTTTATGACACAAAATAATTTTTAGATAAATATGGCATGGGTGTATTAGTTTGAGCTTTTTTTTTGTGATATTAATATTTAGATGAAAACAAAAATGCTTAGAAATTATTTTTATGGATGATGAGAAGGTTATTACATGTCGCTACCGAAAGCAGTAATCTAATCTATTAAGGAATGGTGGAGGACATTTGGTTAATATACGACAATGGTGGTCGTACATCACAGGAAGGTTCTATGAAATTCCACTCACATGCATGCTTCACTGCAAAAAGTTTAGACTATTGGTGACCGTTTCGGTCCTTCCCGCCGTGGTGGGGAGCTATGTTTTCCCCCTTTTTTCGGTTTTTTTTTTTTTTTTTTTTATAAGTTAGCTTATTTTTAATATACTTTAAATAAAATTTGTTTTAAAAAATCAAATTTGGACCACATTAGTACTCGACTGTGTTTTCCTTCTTTTCTTTTTTTCCTTTTTCTGTATTTATTTGAAGCTACCTTATTTTTTAATATAATATAAATAAAATGTATTAAAAATTTAGATTTGGACAAAAATGACATTATTTTAGCCTTATCTTTCGTGCAAGAGTCACATCATTGCTATTTAGGAGAGAGAAATAATAATAAAAAAGTCACATCGGTGTTTTTTAAATAAATTGACTTGATTGGATCAATTCGATAAATTTAGAATTTAATTACATTTTTTTAAATTTATGATTCAATTATATTTCATGATGAATGTTAGTATTTTAAGCACACCTATTTAAAAATATATATATATTGCAAATGCTACTTCAAAAAGGTCGAGGGGGCCAATTTCCTAAATCGGATAAAAGAAACTACAAAGAAATCTCTAGAACGGCAAGGTTTCCTGGAAAATGTTCCATAAAAGTCACTTTTCTTGAAAAATCATGCGCCGTGAGCCCACTCCTGCGAACATTACAAAAGGCGGCACACTCCAAAAGTTATATACTTTGATTTGGTGGATGAACAGATTGTCGTCTTGTTCCCTAAATTCTAGGATAATTATAAAAAAAGATAAAAAAATCTATTGTGATGATATCAATTAAATTTTTAATTTTTTAGTTTAACCAATTTGATTATGATTTTTTTAATGATTTGTCAATACAGTTCTTCCAGCCAATTTCAGTTGGAAATCATTAATATAACGGTTTGATTAGTGCTAACTGTCTTACGCGGCATGACCGACGATGACATAAACTATATCTACACTTTGTTCTTATATATAAATAAATTTTCTCTATTTTTGTTTTCCTTTTTCCCTTTCTTCCTCCATCAACCACAAGCGAGGGTTATTAGCACCTAGATCTTGACTAACCTATCATATTCATAGTCTTGACCCTAATCCTCGTGAAAAGGGCCCAAAGCATATTTATAAAATAGAAAAGCAGGTCTTAATGAAATAAACATTTGGAACCGAAAGCCCTCTATTAGCAGCCACTCTTGAAGTTGCAGACCCATTGCGGGCTAGCCAGCTGAACCTAATTCAATTGTCTAATGTTTATCACAAACAAATGCCTTTCAGTAAAGATTTGTTGTTAGTATTTCATTAGTACTTCAATTGAACTGATTGATTTATTGATTTTTGTTCATTATATCCGTAGAATTCGTATTCAGATTCCTAGACAATTGCATCTTTATCTACGTTTTCCAGGAATTTGAGAATCACTCCTTGGGCTTCCTCATGTTCTCTTTCCCTAATTACAATTATCTACATTGTTCACGATAAATGATTTGGAATCAATCTCGGTAACATTTTTGAGGTCAGGTGCTAAGCTATACCACGGTGCAATTCAATACTCAATTTAGTCTTATCTTCAATCTGTCTCCTTTCTTGCTCACTCGATGACTGTGGCAGGCATGAGTTGAGTGAAGGTTAATAATTTTGTTTTTTGGTTTAATAGTGAAGGTTAATAATTGAAAGCCCACGGTGGCGGTGGGGCAAGCCGTCCCTCCTGCTCGAATTTATATGTGAGTATGCTCGTCTGCGTTTGATGATGGAACGATGTTTTTCCTTGTGGGATGAGGAGGGAGAAATGAGATTGTTAAGTGTAAAAAGGTTGTACACATAAATCTATGATGTTGCGACAATTAGTTCATTATCAAATTTAAATTATCCAATTATATGGTCGGGGAAAGAGCCAGAAAGTTATGTGCGGTCAACTCCACCATATTCTTCCTCTCCTTCCTTTCAAGATCACCCCACATTCTAAAACCTTAAGTAGAATTGATTGTAATGACTTGTGTCTCTCGGAATGCAGAGTCCCTTTTCTCTCGAAATGAAGAGCATTTCCTACATTTTGATAGCCATGGACGCTAAAACCCTAACCCTAAACCAAATTACCACGATCCTTCTTTCTATCTGAATTCTGACTTTTCTTACCCAAGGGATTGTCTTCTACTTTTATTCAATCTCCCTTTTCGAGCGATTACAGACGTCATCGGAATTGACGATGGGTTTTGACTTCACGAATTGCCTTCAACTGTTCTTGAATATACCATTCTGATCGCGATCATTGTAAATGAAGATGGGCCCTGAGTTTCGATTCCACTCTTCTCGGATTGCTCTTGGTTAGTTTCACGTCCTCTGTTTTTTGAATATACAATTCTGCTTCTTCAGTCTTTGCTTCTGCATGTGGGCTTTCGACAATCTGGCGCATTACATGTATTGTATTGGGGGCTTCTTCTTGCTCACTACGTTGCTCTCAGTTAGACTACTGAAAGCTCCTGTCTTGATATATTTACTGTGGGATGGCATCGGACGAGCATAGTGATTATGTGTGCTTGGCTGCCCTTTGCTCCAGATTGGGTAGACTTAATACTGAGAAGAAAATTGATGTTTGGGATGAAGAACTACCTCCTGAAAAATTGCAGAATGTAGCTTAACATTAGTGGGACGAATTCTGTCAAACCCATCCATAAATTACCTTGCCTTCCAGAATACATTAAAAAAAGCTTGGCGAATTGAGCAAGTAGCTTTTTCACAGCGAGAAGATGGATTCTATGTAGTCAAATTTCATTCGGCTGCTAACAAAAAGCGTGTACTGGATGGCAGTCCTTGGCTTTTTTCAAGCCATCTTCTTATCCTTAAGCCATGGCAGCCAACTACTCCCTGCATTGTTATGATTTCTCAAAGTGTGTCTTTGGGTACAAATATTCGGGATGCCATTGGAATGGATGACTAAGAAGATGATAGCAAAAGCTGTCCAAGATATTGGTCGGGTAATCAAAGTCCAAGTTGATACTAAAGAGGGAACAGCTCCTAGGACAGTTCGTGCAAGGGTTGAACTACAGTTGTAGGACCCTTTATGATCAGTAAAATTGATTCGTTTGGATGGGAAGCTACTTTGGCTTGATTTTCGCTATGAGTGACTCTCCCACTTTTGTTATTCTTGCGGAATGTTAGGTCATTATGCCAACTACTGTAAGACGATCCCCTATGATGCAACAAAATTTGAAAGAAGGGATAGTATGATGTATGGTCAATGGCTTAAGGCTAAGGTCAGAGAATCTAGTCCTTATTGGCAATCTTTTTATTCACCCCAGGCTACATTAGATCAATTTGAAGAAACCATACTTGAGACACCTCTGTCATAGCTTCAAAATGTGCCTCCCTTGCTTCCACCGACTATTGATGCAGCAACAATATCATATTCATCGACTTCTCTAACACCTCAGCAAGTTACAGGATCCAGGCAGGCGCATGCTCAAATGGAACTCCTGGAAGGACCTCATATTCATACTGCGTTAATTCCTGCATCAATTAAAATGAAGGGGGCCCAATCATTTGACATGGATAACAAACTACATAGGAAGCTGAAGACTTCACGACTGACACCTAAAGTGGGTGTTGCAAAAAAACAGAAACGTTATATACCATATGACCCAAAGGGTTCACTATTGCATGATCTGGATGAGGCTACTTTGATGGAAACACCTGTGCTTGATATGCGAGAAGCTCGACATTGGGCGATGGTGGCTGGCCCTCAATAGCCACCACCTCACAAATGAAACTCATATGTTGGAATTGTCAGGGTTTGGACAATCCCCTAACAATTCAAGCGCTAAAGGCCATGACGGCCAAGGAAAAGCCCAGTATCGTTTTCTTAATGGAGACGAAGAATAGTGCAAAGAAGCTTACAAGTATCCAGCATGATTTACACTTTCATAATGCTCATGTTATCAATCTTACTGGTCTGGCGGGAGGTCTAGCAGTCTTTTGGAACAATCAGGTATCCATAGAAGTACTTCTTTCCACCAAGGATTATATTGATATGACCTATAGGGAAGTGTAGGAAGACCGTACTATATGACTAACTTGCATTCATGCTCCCTTTGATTTTCAAACTAGACAAATTTTATGGGGTGACATGAGAGGGATAAGTTCGGCAAATAGTCTACCATGGATCTGTGTGGGTGATTTTAATGAAGTCCTTTATCCATGGGAAAAGGTTGGAAAAGGCCGCCTCATCGTTTTCGCATGCAATCCTTTAGGCAGGTTTTGAATGATTGTGCCCTTCTGGAGCTAGAAAGTAAAGGTTGTCGGTTTACTTGGATGAATAACAGGGAGGGTGATGATCTGGTGAAGGAGAGACTGGACAAGGTGATGTGTACACTTGATTGGCTACTCCTATTTCCTCATGCAGAGGTCTTTGCTTTACCTGCCGTGGGCTTTGATCATAGCCCTTTGCTTATCAACACATCAGCAAAATATCCTAGAAGAGGGAAGAACTTTATCTTTGAATCTTATTGGAATGAAGATGCCGAGTGCCAACATATCATTTCCGAAGCTTGGAAGTCAGTGAAAGTACAAGGTTTTGATCTAACTCCAAAGTTGAAAAAAGTTTCTTTTGCTTTGACAAAGTGGAGTCGTTCCAAATTTACTAGAGCTGATCTTAAAGTCACAACTTTACAACAACGTCTTCAGGATATTATAAACCAACAGCATCATAGTTTCAACAGCAATGAAGTAAATCAGATTAAAGAGGAACTCAGGCACACTTGGCAACAAGAAGAGCAGTATTGGGCTATGTGTTCTCGAATTCAATGGTTAAGGTGGGGTGATAAGAATACTAAGTTTTTTCATGTTGCTACTCTTCAGAGAAGGCAGAAAAATCGTATTATCATGTTGAAGGATAATAATCAGCGATGGATTTGTGATTCAGAGACTTTGAAAGCTATGACAACATCCTTCTTTTCTAGTTTATATACGATGGTGGGAAATAGAGATTATGGTCCTATACTAGCTCAATGTCTGCAGGTTGTCACTACAGAAATGAATGACAGGTTGCTGGATTTGATTTCGTTAGAGGAGGTTCAACAAGCTACCTTTCAGCTAGGTACTAATAGAGCTTCTAGCCCTGACGGGTTCAATGGCTTATTTTATCAGACTCATTGGGAGGTAATTAAGGACGATCTCTTTCACCTTGTAAAAAAAAAAAAAAAAAAATCAGACAAGGAGGATGCCTATCAATTTGAACTGGACTATCATTGCTTTGATTCCTAAGATACCTCACCCAGAAAGCCTAGATCAATACAAACCAATTAGCCTGTGCAACTTTGCTTATAAAGTAATATCTAAGGTACTTGCCAACCGTCTAAAACCTTTGTTACCTACTTTGATTTCCATGGAACAATCGGCTTTTGTGAATGGTAGACAGATTCAAGATAATATACTGATCGTTCAGGAAGTTCTTCACCAGTTCAGAATTCAAAGGAGGCTGAGAAAATTTAATGTCATCCTCCAGACTGACATGAAAAAGGCTTACGATAGAGTGGAATGGGATTTCCTTACTAACTACCTTTTAACAATGGGTTTCCATCCAAGGTGGGTACACTTGATACTTCAATGTATAACTACAACGTCATACGGTGTACGATTCAATGGTGAGTTACTTCCTTTCATCTATCCAACCCGTGGTCTAAGACAAGGTGACCCTCTTTCTCCATACATTTTTATTCTATTAGTGAATGTGTTATCTACTCTGATTACTCAAACAGTTGATATGGATCACATAAAGGGCATTAAATTAAATAGATGGTGTCCACCTTTATCCCATCTATTTTTTTGCAGATGAAGCCATATTTTTCCTAGATGTAAACATTCGAGAATGCCAGAATTTAGCAAATATTTTAAATCATTATTGCATGGCTACAGGACAAGATTTGAACAGAAACAAATCATGACTTATTTTTAGCAAGAATTGTCACGCCCCGATCCTCCGAGCGCGCGCACATCCCATTCTGGTCGATACAAATGCGACTTCCCAGGACACGTCGCCGACCCATTAAATTTTATTATGCATGCGGAAGCGAAACAAATCCCCTGACAACATTTAACTTGGGATAGAAAAGCAGGACAACAATTTCCAAATCAAAATACACATTCATAAACACCTCAAGCTTATACAAAAGGTCTATGTCAAAAAGAACTACTGAGCCACCTATGCTCTTGACCCTTCCGCTTCAAGCTCCTAGCTCTTCACACTAGGGACCTGAAAATGGTTATTCAATAACCAGTGAGATATAAATCTCAGTGAGTTCCACCCCTAAGCCCCGGTTAGTACACCAACTCAACTCGGGGTATCTATCCAGAACTACCCCACCATAAGGAACAACCAACAGTCGATTCGCATACAACCTTACCTGGTATGCCATACCCTGCACGATATCACTCAGCATGATACACACAAAGCAAATGGCCATTAGCTGATACATTTCATCAATCACATACGAGTCGCGTCACAAGCAATCTCACTTGGCCATTGCCACACTCTGCACGTTATCGATTCATGCGTGTGTGCCATAAACGATGTGATTCACTCACGCATATAATTAATGCATATAACAATTTCACACATCAATGCATCGATTCAAATCGAGCTATCGATCAATCGACTCAGTCGATTACATGTCAACTTGACCTTGCCTCGGTCGCTTAATTGATACCGTACATTTCTCTCAAGATGGAATATCTAGTCGTCGAGCCTACATGCATTCTTCAAGACGACATACTTATTCATAGAGCCCACGTGCATTCTCCAAGGTGATGCATCAAGGTCACCGAGCCCACGCGTCTCTTTAAGATGCCATACGAATCGGTGAGCCCACATGCATTCTCCAAGGTGATGCATCGAATCACCGAGCCCACGTGTCTCTTTTGAGATGCCATACTTTAATCATCGAGCCCACGTGCATTCTCCGAGGTGATGCATCGTATCAATGAGCCCATGTGTCTCTTTCGAGATGCCAAACTTAATCACCGAGCCCACGTGCATTCTCCCAGGTGATAGACCAACTCACCGAGCCCGCGTGCCTTCTCCGAGATGATATATAATCTACCATTGATCCACTATACACATTTACGGCGTTGTAAACCGACGCCCGGTATTTTCTAATTAAAATACCTATATTTCACAATCATCTCACAATTATACAAATCATAACTCAATTCATTCGGATGCCCATGCATTTACACATCCATTCACTTCATAAAATCAACACACATGAATTTTAGACATTTTTCGCATTCGGGATGAACAGTGCTCGTGAACAGTACTCGGTGAACAGTACTTCATGAACAGTAATCGCGAACAGTACCTCGTGAACAGTAAATCATGAATAGTGTCGCATGAACAGTAAATTTCCAGAATTTAATAAACTATAAATTAAATTCAGAAATCATTAAAAACATTAATTAAAGCAAGCATCAATTAATTAAAGCCAAGCATACTTAATTAACCACATAAACCACATTAAGCCAATAAAGCAAGATTAAGCTAGACTAATCTAATCCATCCATCTAACCACCTATCTTAGGGCTAATACAACTTAATTAAATCACTTAAACTAGAATTAAATGTAACTAAACCAACCCTAATCAAGTTTAGGCACTAATCGAAGGATTAGGAGCTAAACTCACCCGTTAAGCGGGTCGGAAACACCGACGCGGCGGCGACGACGGAGGCGACGCTCCGGGACCTCTACCACGACGATCCAAGGTGGTCCCAAGCTCAACACAGCAACCACAGCTCGGACTCCCACTGAAACTTCTGAAAAACAGCCCTGCCGGAGAAGAAAACAAGTTGAACGGCTTGGCCGGAGCTCCGGCGAGGAGGGTGGCTGGCAACCGGTGACACCCGGGGGTCTTGGGAGTCTTGTTGGAGGTTGGGATGAGCAAAGGAACGGCTGGAATGGAAGAAAACGGGCTGCAAAGTCGAAACAGGCGAAGCAGGGCGGAACCAGGCGGTCCGGCGACCGGCGTCTTGAGACGGCCGTACAGGACGACCTAGAGCTCCGTTCGGGACGAAACTGGGTTCGTTGGAACGGTCTGTCTCTCCCGGTCACGGTGATAGGTGGATCGTTGGCTGATTCATCCGGGAAGACTACTTTTGACTCGATTCTTTGACGAAGGGTCAGCTGGAGCAGAAACTGAAGGAGAGGGAAAACGAGAAAGAGAGGAGCTCGTCCGCTTGGAGGCCGAATGGGGGAGAGAGAGAGAGATGTGAGGGCTGGTGTCACACCTCATTAAGGCCATTAAATGGCCACTTCAATTCCCCATACAAAGTGACATCATCTTCTCTCTCTTCCTTTGCCTTATCCACATGCTTTTAGGGGCATTTAGGTCATTTCCACCTTGCTCAAATTACTCATCTGACCTTGGGCTGAAATTGGTGGATGGGCCTAAGGATTGGGCTTGGCCATGAATAGGAATGGGCTTGAAATGACCAAGAATTGGCCCATGGGCTTAGAAGATGAATAGTTGGTTTAGGCCCAATGGGCTCATTTGCTTGGCTTAGGCCCACTATGGTGGCTGTCCCACCTTGGGCCTAAGGCCCACACTGGCTTGGCTCGGCCCACTTCCTCACGGGCTTGCTTCCTCGGTCCGAAAATCCCTTTTTCAATTGCTCGACTTCACTGGCTCTGTCGACTGTTTGATGTAGCTTCATCCAAAGTCCATCCCGGACATTCCCGATAATTCGAAGTCCAATCCTAAGTTCTCTTGCCATGTCAATTTCGCCAAATGCCATTTCGATTACAACTCGACCGACGGGTGGCTTGTGAGGATTCACGCGTGACCGACTAGTGCCAAACCACGTTCAAGACATCTCGACGCATGGACGTCCTTGGCGCATGAAATTACGGGGGATAGATTCTTATTTCAAAGTACACGACATCGAGGATCGACATAGGGTCGTTCGTGGATTCGATAACGAACGGAATCACCCGTCGTTCCATTATGTTGTCCGCGAATCGACTTTTAGTCGTCCTTAGAATCGGTCTACCTATCTACGGGATCGTCCTCACGTAAATCTCACGGTCAAGTCGTTTTCCTGTGTCGAGTCCTTTAGTCGTACGAGTTCGTCCTCATTAGCCTTTTCCTCAAGGTCGAGTATCTCGGGAGTGATCAATTCCGAGTGAGATCAACCAACAATGCATTGACGAAATTCACATCCATTCATTCCTCAGAGGACTCGAATTTCAGGATGTCACAACTCTTCCCCTCTTATAAAAATTTCGTCCTCGAAATTTAAACCTTCTGAAATCCTTAATCAAAAAGGTGGGGGTACAGTCATCTCATCGAATCTTCTCTTTCCCAAGTTGCTCAATCTGTAATGATACTGCCAGATCACTTCCAATCTTGTCCAAACCATTATGGATCCAAACTGCTGAACACTTGCCCACTTTTGCAAAAATAAAAGTTGCAAAATTTTGGGTTTTTTTTTTTTTTCTTTTTATTTTTCCACAAGGCGGCTAACTGCCGCGTCGGGGATTCGAACTCCCGACTTCGGACCACTGCTTCACACCCGGATACCACTCGGCTAAAGGCGCCGACGGTGTCTCGAATTGCTTTGCTTATCCATTTAAAGCCAAAATCCTCCTTTGAATCCAACTTTCGATGGATTCCGATTTAAATGCTGCTTCATCTTCCTTCTTCAATAGTCGAGTCAACGGCGAAGCTAAGGCTGAAAACTCTTCCACAAACCTTTTGTAATACTCTGCTAAATCCAGAAAACTTCTAATCTCTGTCACTATAGACAATCTAGACCAACTGTTCACTACTCCAATCTTGGCGGGGTTCACGAAGATTTCTTCTTCTGAAATCACATTACCGAGGAATGCAACACGAGTCATCCAAAACTCGCATCTGCTATAGTTGCCATATAGATTTGGCAACCTACATCCAGAAACCAGGTCGTCTTCAGTGACGAACAACAGGGATCGAAGGTCCTTTCTGACTTTCAGTAACTCAAAACTTTCATACGCTAACTGAACAAACAGAATTACATCGTTACCATGATTCATAACAGCAGAAAGCTCCTCGAGCCAAACCATTTCATAAATGACTTCCAAGTCATTTATAAGCAAACCCATCAAGTACAACTATAATCAGTGATTCCCTTTCTACATCTTTAATACAACAACAGAAATTCTACAACCTTCACTCAAAATTCTGCTGCGCTACTTTGATAATAACTCCTCAAAACATTCTTTCTTGGATCGATGCATGGTCAATCCATTCCTATTCCTTTCGCCATCCTAGTGGCGTCATGTCGGTGGTAGCGATGCTCGAGTCCTCTTAGACTTACATGGACGGTTCTTATCTCGATGGCCGTGCTGGCCACATTCAAAGCATGCTCTCGCTGTACTCGGACACTGGGCTGACTCACGCTTCTCTTCTCAAACTTGACACACAATCAATGAGTCCTCTATCTCCTGTCAGGTAACATCATGCACTCTTTCTTGTACTGAAGGCTTGCTCTTAAAACTCCACGATGCGTTCTATGGCACATTCCTTTCGATCTATCCCATTGGCTTTCTAAGACCATTTCTGGCCAGGTAACCTTATTGGTTACACACAGAACAAGCACCCGTCTTACCAGAACACGGGGCTAATCCATGTCGGCTTCCGTCAGCACGACACACTCCATTCTGATCCATTCTGATCCATTGCTGACCTGACCATCCCACATTTCCAGTTGGACGGAAATGAAATACTTTTCTCCAATCATAGGCTCCTTCCCAAACTGATTTCCATCTCTACTGAATCTGAACCTCAACTCGGATGTAACGGCTTGCTCCCATATCACAACTCCAAGCTGGACCTCAACAAGCGCGGCAACAACAACGGCTCGATCCTGAGCTTACTAGCTCAATGAGTTCCCAAGGAACACTAGCGCCGGAACGATCCCTTCGAACCTAGGATCGCTCGATGCTGCTACTCTAGTACCGACCTACAGCGGTACTCTCACACTCGCGCTGGTCTAAGCCAGTGCTCCACCACGACCACCTCGGGTACCGATCCCTGTCGGCCTACCACCCCGAGTAACTGGTTTAAAGGTTCTCTCTAGGAGTCCTCTGCTCCTGATCACTCATCTACAGGATCTTTACAGAAACCTGTTTCTCAATTCTAATCCCATATTAGAATTTGAGTGATCCACGCCAAACAATTTACCAAACAACTATCAGCCACATGCACCAGCATGAATTAAAAGTCATTCCTACTAACTATCCCATAAACAATCGCACCTTATCACTCCATTCACAGACCCGCTCTGATACCACTTAAATGGGGATGTCACGCCCCGATCCTCCGAGCGCGCGCACATCCCATTCTGGTCGATACAAATGCGACTCCCAGGACACGTCGCCGACCCATTAAATTTTATTATGCATGCGGAAGCGAAACAAATCCCCTGACAACATTTAACTTGGGATAGAAAAGCAGGACAACAATTTCCAAATCAAAATACACATTCATAAACACCTCAAGCTTATACAAAAGGTCTATGTCAAAAAGAACTACTGAGCCACCTATGCTCTTGACCCTTCCGCTTCAAGCTCCTAGCTCTTCACACTAGGGACCTGAAAATGGTTATTCAATAACCAGTGAGATATAAATCTCAGTGAGTTCCACCCCTAAGCCCCGGTTAGTACACCAACTCAACTCGGGGTATCTATCGAGAACTACCCCACCACAAGGAACAACCAACATGTCGATTCGCATACAACCTTACCGGTATGCCATACCCCGCACGATATCACTCAGCATGATACACACAAAGCAAATGGCCATTAGCTGATACATTTCATCAATCACATACGAGTCGCGTCACAAGCAATCTCACTTGGCCATTGCCACACTCTGCACGTTATCGATTCATGCGTGTGTGCCATAAACGATGTGATTCACTCACGCATATAATTAATGCATATAACAATTTCACACATCAATGCATCGATTCAAATCGAGCTATCGATCAATCGACTCAGTCGATTACATGTCAACTTGACCTTGCCTCGGTCGCTTAATTGATACCGTACATTTCTCTCAAGATGGAATATCTAGTCGTCGAGCCTACATGCATTCTTCAAGACGACATACTTATTCATAGAGCCCACGTGCATTCTCCAAGGTGATGCATCAAGTCACCGAGCCCACGCGTCTCTTTAAGATGCCATACTGAATCAGTGAGCCCACGTGCATTCTCCAAGGCGATGCATCAAGTCACCGAACCCACGTGTCTCTTTAAGATGCCAAATATACTCATTGAGACCACGTGCATTCTCCGAGCTAATGCATCAAATTACCGAGCCCACGTGTCTCTTTCAAGATGCCATACTTAATCACCGAGCCCACGTGCATTCTCCCAGGTGATAGACCAACTCACCGAGCCCACGTGCCTTCTCCGAGGTGATGTATAACCTACCATGGATCCACTATACACATTTCTGGCGTTGTAAACCGACGCCCGGTATTTTCTAATTAAAATACCTATATTTCACAATCATCTCACAATTATACAAATCATAACTCAATTCATTCGGATGCCCATGCATTTACACATCCATTCACTTCATAAAATCAACACACATGAATTTTAGACATTTTTCGCATTCGGGATGAACAGTGCTCGTGAACAGTACTCGGTGAACAGTACTTCATGAACAGTAATCGCGAACAGTACCTCGTGAACAGTAAATCATGAATAGTGTCGCATGAACAGTAAATTTCCAGAATTTAATAAACTATAAATTAAATTCAGAAATCATTAAAAACATTAATTAAAGCAAGCATCAATTAATTAAAGCCAAGCATACTTAATTAACCACATAAACCACATTAAGCCAATAAAGCAAGATTAAGCTAGACTAATCTAATCCATCCATCTAACCACCTATCTTAGGGCTAATACAACTTAATTAAATCACTTAAACTAGAATTAAATGTAACTAAACCAACCCTAATCAAGTTTAGGCACTAATCGAAGGATTAGGAGCTAAACTCACCCGTTAAGCGGGTCGGAAACACCGACGCGGCGGCGACGACGGAGGCGACGCTCCGGGACCTCTACCACGACGATCCAAGGTGGTCCCAAGCTCAACACAGCAACCACAGCTCGGACTCCCACTGAAACTTCTGAAAAACAGCCCTGCCGGAGAAGAAAACAAGTTGAACGGCTTGGCCGGAGCTCCGGCGAGGAGGGTGGCTGGCAACCGGTGACACCCGGGGGTCTTGGGAGTCTTGTTGGAGGTTGGGATGAGCAAAGGAACGGCTGGAATGGAAGAAAACGGGCTGCAAAGTCGAAACAGGCGAAGCAGGGCGGAACCAGGCGGTCCGGCGACCGGCGTCTTGAGACGGCCGTACAGGACGACCTAGAGCTCCGTTCGGGACGAAACTGGGTTCGTTGGAACGGTCTGTCTCTCCCGGTCACGGTGATAGGTGGATCGTTGGCTGATTCATCCGGGAAGACTACTTTTGACTCGATTCTTTGACGAAGGGTCAGCTGGAGCAGAAACTGAAGGAGAGGGAAAACGAGAAAGAGAGGAGCTCGTCCGCTTGGAGGCCGAATGGGGGAGAGAGAGAGATGTGAGGGCTGGTGTCACACCTCATTAAGGCCATTAAATGGCCACTTCAATTCCCCATACAAAGTGACATCATCTTCTCTCTCTTCCTTTGCCTTATCCACATGCTTTTAGGGGCATTTAGGTCATTTCCACCTTGCTCAAATTACTCATCTGACCTTGGGCTGAAATTGGTGGATGGGCCTAAGGATTGGGCTTGGCCATGAATAGGAATGGGCTTGAAATGACCAAGAATTGGCCCATGGGCTTAGAAGATGAATAGTTGGTTTAGGCCCAATGGGCTCATTTGCTTGGCTTAGGCCCACTATGGTGGCTGTCCCACCTTGGGCCTAAGGCCCACACTGGCTTGGCTCGGCCCACTTCCTCACGGGCTTGCTTCCTCGGTCCGAAAATCCCTTTTTCAATTGCTCGACTTCACTGGCTCTGTCGACTGTTTGATGTAGCTTCATCCAAAGTCCATCCCGGACATTCCCGATAATTCGAAGTCCAATCCTAAGTTCTCTTGCCATGTCAATTTCGCCAAATGCCATTTCGATTACAACTCAGACTGACGGGTGGCTTGTGAGGATTCACGCGTGACCGACTAGTGCCAAACCACGTTCAAGACATCTCGACGCATGGACGTCCTTGACTGCATGAAATTACGGGGGATAGATTCTTATTTCAAAGTACACGACATCGAGGATCGACATAGGGTCGTTCGTGGATTCGATAACGTAAACGGAATCACCCGTCGTTCCATTATGTTCTGTCCGCGAATCGACTTTTAGTCGTCCTTAGAATCGGTCTACCTATCTACAGGATCGTCCTCACGTAAATCTCACGGTCAAGTCGTTTTCCCAGGTCGAGTCCTTTAGTCGTACGAGTTCTGTCCTCATTAGCCTTTCCCCTCAAGGTCAGTATCTCAGGAGTGATCAATTCCGAGTGAGATCAACCAACAATGCATTGACGAAATTCACATCCATTCATTCCTCAGAGGACTCGAATTTCAGGATGTCACAAGAATAGTCCTGTTAGTTTATAGGAAAATCTGTCGTCTGAGTTCAGAGTATTGGTACTACAATAGTATGGTAAGTATTTGGGAATCCTGTTAGACTTGGGTTGTTCTAAAAAGGAAATGTTCTCTTGGCTTTTGGGGAGAATACAAGCAAAGTTGGAAGGATGGAAAGCAAAGTTCATTTCAAAGGGTGGTAAGGAAATTCTCATCAAATCTGTTATCTAGGCTATCCCTCACTATGCTGTGTCAATCTTCAAACTTCCTTTGTCTCTTTGTAAATCTATAGAACAGAGCATTGCTCGTTTTTGGTGGAAGAATGATCAGAATAGAGCAGGGATACGTTGGAAAAAATGGGATATCCTGAAGAGGAGTAAGGAAAATGGTGGTTTAGGTTTTCATGATCTTGTCGATTTTAATTGAGCTATGCTTGGCAAACAAGTGTGGAGATTGATACAACAACCTCATTCTCTATGGAGTCAAATTTTTAAGGGGCTATACTTTCATGCTACAGACTTCCAAGCGGCGGCTAGAGGTCATCGACCATCTTGGGGATGGCAAAGTATTCTTGTGGGCAGGGATGCAATTTTGCCTAATGTTAGATGGTCAGTGGGGAATGGAAGGAATATTAGCATTCACGAGGATAGATGGTTACCAAGAGGCATTCTTGGTGGACCTGCGACAAGAGAAGAACCCAAACCAGTGGATGATCTCATTGACCCAATCCACAATAGCTAGAATACTTCTATGATGAGTAATTTTCTAGATGATGGCATCATTGCAAAGGTCTTAACCATTCCAGTTAGACCGACCTTTGCTGCAGATAAACTCATCTAGACAGCCACAAAGGATGGCCGACATACGGTGAAGAGCAATTATCATGCTTTGACTTCTATTGACAGGAACCACAGCAATAGTATCACATCCACTTCTTATCAGCATTCTACTATATTGTGGAAGAAAGTATGGGCTATGCGAATTGCTCCTAAACTGCGAGTATTTCTATGGTCAGTATGTCACAATGCACTCACCATTGCTAACAATTTGTTTAGAAAACACATCATTGTTGAACCGTTTTAGCAGATTTGTAAACAAAGCATCCCAGAGACAGTAGAACATTTATTTCTATCATGTTCGTGGACTAAAGCTATATGGGATCATCCTTAAATCAATATATAGGTAAAGACTAGATCCATCAATCGATTCGAAGTTTGGTTAACAGAAGTGTCTGTATCGCCAAATTGCTTACCTGGTTTGGACCTCCTTGCCAATGTTCTATGGCAAATCTGGAAAATGCGAAACGGTTTTATCTTCCGTGGACAGCGTTTGGATCACACACTAGCAGTGGAGACTACCTTGTCGCAGATGAAGCTTTTTCAGGCCTCTATATCTCCCTCTCTGTCTCGACCTACAGCACAACTGCATCCACATCAACTCTGGAAACCACCGAATCCAGGCACTTTAAAATGCAATATTGATGCTTCGTTCAAACTAGGAGACACACATGGATCTATGGCATCGATTTGTAGAGATCACTATGGACGACTCAGTGATATATATACAGCACGCTTCCACGCTGCTTCGCCTCTTATTGCAGAGTTTCAAGCTCTTACCTTTGCTCTTCAGCATCTGCTTCACTAGGGGCTCCATCAGGCTCATATTGATCTGGAATTAGACTGCAGAATTGTTGTGGCAGCTGTAACAGGGGAGGAGACGCCGCCATGGGAGACTCGTGTTCTGCTTGCGGAGGCGACAGCTTCTCTCCTTCTTTTCTCTAACCTAACCTTTCGCTTTTGCAGGCGTGAGGCTAACGCTGTGGCCGACTTGGCCGCGAAAGCCCACCTTCCAACTATGCAGGCCGAACACTGGAACATTTTCCCACCTTATCTTTTGTTAGATCTTGTGTATGTTGACGCTTTAATGGCTGGTTGTAAGCTTCCGAAAATATAATATGATCTCTGCTTTCGACCCCCCCCCCCAAAAAAAAAAAAAAAAAAAGAGCCAGAAAGCTAGCTTATAGGGAGCGAGATTGCCAGCACTTTCGAATTTTAACTATAATTCCCGAGTTTTGGTAACGGTGGTATTAAGTAATAACAACTTAATTTATTAATTGATAATACAAAAAAAGCCCAAGACATTCATGAAAGTGTAATGTTCAATCACAACGTAATAAAATAGCAAGACTGCATATCTATGAAAAATGAAAATTTTCAACTTGGGAGTTAATAAAAGGAAGCATAGATTTCTAAAAAAAAAGGGTTAATTCTACGAAAAACGAAAAATTGATATATCTATAATAAATTTATCTAAAATTAATTTTTTGAACACCAAAAATCTATAAGTGGTACACTTGTGATGAATTTACCTCAAGCTTATTTTTTCACCATCAAAAGTCACAAAGTGATACATATGTGATAAATTTATTTTTCGTTAAATTTTCGTTAAATTAGATCAATACAACAAAAAATCAAAAACCGATAAATTTGCGACAAACGGAAGGTAAAAAGCTAAATTGGTATACTCGTCAACTATCACATGTCATCTAATTTGGAATTTTGATGGTAAAATTTAACAGAAATTAATAGATGATAAATCTATTATAAATTTATTAATTTAGAGTTTTTCCTAGTATTAATAGAAAAAAAAAATGTAGAAGAATGACTTAAGAGTGAAGCATGGGACCACTCACATAAATTGTCGGCGACTGGATTGACCTGACTTTCTAAAAATATTCAATGTCGGTACACCATCGTACCTCAGATATTAGCAATGACCTACCATTTTCATGTGTGCATGGTGAGGATCAGGTAAGCATTTGGCTCTCTCTCTCTCTCATTTTCAATTGATTGGAAATTGACTTCACATCACCCATTAATTTTGAAGTAACTCCTCTCTTAATTCGATTGAAGTTGATTCTGTTTAAAGTGTCTAAAGTTGTGACAATCTTAATCTCGTTAAGTGTTGAACTTATAAATTTTCAGCAGTCAATTGCGTTATCAAATTGGTCCTATGCATGACTTTCGCTTTTGAAAATTCTTACGAGTCCAATTATTCGCCAATCTGCGATCAATCCTCTTCGATCCAGAAGGCCTTTAAATGAACATTGCAATTTCCTGGTTCCATCAAAGCATTTTTCGAGGGGTAGTCATAGATCTGAAAACTACCAAACTGCTGCTTTTTTGGCTCGCAGCACGTGGGACGAGGCCGTCAGATCATAATGAACCAAAAAAATTTTAAAACAGGGAACATAAAGCATTTTCCAGAAAAATTGACGGGAACTGATTTTCACGGAAAATCACAGGTAGGTCATGCCGCTGCATATATGTTGTCCTCTTCTTCTCACTCGCACGCGCAACGACCAACCAGTTCAAACTGGCGTGGAGACTCGAGCAAGCGAGAGGCCGAAGTTCGACCGCCATGGCGAGACGAAACGAAAGAGAGCTCACTTAACTAGCTTGTGCTGAAATTTTTTTCTGGAAAATGCTTTACGTTGACGAAAGAGAGCTCACTTAAATCCGTTTTTTTTTTAATGGAAATTTTTGTTAATATTCGTCCTCCAGGATGAAGCACGGGCATCCACACCCTTTAATACTTTTGACCAATCAGGCAAATAATATGCGGATCATAACATATATTATATTAAATAGATGTATAATTGCTTGGAAGAATGTCAAAAAGTGATAATATCATAATCGTAAAATAATAATATAATGATTTTTCATCAATTGTATTATAAATCAAAAAATAAAAACTTGCATAACAAATCAAGCAACAATAACTTTTTTTTTGAAATCATCAATTTTATGAAGATCCATATAAATTTGGCTACAAAATTTCTTGTATGCAAATATATTTTTTTATGATTGAGGGACCATCGGACATTTTTTTTTTTTTTTTTATGATTTGAGAGATCACCAAAGATCACCCTTTGGGGATCACACGATCTTCTCCGATTATATATATATATATTTTTTTTTTTTTTTGTACCCGGAAGAACCTCCGTGCGCCGCTATGCTAGATTTGTAAATCCTGGAGGAGCAGAAGAGTCACCACCACCCTTTCTGTCCCGAGCAAATCGTGAGCTCTTTTCTAATAAGGCAGACGACGCAGGGATTCGAACTCCAGACCTCTTCCGAAAGGAATTGAAGCTCAACCACTATACCGCCACTACGGATGGTCCTTCTAATTATATTTATTCTCAATAAATAACTAATAATGATAAAATAAAAAAAATAAAAAAACTAATAACGCACACCTACAGTCGTCATCATTTATTAGTAGTAGCCACGTGTGATTGAAAGCGGCGTGTAGGATTTCTTTTTCTTGGTCAATTGCTAGAATCTAGGAAAAAAAATTATTTCTTAATCCGGCAGGCATTTCCGGGAAATGTTCTTCGCTCTTCTTGGAGAATGACGGGCCTAATTCCTTCAGAGAAATAAAACTACACTGATTACCGAATCATTGCTTTGAGTTTGAGTTCGTGCATAAATACTTCATCGTTTCTGCTACGTTCTGTTCCCGTTTGTTCAGCGATCAGATCCTTCCAAGTTCTTGAAAAGCTCCACCAAAGGAGGAAATCATGTTGATGCAGAAGAGAGCTTTGGCTTCCACTTCTTCAGGTCGACCAAGTCAACTCAAGCGGCCACGCACCGCTGGAACGAAGTAAGCTCGCTCTTTCCTCTCCAGATTTCGATGCTTGATCGATTATCTGATGATGGTGCTCGTTTTAGCTTTACTCGAGGGATACTCATTGAAAAGTTCTTGAGTTGAAGAATATTGGAATGTGAAACTATGGCAAAGCCTGCGTTGAAGCGTAACATTGATTAGCTTTTGCCTCGTGACAGTTCTAAATCGCTTTCGTTCTGTTTTTTGTTCGTGGGATTAAGCTGTGGATTAGATACGAAGCATAAAGACCTCCAATATTGCCGTCTCGACTCTGTTTTGCGATTTCGGCCTGGGCCAATCGCATTATTTCCTCCTGATTCGAATTAAACTTTCTTGGAAACTTTTACATAGCCAGTGAGCTGTTATTGTTACTGGGTTACTTTGCTGTCCTGTTTGCCAAATCGTACCATCTTGATTGTACTTTTGTGCTGACCTGATCTTCAAGCAGTCAAACATGGCGTTGGTCCGCGAGAAATCTTGTGCCGAGGAGCTGGTTGACAGAGGACCGTGTCCGGAGAGTGGTAAGATGAGTAAAGTAGCCAACTTGGACATACAAAATGCAGTCTTTATTGTGCTTAATTGCTGATCTCTTCAATTAGGAGCGGTTGTATGCATTTCTGACCTTCCAGTCAGTTTCTGGATAGAAATCCGCATGAGAAATTGCTGCGAGATGAGTAGAAAATTATCGTTTTGAGTGGTAAAAATGACCCGCTGACTGTTCTAGGCTTTTCCTGTGAAGCAATTTCACTAAGAACATGATTTAGGCTTTTCATGTTGTTTCGGACAGTACGGATCACAAAAAGATCCAGATTTTCAATGAAGTGGCTTGGACATAATTTTTTCCTTGAATCTTGGAAAATGTGGTCAATCACAACTTGCGCGTTGAAGGAGGACAATGAGAACACGTGTGATGTGAAACTTGAATGAGATTTATACGTGACAGATTGCAACGTAATTCTTCGCTATTGCTCTTTGCTGGACAGGTCAGGGAAGAGTTCAGAGAAGAGTGGGAGCGTGTTAAATCTGACTTGGTCGAATGCTGTCAAAGGTGAATATATTTTGTTTAGTTTCTTGCTAAATCTGCATCAACTGATTCCTCTAGGGGAATTTCCATGTGTATCATCTTGCCAACTAGAAATGTCATTGAGTATCATTAGTAATTGATCCATGATTCTGTTCAGCAAAGTGTAAAACCTGCATATACATCTTTTTGTCGATCACTGAAAGGATGGTGCATTTGTAGATAGCTGCTGATTAACTTTACTTGCTTCTGTTATCTTTGTACTGCATAAATATGTCTTCCTGCTTTATGTTGGCTTTTCTTTGTCACAGTAGGTTAAGGGAATGCATCTGATGAGTCTGGTAATTGGGTCTGACATTCATATGTACTAGTAACTAAAGTGTTACCTCTAGATATTTGTCTATTTGTTACGAATAAGTCCACAAGACTGCAGTTGTTCCCAATGTCAATTTCCATGGTGTAGTTCCATGGAGAATGCTCTCAAAGAGATGATGCAACAGATGAGCTCAATGAAGAATGCTGTTCCGAAAATGGTAAGATAAACAGCATTCATAAAATTTCCGCATGTCTATTGTTTGAACAGCATTCATTGAGCATGAACTTTGCACATTTGTTTTTATAAGTAAATTTTCATTTTATTGGACAACCTGTGGAAGAAAATACAAGGGAGGTCACATCCCATATGAGTTAATTGCAGCATAATGTCCCACATATGCAGCTGAGTCGAGGTGCCAAACCTTCTCGTCGATGTAAACTCTTGGGGAAGATCAGTCTGCTATCCCTAAAGTAACATTTATCTGCTGAGCGATGGCCCTTTTACTCAGCACCGGCGGATCAATGGGACATCCTTTTGAGGAACCTATTATAATGGGAAAGCCTGATAATTCATCAAGTTGACTTTCAATCTGAGTACACTGCACATCAAAAGACAACATGAAATCATAGTCTTCCCCATATACACTACCAATTGCAAAAGCAAAATACTACCCATAAAAACAAGATACAAAACCATGCTACCAGATTACAGCAAAGTTAGCCAACAAGAACTCACCAATTTCTCCACAAACACTTAACATCAGCAGTAACTGTCTCATTTCCATCCAGAACCATAGCTTCTAGAGAGACTTTTACAGGGAAAGAAAAACAACTGCATCAAGATCACGGCAAGCTTGAGGTAATACATTTTCATGCTTCGCGAAGTTCCTCTCTCTCCAAAGATAATAAGTTGTTGCATTCCAAATAAATTCATCCTTCCAATCACTTGCATATCTAGGAACTGGGAGTAGCTGTCAAACTTGTTCCCAAAATCTGCTTTGAGAATACACACTTAAAAAAGCAAGGGCATTCGAGATTTTTCATGTTGTCCGCATAGCATACAAGTGCTCTCAATGTCGGATCCAATATGTGCAACATATTGTGAATGACTAGCCAAGTTATAAAGCCACATTATGGCACATTAGGCTTAAACCTTACAGGCTTAAGCCAAGTAAGTTTGTATACATTTCCTCACGAGCTTCCAAGCCTCCTTTACAGAGAAAGAGCCCCTTGATTATCCAGTAAATACCACTTTGTCTACAGAGCCAGAGTTTGGAGCAATCAAACCCATACAAAGCCATCTGAGTTCCAAGCAGATCATCAGAACTTGCAGGAGGCCATCTCCATTCATTTGTCTCAATAACATCCACAACTGTGGCTTTATCACCTAAAGCTGATCATAACCATTCCAAAGCACACGTAACATTTTACATGGACATGGAATGAAAGGGGATAAAGAAAATGCTTAGCATAGTTCGTCTAAGCTATATATACTTCTGCTTCATTTATTTGATGTCTCCAACTTTGACAACTCTTCTCTTGGTGGTTTTGGACAGAGGGAAACAGTGGAGCTCATGAATGATCAATCTCCCCACCTTGAATGGTATGAATGCTCTTTCCCTGTGATGCTGGCCTTCTGTGTATTATTGACTGGTTATGCATTGTTGATTTTTTGGGGAATAATAGTCCGTCTTTACCCCTAACCCCAAAGCAGGCAGCCAGAGCTCAGTTTACAACTAAGCCAGAATGATTAGGTCATACGCCAAATTGTCAATGCTCCGATTTAGAACATAATCATATGTATCTTGAGAGCAGTGCAGCATTATATTTGGTTTTATTTTACTTTTTAAAAAATTTGCATTGTTAAACTCTCTGAGACAATGCATCTATTTAAACTAGTAGTTTCTCTGGCAGTAAGACTTGTCCAAGTGAGATGTTTGGTAGTTTGTCTCTATGTGTTATTACTTTTCAAATTTTCTGCTTCTGTACCCGTTCCTGTTTCTAATGGTTGTTTTTCCCGGAGAATGCAGTACTAATGCTAAGACTACGAGAAAGAATGATGTGAGAAACTTCTGGCTTCACATTCCAACCAAACTGTCCGAAAATGTATTTACCGGACAGAAACTAGAAGGAAAAGGGGGTGCTCGCATTTCTGTTGCCTTGATTGATGCAGATACAGGGGAAGTTGTTAAATCAGGCCCGGAATCCTCCATTAAGTTGGACATCGTTGTGCTTAAAAGTGACTTCAACAAAGATGATGAGGACAACTGGGATCAAGAAGAGTTTGAGAACTTCATGGTTAAAGAACGTGAAGGAAAGGGGTCGCTTTTGTCAGGAGTTCGCCAGGTGACGCTCAAGGGAGGTGTTGGGGAGCTGGGAGAACTGATATTTATGGACAATTCCAGTTGGGACAGGAATAAACAATTTAGGATAGGGCTTAAGGTGGCATCAGGTTATTGTGGGAATACACGAATCAGGGAAGCAAAAACAGATGCCTTTTGTGTCAAGGAACATAGAGGAGAATGTACGGCTTTCATAGTCTTACATTACATAAACCTTGTCCTAAGTTTATGACTGATAATAAACATAGTTTCAGACATCGCGTCTCCTATATTTTAATTGAGAGCTTCATTTCATACGAACCATTACATCTCAAATGAAAATTCTGATAAATAAATATGATCTGTTTCTATGTTATTAGAAAATGTTGACACTTTGAATCAGTTTCGGGAGAGGGTCTGCACACCTATCAGAAGGTACTCATCAATCTAACAGGGACAAGGACCTTACTGTATATGTCCTCTTCATTTTACAGCAAACAAGAAACATCATCCACCTGCACTTCATGATGAGATCTGGAGGCTGGAGAAGATTGCCAAAGATGGGAAATCTCACCAAAAATTGAATAAAGCCGGAATATATACAGTGGGGGACTTTCTACAGTACCAGTCTACAGACTTCAAGAAGCTGAGAGAGGTAAGCACTTAGTTAATGATTCCCAATTATGGTTTGATTGACTACCGAGATTGTAAGTCTTGCGTGTTCACTCATCATAGGTACTTGGAAAGAGCATGACACCGAAGAACTGGGAACACCTCATAGCTCATGCAATGGAGTGCCAAGACTTGAAAACTCATTCGGAGAATCCTAATGTCAAGAGGGAGGATGCTGCTGAATTCAGCACTGATCATCAACCAACCGACCTAATCAATGATGTGGTATATTCTGCTACTGATCGACTTTCTGCCCGAGAGAAAGTAAGTAACTAAGGAGTTCCTCCTGAGTTTTGTCAAGCCAGTCCACGCAGTGCACACCATTATGCCGAGTTCATATAATATGTCCCATATTATATGTGTCATCAGTAATTTGAGTTTACTTGTAGCGGTGTGGCTTTATAGGTATTAGATTTGATCAGAGATGGAAATTTGAAAAGGGGAGTTGGTTGGACATTTGAATGCTTTGTTTTTTTATTTGTCAGTAAAAGTAATATGAAGTGCCCGTGGAGAGAACAAAATGAAAATCTAGATGCTAGTGATTTTTGAGCTTTCGCTCTCTGCAATGCAAAGTTGAGGATGGTGACCTTGTAAATCTAAGTGGCCTTCTGTAGAGAGCACTTTCAGCCGTTGATTTGCAACCATGACTCTAGAACTATGAAGATCTTAATTATTTGCACGATACAAGTTGATGAGTGTTTTAATTATTCACTGGTCCTTTCTCAATCAACTTTGCATCTTTACCCTGAGAACCCTTACCTTGATTGTACTCTCCATTGCATCTTTGGAGCGCCTGAACTTTGTGTGGTGTAGAAATGAGTGGCGATAGGCCTAAAGTGAATTGAGGTTCTTTCAATGTTATTCTTTATTCTTCTTTCTCTGTGCTGCGCATACGTGCTTACTCTGAGTGCAAGTTCGTCCGAGGAATGCAACATTACTTGTGGAAAAAAGAAATTGTAGCTTGAAGTCAGAGCGTTTACCTTTTATAGTGGAGATAAATACTTCCATTATACTAAGTGGTATACTCTGTTTTTCTTCCAGAACCATGAAGATACAATTGGGAAAGCCTCAAGCTCTTTTCCATCTCAAGTCTCTGAACGACAAACTGAAATTCCCGCCTCTGTTCAACATAATATGGCTCCAAGTACCTGTGCTCCTCCAGTTGGTCCGGAAGCTCCTCCAGCGAATGCAGGCTCCACTGCTGAAGGTACGTGCTCCGAAACACAAAACTCTCTCTCCCTATAAGCCCATACAAGACGGGGCCTGTGAAATAATGATGATAATAGGACTTTCCATTTGATCGTTGAACTTTAATACATAAAAACAACATGTTTCAGATCCTTATCATTTGGGTTCCGCGTTATGTGAAGACGTTTATTTGTCCAGCTACCCCACAATTGAATTTGCATCTGAAAATGCTGAAAAATAGTTTTTAGTGATGATGAACAAACAAGAAGAGTATGTCGTTGCAGGTCACTACCAAAAGCAGTAATCTAATAGATTCAGTACAAAGGCAAGAGGGCTATTATCAAGTACTTCCATTTTGTCAAGGTTTGGTTTAGAAGATGCAACTTCAATTTAGACATGAAAGATTTAAGAGTTGAAGTAACAAAGTGACCGATAAGAACATCCAATGTGGAGAACATTTAAAATCCAAATCCAAATTGAACACGAAATGACATATTCTGTAAGATGTGATTGTTGCAAAATGAGCCTCATTCAATACATTCTATCCATTTGGCCGTATGTACGTACATACGTATGTATGTGTGTATGTTTTCAGTGCAAGCAATTAGAATGCAATTAGAAAATTAGTTAGATATGAATAGATGTAATAGGCACACAGCATCGTGTTTGGGTGGGCATTTTTATTAAATAATGACTGAAAGATCATATTAGAAAAAGAAGTTTTGTTGATTAAACTTATATGTCTGAAATTAAGACGTAAAATGTTCAATCTGTGAAGAGAAAGGCCATTGTCAATTAAAGCTAATGATATCAGAGTAGTAAAAGCTCATAACCATTCATTCGAAATTTTTTTATAAGATTCTACACCCGTGCCCATGTCGGCCCATATAATGGTGTATCCGCTTTGCCATGGCTAGTCCAATCCCAAAATGCCTATTTTGGATATCCCATGGAGCTTTCAACAAATGAACTTGCTCGTCCCGCTTCACATCAGCCTACATATGCAAACAGCTGGAATAATCTAATTCCTTCAGGAGATAATGGTATTACTACTGGCGAATTGCCAATACAGTCCCATGATGTCAATTCCCAATCAGTCATGCCTAGCCATGTGATCGATTCTTCGAGGCAAATGGACTGTACAGTAAATGACCATGTTCTCCCCTCTGGACAAACCTATGCCTCAATGTCAGATGGTAAAAGCTCATAATCATTCTTTGGAATTTTTTTTTTATAAAATCGTACACTCCTGCCCTTGTCGGCTCATATTTAACAATCACGTTAATGTTCTAATTCTTTCTCCAGGACATAATGGTGTGATTGCTTTACCATTGCGAGTACAGTCCCAGAATACCTATTTTGGAAATCCCATGAAATTTTCAGCTAATGAACTTGCTCGTCCTGCTTCACATCAGCCCACATATGCAAACAACTGGAGTGGTCTGATTCCTCCGGGAGATAATGGTATTACTATCGGTGGATTGCCAACACAGTCCCATGATGTCAATTCCCAATCTGTCATGCCTAGCCATGTGATTGATTCTTCGAGGCAAATGGACTCTACAGTAAATGAACATGTTCTCCCCTCTAGACCAACCTGTGCCTCGATATCAGATGGTAAAAGCTCATAAGCATTCCTTCGAATTTTTTTTTTTCATAATATCATACACTCCTGCCCATGTCGGCTCATATTTGCTAACCACATTAATGTTCTAATTCTTTCTCCAGGACATAATGATGTAACAACTTTGCCATTGCCAGTACAGTCCCAAAATACCTATTTTGGAAATCCCATGAAGTTTTCAGCTAATGAACTTGCTCGTCCCGCTTCACATCAACCCACATATGCAAACAACTGGAATGGCCTAATTCCTCCAGAAGATAATGGTACTACTATTGGCAGATTGCCAACACAGTCCCATAATGTCAATTCCCAATCTGCCATGCCTAGCCTTGTGATCGATTCTTCGAGGCAAATGGACTGTACAGTAAATGACCATGTTCTCCCCTCTGGACTAACCTGTGCCTCAATATCATGTGGTAAAAGCTCATTATCATTCTTTCGATTTTTTCTTTATAAGATCGTGTACCTATGTCCATGTCGGCTCATGTTTACTAACCACATTAATGTTCTAATTCTTTCTCCAGGACATAATGGTGTAGCTGCTTTACCATTGCCAGTACAATCTCAAAATACCTATTTTGGAAATCCCATGAAGTTTTCAGCTAATGAACTTGCTCGTCCCTCTTCACATCAGCTCACATATGCAAACAATTGGAATGGTCTAACTTCTCCAGGAGATAATGGTATTACTACCAGCGGATTGCCAACACAGTCTCATGATGTCAATTCCCAATCTGCCACGCCTAGCCATGTGATCAGTTCTTCGAGGCGAATGGACTCTACAGTAAATGAGCATGTTCTCTTCTCTAGACCATCCCATGCCTCAATATCATATGGTAAAAGCTCATAATCATTCATTCGAAATTTCTTTTTATAAGATCCTAGAGCCATGCCCACATCGGCTCATATTTACTAACCACATTAATGCTCTAATTCTTTCTCTAGGACATAATCATGTAACTGCCTTGCCATTGAAAGTACAGTCCCAAAATACCTCTTTTGGAAATCCCATGAACTTTTTAGCCAATGAACTTGCTTGTCCTGCTTCACATCAGCCCATACCTGTAAACAACTGGAATGGTCTAATTTCTCCGGGAGATAATGGTATTATTATTGGTGGATCGTCAACACAGTCCCATGATATAAGTTCACAGGATGCGTTGCGTAACCAAATGTTCAGTCCATGGAGGAAAATGGACGCTGCAGTGAATGAGCTTATTCTGCCCTCTGAACCACCATGTGATCCTCAACCTGAAGGTGATCACGGAAGTGATCACGAGATGGAAAATTTGCAATTCAATGTTGCAGATAATATGACGAAATACTCGGGCCTACCAGATGTTGACATGTCCTTTCAGACCCCGCCATGGAAAGATGGCTCTGTTTAGGCACCAGCAAAGGTGTTAATGGCCGACTCAAGATAAAGGCAGTGATGCAGTGGGGTTTCTTCATCAGGAAGAACGCATGGCATTGTTAAATTACTAGATTATGTCCATCGACTGCTATGTACTAGGTCTTGTCTGTTTGCTGCTATCCCCAGGCAACGAAGCTGTTTTTCAGAACGCACGGCATTGTTAAATTATGATGCTAAGTTCCCCCGATATTCTCTATATATCGAGACTATTAGTTTTATAATGAAGTTAGAGTTACAAATTAGTAACTACTGAAGAAGTAGCAGAAGCAAATTTTACAAGAAGACCGATCAAAATCGTAGGTATGTGGGGCTAAATGCTCTCGAGGGGGCGGCAATCTTGACTAGCCCCTCCTCAAGTCTGTTCATGTTCGGTGCAGCATTGGGACATAGAAATTTTCTCGTCCGTAGACAAATAACCACAATTCATCCATACCCAAAATGCTCAGAACAACATAAACAGGCTGGTGGCATGGAAAAAGCCGACCTTAAGCTTTAAGCTCCTCCTGGCATTTGCACACCTCCCAGGAGCGCCGGTCATGGTAGTTCAACCTTCATCAAGCGAAAAGACCGTGAGCAAGCAAAGATTAAGCTCAATCTACCTTTACTTATGTGATCCTTGAATTTTTAATTAACAAAATTGAGTGCTTCGAGTTCTCTCGTCGTTGGTCCCACATAATCAAATGTATGTGTCCATCGATGCTAACCAAAAGCTCTATTTTTTTGGTCAAAAACAAATTTCCATTCATTACCAAATTGATACATGAAAGGAAATCTCAAAAGTCATAGTAATAAAACAAATCTATAGATCTCCAAAATAAACAAAAAACCAGAAATCAATGTGTTTCATTAGAGCATGATTGGCAGAGATCATCGTGAGCTTATCCTTCAATAGCATATGTGTAACTAGATCCAAACGAAAGGATTGATGGTCAATCATAGAATCACACAACACCATATGTGATAAGCACACACCGAGATCTCCATCTGTAATTATGGCTTTGCCTTTCAGCAGTATGCTCCTAGGTTTGGTGCCCCTAACACTATCAACATACGGAGACAATATAAATATATTGAAAAATATCAAATCCGACACCCGTGAAAGTGAGCCATATAACCAATGTGAAGTGCCCAAACTTTGAGTGAGAAAACGTTGAATGAGTATAGATTTGACTTGGAAGTTGCTGTGCACACCATTGAAACTGGATGCACTGTACTTATTTATTAAAACTCCAAAATTTAGAATTAGATAGAGAGAAAAGCTCCCAAATATAAGATTGGGAGAGCAAAGCTCCCAAACTAGATCAGGAGAATTAGGAAAGAAACAAAAAGAAATAAAAGGGAAAAAAAGAAGAAGCCCAGTATTGATTGTCCACTATTTTCTATGATTCACTTAATTGTATCTTCCATTATTGTTCCCACAACTTGTTTCACTCAAAAATGAATATACACTGTTGCGCCGATTTTTTTTCCTAACATCATGGATTGTTGCTATTATTGATGGACACGCGACCATTGATTTCCCCGGATTAGGGACTACAGCTCGTTTAGTACAACTGAAAAATAAATGTTCAAAATTTAATTATTATAAATTAATTTTTTAAAACCTTAATCCTGAAAATTTGAAATATGAAGTTGTTTGATGATAATTACAAAGTGATAGCTGAATATAATCGAATTCTCACAAAAATATATAACAGAAATATTTATTGTAGTAAAATATATGCGGCAAGATTCTAATCACCATCTATTATTTTTCTATTAAATGAATTAAGTCAGCCATCCACATTGGAGCTCACCCAACCCTCGACATAGTTTACAGTTCAATGCAGTCATGGGATTACTCAACACAAGCGTTAGGTGTTTGCAGCCCTAGTAACTGTTAGTAGTTTGTGTGGTAAAAAAAATAAAATCACTTAGTTGTCACGTTAGGTGGAATTTTTATTTAATCGATTCTTTTAAGTCAATCCACGTTAAGCTTATGAAACAAGCTTAGTTTTATTAATTGTTGAGAATTCAACTTTCAGCGCTCAATCGGGTAATCAAAAGGCCTAAAGAGAGACCATCAGAAAATTTTTACGAGTGTAATGATTTGATTGCACAAATCAAGAGTACGAGGGCCATATGAAAATGCAACGATTGGATATCATGAGCACGTGCGATAAAATCGAAAAGTTAGGGGACGGTGATTAGGATCAAGGACCTGTCCTCGAAAAATGGAAGCACATAGAAGGATTTAACGGCGCAGTGAAGCTCTTTATTTCCTTATTGTATTGTTCACCACCGTACAAACTCTGCCCAACACATCACGTCGAGAAGAACAGGAAAAAAAACAAAAAGCTGTATAAAAAAAAAAAAAAATCTTCCGCAGCTAATTTTAGCTTTACATGAACATGCAGCTACGAAACCTAATAATTTGGTTAAGCTGCAGGATTAAAATACTTTAGACTGCAATACAATACAAAGGCAATTAATAATTTACCTCAAATTAATTTTTTCACTATCAAAAACTTTAAACTGATACATTTATTTTAAATTTACTCGGCGTTAGTTTTTATTAAATTTAATTAATTCTACGAAGAAGACTACATATTGATATATACATGACAAACGGAAAGTAAAACCCTAAATGGTGATACCATTGAATGGACCTAAGCTAGAATTATGGAAGACTAAGTCAGTTTTTGTAGGTATATCATCAAACCTCTAGTTCTAAGTCCTTTAGGGACAACCTTTTAGCAGCAAATTACTCATAAACATTAAACTAGGATTTAGCATAAATCTTGATACTAGTGATGCCAAATAAATATCAAAACGCCTCAACACATCTCCCGGTCATCGGGACCTGTCAGACCCGAGAGTTCGCCGAGGATGCGCAAATAAGACAGAGATTACACAAATGCCCCCTGACCAGAATGCGTGAGCCAGAGGCAGAGAGCACGCATGGATGTCTACAAATTAAAACAAGCTCAGTCTTCGGCGAAATTCAACCCGGTGCGTCTCCGAATCATCTAACTGAGCAAGGTCAAGCCAGACCACAATCATCCAAGGACTGGAAGATGACGACCAGCAAGGCACAGAGTTGGAAAGACGAAAAGCCGGGGAGAACTCGACGGGATCCTACTTGTAACACACCTGTAACACGTGTACCTTAACATTCGACTAGTAACATCCAAAGCAGACATAAAAGAGAGTAAGCATAAGCATCAATCTGAACGTGGTTGAAGCTTAAAAAGTCTGAGAAATACAAGCGGGATTCAAAAGTGACGCTCGTTGTTGAACAGGACCAACGTACCGACCCTTTTTGACAAAAATCTCACAATGCTAATACATAATCTGAGTTCCATTCACGGCCGGGCATCCCCATGAGATAAATGAACCAATAGATCAAGATGATAAGCTTGCGATGCCCATTAGACGACGAAAGCTAGCATACTTGACTTTCGACTACAGTACGGTGCTCGGCGGGGGAAAACCGGCCAAAATCAAACTAGAAAAGCTAGAAGGAAAATAGCTATGCCCTTTGAGACCTCTAGATGATAAAGAACAAAGATGAATGGACTTGAACGAGGCTTGGTTTGGTCACGAATTTGACTAGATTGGCATGGTTTCTCTCTTGAACTCACTGCCACTCCCAGTTTTCGCTCTGTTTTTGGCGGCAACGTCTCTCCCTATTAAACTAACCTCCTGACCTCCGTTTCGAACAAGTCACCAATGGTTGGAAAGCTTTTTAAGTCTGATTTTTATTTCTAGTTCATGATTTGAGCTAATTCTAACTCTAGGTTCACGATATTCCTACTTACCTCCTATTTGTTCCTCGAACTCCCCTGCAGTTTTGCCTCGGTGATGTTCGCCCCTATTGGGCCACTCTTCGGCCTCCAGTGGGACCAAGTCACAAACGGTTGCAAGGATCTCAGAATCTATTTTCACTCTCTAGTTAAAATTTTTGGCTAAGTTAGATTCTGGTGTGTTTGTTTGAATGAAATTGTTTTTTAGAAATTAGTTTTTCGGACTTTTACTCATTTGGTTTGCCAAAAATGTCCGGTCAACCTTTACCAAAAAAAAAAATGTCCAATCAACTAAAAACACATCCTATTCAACAAAATATTCATGCATAAAATTAAGAAAGTGAATATTTAAATCTGAGTGGTGAGAACACTTTTGGGAATTGCTCATCTCGATTTTTTTATATATTTTATATATTCTTTCTCTTTTTTTTTTTTCCTTTTCTTTTTCCTCCTCCCTCTTTTGGTCGCCAAGCCTCAGCGACAACTAGTAACTGGCCATAGGCATGGGCAGATGAGGCTTGACCTCACCAAATCCTAGTGAGGCTCAACCTCGTTCAAGGTTGCGAGGTTAAGCCTCGCTTGCAGCTTGCCGTTGGCCATCGTTGAGGCTCGGTGATTGACGGAGGAAGAAGGAAAAAAAAAAAAAAAAGGAAAAAAAAAGAAAGAAAGGGAAAGGAAAAATTATTTAAAAAATTAATCCTTTTTATTTGGTAGAGATAAAGTCATGAGATTGAAATTATTTCCCAAAAGAGATTTAACTATCAAAAAATGTTTTTGGTTACATATTATCAAATAAAGGAAAACTATCATTTCTCTCAAAAATTAATTTCCTCGAAAGTATTTTCCTTTATTATTAATTTCTTTTAGTTCGTAAAAAATGAATAATTTAAAAAATATCTCATTAAAAAAATCGCTTGTATCACGTACAAAATTGAACAAAAAAAATATTTTTATTGTCCATGAAAATGTGGAAATATAATTTGCTATCGATAATGAAAACATTTCTCGTTGACTAATTATTTCAATCGATATAGGTTATACATTTTCAAAAAAAATATTTTTTAAATAATTTATTTTTCGTGAAATAGATAGAGCCTAAGTTATAAAATCTTCACCTTCCGTTGACCTGTCACGCTTGGGCTCTATTTTGGAAGCTCAACACAACCGAAAGAGCACGAGATAAGTTGCTAATTTTGCCGGTCCTAAGCATGATCTTTAGGTAGTATCCCTAAACCCCAAAGTCCGGGGGAAAAATAATGACCTGGTGCAGGTGGTCCCCGGAGGTGGTCAGGCACCCCGCCTTTCTCCACAAGGGAAGGGAATGAAATAACAACTGACGGTTGCAGGGGGTGGGGAGAGGCTAGACCTCTCCCTATGAGCTAGCCGTTCGGCGTTAGTTTAGCTACGGCAGTGCCCACGTGCGTTTGAGCTTTTTCAACATAGTGGCCGACATAAAATGAAGCACACGTGCAAGTGACATTTCGGAGAAACTTCGTATGACCCACAAGCGCCACTTCTCATAGATTGACCACTATTGTAGATCTCCTAGACAGCATCATCGCAATGCACATTCAAATTTATTCGATGAGTGATTTCATTTCAGGTGAGTTTCACCATTTTTGTGGTTTTGGTCGAATTTGCATCGTACGGTTACCGAAAGGAAAAGTCCCACGTCATGTCATGACATGTATTTTGAGAACAAATGAAAGTTAAATTATTTTAAAGAATGCTATTTCATAAAATAGAATTAGGTATTGGATGAATTTTCAAGTTAGTTGTTATTTTAATTATGGATCGAAAATGATCACATAAGTTAATTATTTCAAGTAATTTATTAGTATGTTTGATGATGCTCATGGTTGACCTATATATTACATATGATATACATTCATAGACCGAATATGTTCTAAGTTTAAATCACATTTGATGTGTTTTTCTAGAGGTTAATTGTTTGTAGTTTCGGGGCCTTGTGACCTAGTAAAGTGCGAGTATAGTGTTTTAACATGAGCAATGAGTTTGCTATTCGTATGTTGACATTGACATGCGGTATTTAAATATGTAGACGGTAATATGATACTCTTGTCGGTGTGCTGTGTTGCATATTTGGTACAAATATGCATCATTAATTTCTTAATCCCAGAAAAAGTAGTGATTGTCACTTTCTGAGTCATGATATTGCTCATCCCTTTAATTACAATTTCTTGTCCGGCAAAGAAAGAAACATAGTGGCCGACGTGGGAGGTGGGTCCCTACGCTAGCGTTGCCTTGGGTTTACGTCGCTGGTTGCCGGCTGTACAGCGGTTCTCGGGTCATTAAAAAAAAAAAAACATAGTGGTCGACGTAATCCACCCACGCATGGCTATGCTAGTTGAGGCTTGCTTCCTGAATTTGGCCACCAGGTCAAGGGTTCGACTCCCAGGATGGTTTCGTGATTTAAGTTATGGGCCCTGGCGATAGGTTGCTGGGCCAGTCTTCCCTGAGGTATAGCCGGTGCTGTGCTCCCATAAAGTGAGTTAGATTAGATCCTCGACATTAAAAAAAAAAAAAACATAGTTGCTGACGTAAATCCTCCAACAACAATGAAGCACCCATGCAAGTGACATTTCCCAGAACCTTCCTATGATCCACAACTACCACTTCTCATAAATTAACCAAATGCCCTCCACTGTTAGAGGATACAGGAGATTTTGTGTTTGGACCGCCCAGAAAGAAAACTTCTGCCAGTACATATCAATGGTACTAGTTCCAGTTGTGCATGCATAAGTATGTTTCTACCCTCTGGTATTTTGCCCCCTTCACTTTATGGATTTAGCTGCTCGTCATCATTTCAATTACTCTCATCTTCTCTACCATTATACATATGGATTACATTTGTCTTATTTCTCTCTCAAAATGAATCCTCTTTTTACCGTAGGGTGATTTAGCATTTACTTGTCCAGTCTCAACTTATATAGAGTCTAGGTAGTATATCTCTGTGTGTGTGTGGGCGGCGTAAGTTTTGACATTTTCCGAAGTTAAGTACTAGGGAACTTATAGAGGAAGCAAGTTTGTGTTTAGCTAGATTTTGCTGGACCCTTTTGTTTTTCTACAAGGCTCCTGCCAAAGAAAAGCATTTGATTATGTTCTTCATGGATTTGAGCAGGCTTGGATCGAAGATAATTGGTGAAAGAGAGATGGTTGTTTTTCAGTAATCAGAATTGTCTCCACCTTTTCTTGTTTGAGCTACCTGCGAATGCAGGGTTGCAGACTAGGCAAATTGAATACTATTATGAGAATTTAGAATAAGATAGTTGGTAGAGGTGTTAAATGGGTGGGTCGGGTCGGGTTTGGGTCAGGTCATTAATGATCCAACCTAAATTGACCCATTAACCAATTTATGACCCATTTATGCCTAATATAAATTTTCCGACCCCTACCCGACTCATTTAACTAAACTTAAAAAATCTTATTTCTTATGTATATGTTAAAAAAATGGTATTACTAAAATAGTTTTATACAACAAAAATTTAATGGACAATTTTATAATTTTTAAAATAATTATTTAAAAAAATCGAATTTTAATTATTTTTTAAAATTTAAAATTTAAAATTTAATTTTTATTTTTAAATATAATTTTTCATTTTTAATTTTCTTTTTTGTTCTTCTTCTTCTTTGGCCAGCCGTCGGCCACGGCGACGGCCGGCGGCTGGCCACAGGCAAGCTTCGAGCTCGCCCCTCACTGGATCTGGCGAGGCTCAAGCCTCGCTCGACGCCGGCAAGGCTCGAGCTCGCCAAATCTAGCGAGGTGGAGGCCTTGCCTAACGCCGACAAGGCTCGAGCTCGCCAAATTTGGTGAGGCAGAGGCCTCGCCGACGTCTGGCAAGGGGCGAGCTCGAGCTCACTCGACGCCAGCGAGCCTCGAGCTCACCGGATCTAGCGAGGCTCGAGTCTCACCCGACGCCGGCAAGCTCAAGGCTCGCCTACCCAGTTGCCGGCCATCGCCGTGCCGGCGACCAGAGGAAGAAGAAAGAAAAAAAAAGAAAAGAAAATTAATATTAAAAAATAATTATAATTTCAGTTTTTATAAAAAAAATATTTTTGTGAAGTTAAATAGAGAAGAGAGAGTCTCTCTTTGTAAATGGGTTCATTTCTAATGGGTTGATAAATAGATCTTAAATAGGTCTGACTCTCTTTGTAAATGGGTTCATTTCTAATAGGTTGATAAATAGGTTTTAAATGGGTCTGCTCTCAGACCCATTTAAGACATATATCTCAACCTCTTTATTTTCAAAACTCATTATAGATGTTTTGGGAAATTAAGTTTGACTCATTAACGACCCATTTAAGACCTCTAGTTATGACCTACCATTTTCACGTGTGCATGGCAAGGATCTGGTAAGCATTTTGCCCCCTCTCTCTCTCTCTCTCTCTCTCTCTCTCTCTCATTTTCAATTGATTTGAAAAGAGTCAAACGCGGAAGAGGAAAACCTAATTGACCTCACATCACCCATTAATTTTGAAGTAACTCATCTCTATCGATTCTATTTATAGTGTTTAAAGTTGTTTAACAATCTTAATATTGTTTTTTGTTGTCTTTTGTTTCCTTTTGTTGTTGTTGCTCCTTTTTTCTGGGAACCATGGCACCCTTACACTCGTTCTAGACTTTTGTCTTCTTGAGTGTCTGTTTTTGTTGGTGCCAGGCCTCCCTCTTGTCTTCTTTCTTGCAAAATCAATTTATTACTTACCTTTACCAAAAAAAAAACAATCTTAATCTTGTTAAGTGTGGAACTCATAAATTTTCAACAGTCAATCGGATTATCAAATTGGTCTTATGCATGACTTTTGCTTTTGAAAATTCTTAAGAGTCCGATTATTCCCCGATCCGCAATCGTTCCCCTCCGATCCAGAAGGCCTACAAATAAACATTGCAATTTCCTGGTTCCACCGAAGCATTTTTGGAGTGGTAGTCGGAGTAGTGGACCGATAGTTAATGGGCAATCCAACATCTGAAAACTACCAAACATGCTGCTTTTTTTGGCTCGCAGCACATCGGCGAGGCCGTCAAATCATATGAATCAAAAAAGTTTCAAAACAGGAAACATAAAGCATCTTTCAGAAAAAATTGACAGGACCTGATTTTCACGGAAAGTCACCCATGTTGGTCGTGCCGCTGCATATATGTGGCTCTCTTTGTCTTCTCTCTCGCACGCGCGATGACCCACCAGTCTGCAACAACCAACGAGTTCAAACTGGCGTGGAAACTCGAGCAAGCGAGAGGCCGAAGTTCGACCGCCATGGCCAGACGAAAGAGAGCTCACTTAAATCCCTTTTTTTTATTCTTTTTTTTTTTGAATGGAAATTTTTGTTAATATTCGTCCTCCAGGATGAAGCACGGGCATCCATACCCTTTAATACTATCTGCTTGGAAGCATGTAGGATTCTTTTTTGGATCAATTGCTAGAATCTGAGAAAATAAAAATAAAAAATTATTTCTTCATACGGCAACACTTCCGGGAAGTGTACTTCGCTTTTCTCGGAGAATGACGCGCCTGGCTCCTTCAGACAGTACAGAGATCTCACTCCACAAATTACGGAATCATTGCTTTGAGTTTGAGTTGGAGTTCGTGCATAAATCCTTCATCGTCTCTGCTACATTCTGCTCTCGTTTGTTCAGCGACCAAATCCTTCCAAGTTCTTGAAAAGCTCCACCAAAGAAATCATGTCGATGCAAAAGAGAGCTTTGGTTTCCACTTCTTGGGGTCAACCAGCTCAACTCAAGCGGCCACGCACCGCTGGAACGAAGTGAGCTCTCTCTTCCCTCTCCACGTTTCAATGTTTGATCGATTATTTGATGCTGGTGTTCGTTTTGGCTTTACTTGAGGGATACTCAATGAAGAGCTCTTGAGTTGAAGATTCTTGGAATGAGAAATTATGGCAAAGCCTGCGTTGAAGCGTAACCTTGATTAGCTTTTGACTCGTGACAGTTCTAGATCGCTTTCGTTCAGTTTTTTTGTTCGTGGGTTTGTGCTGTGGCTTAGATATGAAGCATTAAAGACCTCCAATGTTGCCATCTCGAATCTGTTTTGTGAGTTCGGCATGGGCCAATCGCAGCATTTCCTCCTTGTTCGAATTAAACTCCACTGGAAACTTTTACCCAGCTAGTGAGCTATTATCGTTACTGGGTTACTTTGCTGTCCTTTTTGCTAAATTTTCCTATCTTGATTGTACTTTTGTGGCGATCTGCATCTGGTCAAAGATGGCACAGGTCTGGGAAGACAAGGAGCTGGTTTATCGCGAAGGTTGTCCGGAGAGTGGTAAGATGAGTAAAGTCTTTATTGTTCTTCAATCACCGATCTCTTTGATTAGAAGCGTTTGGATGCATTTCTGACCTTCCGGGTCACAAAATGATCCACATTTTCAATTAAGTGACTTGGCCATGATTTTTTCCTTGAATCTTGGAAAATGCGGTCAATGACATCTTGCAAGTTGAAGGAGGACAATGAGAATACGAGTGATGTGAAACTTGAATGAGATATATAGGTGATGGATTGCAACGTAATTCTTCACTATTGCTCTTTGCTGGACAGGTCAGGGAAGAGTTCAGGGAAGAGTGGGAGCGTGTTAAATCTGACTTGGTCAAATGCTGTCTAAGGTGAATTTATTTTCTTTAGTTTCTTGCTAAATCTGCACCAACTGATTCCTCAAAGGGAATTTCCATGTATATCGTCTCACCAACTAGAAATATCATCGAGTATCATCAGTCGTTGATCCATGATTCTGTTCAGCAAAGTGTAAAACCTGCACATACATCTTATTGTCAATCACCGAAAGAAAGGACGGTGCATTTGTAGATAGCTGGTAATTAACTTTACTTGCTTCTGTTATCTTTGTACTGCATAAATATGTATTCCAGCTTCATGTCGGCTTTTCTCTGTAGCCGTAGGTTAAGGGAATGCATCTGATGAGTCTGCTAACTGGGTCTGACATTCATATGTACTAGTAACTAAAGCGTTCCCAGTGTCAATTTCCATGGTGTAGTTCCATGGAGAACGCTCTTAAAGGGATGATGCAACAGACAAGCTCAATGAAGAATGCTGTTCAGAAACTGGTAAGATAAACAGCGTTCATAAAATTTCTGCATGTCGATTGTTTTTGAACAGCAGTGATTGAGCATGAACTTTGCACATCTTTTTTTATAAGTAAATTTTCATTTTATTGGACAACCTGTGGAAGAAAAACAGTGGAGGTCACATCCGATGTGAGTCCATTGCAGCATAATTTCCCACATATACAGCCAAGTCAAGGTGCCAAACCTTCCCCATCTACACTACCAATTGCAAAAACAAAATACTACCCATAAAAACTAGATGCAAAACCATGCTACCAGATTACAGCAAAGTTAGCCAACAAGAATTCACTAATTTCTCCACAAACACTTAACATCAGCAGTAAGTGTCATTTCCGTCCAGAATCATAGCTTCTAGTGAGACTTTCACGGGGAAAGAAAAAAACAACTGCATCAAGATCACGACAAGCTTGAGGGGATACATTAAGTTCCTCTCTCTCCAGAGATAATTTATTGTTGCATTCCAAATAAATTCATCCTTCCAATCACTTGCTGATCTAGGAATTGGGAGTAGCTGTAGAACTTGTTTCCAAAATCTGCTTTGAGAAATACACTTAAAGAGCAAGGGCATTCGAGATTTTTCTTGTTGTCCGCATAGCATACAAGTGCTATCAATGTCAGATCCAATATGTGCAACCTATTGTGAATGACTAGCCGAGTTATAAAGCCACATTCTGGCACATTAGACTTAAACCATACAAGCTTAAACCAAGTAAGTTTGTATACATTTCCTCACGAGCTTCCAAGCCTCCTTTACAGAGAAAGAGCCCCTTGATGATCCAGTAAATACCACTTTGTCTACGGAGCCAGAGTATGGAGCAATCAACCCACACAAAGCCATCTGAGTTTTAAGCAGATCATCAGAACTTGCAGGAGGCCATCTCCATTCATTTGTCTCAATAACATCCACAACTGTGGCTTTATCACCTAAAGCTGATCATAACCATTCCAAAGTACATATAACATTTTACATGGACATGGGATGAAAGGGGATAAAGAAAATGCTTAGCATAGTTCATATAACCGCTGATTGGTTTGGCATCCCGTCTGCTTCATTTATTTGATGTCTCCAACTTTGGCAACTCTTCTCTTGGTGGGTTTGGACAGATAGAAACAGTGGAGCTCACGAATGATCACTCTCCCCACATTGGATGGTATGAATGCTCTTCCCCTGTGATGCTGTCTTTCGGTGTAGTATTGACTGGTTATGCATTGTTGATTTTTTCTGGAATAATAGTCCGAATTTACCACTAACCGCAAAGCAGGCAGCCAGAGCTCAGTTTACGAGTAAGCCAGAATGATTAGGTCATGCGCCAAATTGTCAATGCTCCGATTTAGAATATAATCATATGTATCTTGAGAGCAGTGCAGCATTATATTTGGTTTTATTTTACTTTTTAAAAAATTTGCATTGTTAAACTCTCTGAGACAATGCATCTATTTATCCTAGTAGTTTCCCTGGTATTAAGACTTGTCCAAGTGAGATGTTTGGTAGTTTGTCTCTATGTGTTATTACTTTTCCAATTTTCCGCTTCTATACCTGTTCCTGTTTCTAATGGTTGTTTTCCCCGGATAATACAGTACTAATGCTAAAACGACGGGAAAGAATGATGTGAGAAATTTCCGGCTTCACATTCCAACCAAACTGTCCAAAGATGTATATACCGGACAGAAACTAGAAGGAGAAGGTGGTGCTCGCATTTCCGTTGCCTTGATTGATGCAGATACAGGGGAAGTTGTTAAATCAGGCCCGGAATCCTCCATTAAGTTGGACGTCGTTGTGCTTAAAAGTGATTTTAACAAAGATGACGAGGACAACTGGGCTCAAGAAGAGTTTGAGAACTATGTGGTTAAAGAACGTGATAGAAGGGGGTCACTTTTGACAGGAAATCGCCAAGTGACGCTCAAGGGAGGTGTTGGGGAGCTGGGAGAACTGATATTTATGGACAATTCCAGTTGGGACAGGAATAAAAGATTTAGGATAGGGGTTAAGGTGGCATCAGGTTATTGTGGGAATACACGAATCCAGGAAGCAAAAACAGATGCCTTTCGTGTCAAGGAACATAGAGGAGAATGTACGTCTTTCATAGTCTTACAGTACATAAACCTCGTCCTACATTTATAACTGACAATAAACATAGTTGGACATCGCCTCTCCTATATTTTAATTGAGAGTTTCATTTCATATGAACCATTACATGTCAAATGAAAATTCTGATAAATAAAATATGATCTGCTTCTATGTTATTAGAAAATGTTGACACTTACGAATCAGTTTCGGGAGAGGGTCTGCACACCTATCAGAAGCTACTCATCAATCTAATAGGGACTAGGACCTTACTGTATATGTCCTCTTCATTTTACAGCAAACAAGAAACATTATCCACCTGCGTTTGATGATGAGGTCTGGAGGCTGGAGAAGATTGCCAAAGATGGGAAATCTCACCAAAAAATGAAGGAAGCCGGAATACATAAAGTGGGGGACTTTCTACAGCACCTGTCTACAGACTCCAAGAAACTGAGAGAGGTAAGCACTTAGTTAATGATTCCCAATTATGGTTTGATTGACTATGGAGATCATAAGTCTCGCGTGTTCACTCATCATAGGTACTTGGAAAGAGCATAACACGGAAGAACTGGGAATCCCTCAAAGATCATGCAAAGACTTGCAAATCCTTGATAACTTATTTGAACAATCCTAATGGCATGAGGGAGCATGCTGCTGCATTCAGCACTGATCATGAACCAACTTAATTGAAGACAAGGTATATTTTGCTACTGATCGACTTTCTGCCCGAGAGAAGGTGAGTAACTAAGGAGTTCCTCCTGAGTTTTGTCAAGCCAGTCCATGCACAACACACCATCATGCTGAGTTCGTATAATATGTCCCATATTATCTATGTAATCAGTAATTTGATGTTTACTTGTGGCTGTGTGGCTTAAAAGGTGTTAGACTTGATCAGAGATATGGAAACTTGAAAAGAGGAGTTGGTTGGACATCTAGATGCTTTGTTTTTTTATTTGTCGGTAAAAGGTATATGAAGTGCCTGTGGAGAGAACAAATTGAAAGTCTAGATGCTAGTGATTTTGAGCTTTTGCTCTTTGCGATGCAAAGTTGAGGATGGTGACCTTGTAAATCTAACTGGCCTTCTGTAGAGAGCACTTTCAGCCGTTCATTCGCTGTCATCCATGACAATTTGCAACCATAACTTTTCGAGTCTAGAACAATGAAGATCTTAATTACTTGCACGATACAAGTTGATGTGTGTCTTGATTATTCACTGATCCTTTCTCAATCAACTTTGCATCTTTACCCTGAGGAACCTTGCCTTGATTGTACTCTCCATTGCATCTTTGGAGCACCTCACTTTCATGTGGTGCAGAAATGGGTGGCGATAGGCCTAAAGTGAATTGAGGTTCTTTCAATGTTATTCTTTATTCTTCTTTCTCTGTGCTGCACTTACGTGCTTACTCTGAGTGCAAGTTCGTCCATTGGAATGCAACATTACTTGCGCAAAAAAGAAATTGTAGCTTTTCAAGTCAGAGCGTGTACCTTTTATAGTGGAGATAAATACTCCCATCAGTCCAGATTAAACGGTATGCTGTGTTTTTCTTCCAGAACCATGAAGATACAATCGGGAAAACCTCAAGCTCTTTTCCATCTCAAGTCTCTGACCAACAAACTGTAAATCCCGCGCCTGTTCAGCATAATATGGCTCCAGGTACCTGTGCTCCTCCAGTTGGTCCGGAAGCTCCTCTGGCAAATGCGGACTCCACTGCTGACGGTACGTGCTCCCAAGCACAAAACTTTCTCTCCCTATAAGCACATACAAAGATGTGGCCTGTGAAATAATGATAGAAAATAGGACTTTCCACTTGATTGTTGAGCTTTAATACATAAAAGCAACGTGTTTCAGATCCTAATGATTTGGGTTCCGCGTTATCTGAAGACATTTATTTGTCCGGCTACCCCATCAATTGAACTTGCATCTAAAAATGCTGAGAAATAGTTTTCACTGACGATGAACAAACAAGATGAGTAGATTGCTGCAGTCACTACCGAAAGCAGTAATATAATAGATTCAGTACAAAGGCAAAGGGCAACAATTAAGTACTTACATTTTGTCAAGGTTCAGTTTTGAAGATGCAACTTCAATTTGGACATGAAAGATTTATGAGTTGAAGTAACAAAATGACCGATAAGAACATGCAATGTCAAGAATATTAAATATCTTAATGCTAACTTATCAAGAAAAGATATATTCTGTAAGATTTGATTGTTGCAAAATGAGCCTCATTCAATACACTCTATCCATATGGCCATATATATGTGTATGAATGAATGTATGTGTTCAGTCCAATCAATTAAAATGCAATTAAAAAGTTAGATATGAATAGATATAATAAGCACACGGCTACATGTTTGTATGGGCATTTTTATCAAATGGCGATTGAAAAATCATATTAGAAAACGAGTTAGGTTGTTTAAACTTATATATATATCTGAAATTGAGATATAAAATATTCAATGTGTGAAGGGAAGGCCCTTGTCAGTTGAAGCACTTAAAAGATTACAAAGATCAGTGGCAAGAAAAATTAAAGAGATGTCAAGGGTGAGGAATATTAAATGCTGGTAACCATTCATGGGAAAATTTTTTATGAGATCGTACACCTGTGCTCATGTAGGCCCATATTTACTAACCACATTTTTCTCCAGGACATGATGATGTAACTGGTTTGCAATCGTCAATAGAGTCCCAAGGTACCATGAAGGATCCAGCTAACGAAGCTCGCTCTCCGCATCCGCTCAGACGTGTACGCCACGCGAGCGATCTAATTTCTCCATTAAATTACCAAGCCACCAGGCCTAGCCATAGGATCGGTTCGTCAAGCCGAATGCGCTGTATATCGAAGGAAAATGTTCCTCCCCCTATGTCACTGCGAGCCTCAATGTCAAGCTTCCTATATGGTAAAAGCTCATAACCATTTATTTGAATTTTTTTTTATGAGATCGTACACCGTGCTCATGTCGTGCATGTTTGTATGGGCATTTTTATCAAATGGTAACCCAAAGATCATAATAGAAACAAAGTTAGGTTGGTTAGACTTACATGTCTGAAATTGAGATGTAAAATGTTCAATCGGTGAAGGGAAAATGCCTTGTCAATTGAAACACTTAAAAGACTACAAAGATCTGTGGCAAGAAATATTAAAAAGATGTACAGGATGAGGAATCGTAAAAGCTCATAATCATTCATGGGAAAAAATTTTTATAACATCACACGTGTGCTCATTTCGGCCCATATTTACTAGCCACTTTTAATGTTCTACTTCTTTCTCCAAGACATAAAGATGTAACTGCTTTGCCATCGTCAGTACAGTCCCTAATTACCTATTTTGAAAATCCCATGAAGTCTCTAGCTAATGGAAGTGTTCCTCTCGCTCCATGTCAGCCCACGCCTACAGAGTGCTCGAGTGCTCCATTTTCTATAGGAGAGAATGCTATTACTCCTACTGTCAGCCAGTTCCAGGATTTCCCTTCCCAACCGACCGTGCCTAGCCATGTGATCGGTTCCCCAAACCCAATGGACTATACATGCGATGGAAATGTTCCTCCCTTTGAACCACGCCATGACTCATCATTAAGCTTCCGAAATGTTAAGAGCTCATAACCATTCATTGGAAAAAAATTCATAAGACCGCACATCTGTACTCATGTAGGCCCAAATTTATTAACCACGTTAATGTTCTAGTTACTTCTCCAGGACGTAATAGTACAACTGCCTTGTCATTGCCAGTACAGTCCCAAAATACCTATTTTGGAAATCCCATGGAGTTTTCAGCTAATGAAATTGCTTGTCCCGCTGCAGGTCTACCCCAATCTGCAGAGCGCTTGAAAGGTCCAACTTGTCCAGAAGATAATGTCAATACTACTTTCGAATCGTCACCACCGTTCCCTCATAAGAATCTACTGGATGCCCCGAGGCGACTGTTCGATCACAACGGGGAAATGAGCTTTCCGGAAAATGGGCTTCATCCCTTGTCCAAAAGACACCATGTTTTTCAACCTGAAGACGATCGCGTGATGGAAGATTTGCCATCCAAATTTGCAGACGATAGGACGAATTCTGCGGATCTACAAAATATTGACATCTCCTTTCCTACCTCACCATGTTACCCTGGTTTTGTTTAGGCACCAGAATAGGTGTTATGGCTGGCTCAAGGTGAAGGCAGAGATGCAGTGGGGTTTCTTCCTCAGGATGAGAGGGGTCTGAATTGTGAAGTTTGATGGGATCGCCAATTCAAGTCCAGGGCTTTCAGAATACCCCTCAGAAGTGTAGATTGATGGTTTCAAGTAGACATAGAGAAAGAAGGCTGCATAGGAGTCATTCTCAGCGGTTCAATTCATTATGGAGGTGAACAAGAGAAAGTTGAATAGAGTCGGATCAAAATGTTGGCTTTATTATTATTCAAAAGTAGATGCAATTAAAGATGCGTATTGCGACACTGTAAGGAGAGGAGGGCGATTGGGATAGCCGGAGCTGATAAAGGTAGTCCAAAAAAGAGTTAGAAGGCATGGAGATTTGCTCCATTATTAGACATGTGGATGGAAAGCCACAAAGGCTGTGCATGATAAAATTTATGTTTCTTGTTTTCTCTATTTCTCTATTCCCCGGAATAGGTTTAAAACAGAAATCCATTTGGTAACACAATTTGATTTTTCTATTTCTGAAACAGAATTCTATTTCAGAAATAGATTTGAAGAAGAAATGAGAAGCTAAAATTTTTAGCTTCTCAGTTTCTGAAATAGAAACTGAGAAATCAATTTTTGACCAGAAATCAATTTCTGTTCCAGAAATTTTGTCATGCGCACCCAAAAGTCCAGACTGCCTACAATTCTTCTTGTGCTTTAGGACCCAAGTGTGGGTCTGTCTTCCTGCGTTGCTTCGCTCTTCTAGTTAAAGCTCCACATTTTCTGCTCTAGTACTCGTAGTGCTTGTGTGTTGGCTTAGCCACGGGGGCAGTGGGCCCCAAAAAAAAAATCAAAAAATTTAAAAATTCAAAAAATTAAAAATAAAAATTAAAAGTTGAAAAATTAAAAAAATTAAAAAATTGTAGTGCAGGCTTGATTTGGTGTGTCTTTCTGTTGCCATTGGGTAAGAGAATCCTTGAATTACTCCTGTCTGATACGATCAATGGCAATTTGCATATTAGTTGCTTGTCCATTGGGCCCTGTCGTCATTGTATTATCCATTTGTGTATTGAACAACATCGCTTAACGCTTTGTTAAGCTGATTGATTCTTTCATTAGAAATTGTCTCTCCACTTCAGTTCTCTTAACATCTTTCTTTGAAAGTTCTCTAGTTTTTTCACATGTAAAGATTGCACAAGTAATGAAGCTATATCAGAACATAAAGCACTGTTAAATTAAGATGTTTAAGTTCTCTCGATATTCTCTATTCATCAGGACTGCTAGTTTTATAATGAAGTTAGAGTTACAAATTAGGAGTACCTACTGAAGAAGTAGCAGAAGTAAATCCTACAAGTAGACTGATTAAAATCGTTGGTATGTAGGGCTAAATGCTCTAGAGGGGGTGACAGTCCTGACTAGCCCCTCCTTAATGCTATGTCCGTTTACAATGCAACATTCGACCATAGAAAATTTCTCTTGAAAATAGACAAATAACCACAATTCGTCCATACAGAAAATGATTAGAACAACATAAACAGGCTTGTGGCATCGAAAAAGCCGACCTTAAGCTTTAAGCTCCTTCAAGCATCTACAGGTCCCTTGAGTGCCGGTCATGGTATTTTGAGCTTCTGAGCGATACAATTGCCGGTAAGCAAAGATTAAGCTTAACCACCTTTACTTATGTGATCTTCGAAATTTCAATTTTCAATATCAAGGGCTTTTATCTTGTAGATATGTTCTACAATCAAGTTTCCTCATTGCCTATCCCAAATAATCAAATGTCATGTGCTGATTCATGATGATCAAAAAGCTCTATGTTGATTATCCATTATTTTCTACAATTTACTTAATTGTATCTTCCATTACTGTTTCCATAACTTGTTTCACTAAAAAAATTATTATCCACTGCTGCGCCGTTTTTTTTTTTCTGACATCATACTTTTTGCTACTATTAACGGACTTGCGACCATTCATTTCCCGGGATCAGAGACGATAGCTTGTCTATTAAAACTGAAAAATAAATGCTGAAAATTTCAGTGTTTGAAATCTTAATCCTGAAAAATATAAAGTTCTTTGATGACAATTACAAAGTGATGTATGAATATAATCGAACTCTCGCCCAAATATATACCAATGATATTTACTGTAGTAAAATATATGCAGCGAGATTCTATTTACCATCGATTATTTTTTTATTGAATGAATGAAGTAAGTCATTCCACAATGGAGTTCACTCACCCCTCGGTACGGTTAACCGTTCAATGCAATCATGAGATTACTCAACACCAGAATTAGGTGTTTGGAGAGCTAGTATCTGTCGGTAGTTTATGCGGTAAAAAAAATCTCTTAACTTTTCAAGTTAGGTGGAATTTTTATTTAATTGATTCTTTTAAGTCAATCCACGTTAAGCTTATGAAACGAGCTTAGCCTTATTAATTGTCGAGTATGCAATTTTTGCCGTCTAATTGGGTCATCAAAAGGCCCCAAGAGACTTTATCAGAATTTTTTTGCAAGTTTAATTATTTGATTCACCTATCAGAAGTTCAAGGGCCACATGAAATGGAACGGATGGAGATTATGAGCATGCGCGATAAAATCGAAAATTAATGGATGGAGATTATGATCGAGAGCAATTCCTTGAGAAAAGGAAGCAGATAGAAGAATTTTTTTTTTATCGGTCCTATTTTACTTCTATTCTAACACTCACTCTCGGATTTTTGTTCTGCCTCCTTACTGGGTGTGAGAGTTAAAACCAACATTTGAAACTAATTCGTCCCCACCCCAACCCCCTTAGAATGTGGTAATTCGAATCCCTCACCTCTCATTTTTATGTTGAAGGGGTAGCCACTGAGGCAAACCCCAATGGTTATATAGAAGAATTTAACGGTACAAAGGTAGCCACTGAGGCAAACCCCAATGGTTATATAGAAGAATTTAACGGCGCAATGAAGCTTTATTTTCTCATTGTATCATTCACCCGCGTACAAACTCATCCAAATCCATTTGGTGCACTGGGAAGGAAAAAAAAGCTGTACAAAAAAGCCTTTCTAGATAATTTTGGCTTTTTACATTAACACGTAGCAACGAAACCTAATAATTTGGTTAAGCTGCAGGATTAAAATAGTTTAGACTACAATACAGTACAAATGCAATTAGTCTTCCAGTCAAGGTTCCGCATTGGATTAAAGGGTTAATATCACAAAAAACTCAAATCTAGTACATCTGTGATAAATTTATCATCAAATTAATTTTTTGACCATCAAAACTCTATACTAGTATATTTATGTCAAATTTACTCTCTGTTAGTTTCTGTTAAATTTGATTAATACCATGAAAGAATCTACAAATTTGTACATACGTGACCAATGGATAGTAAAACCTTAAATCGATACACATGTCAACTATCATGTGTTATTCAACTTAGTAATTTGACAGTATAATTTAATAGAAATTAACAAAGGATAAATTTATTATAAGTGTACTCGTTTGAGATTTTTTGTGATATTAACTCTGTATTAAAAATGCTTATTACATGGCCGTTTTCTTGGTGGAGTTGAATCATATTATCATAATTTCATTTGTTTTGGAACATTTGCGCGTCACAAAGAATAATCGAGACAAATAGATGGTGTACGAAACATCAGCTTGGTGAAAGAGAGAGATTGTGACAACTAGGAATGACCAAATTAGACGAGCATGGGATGCCGCCACTGTGCTTTGGTTATCCCGATGTCCATGGTAGAATCAATTTGTACAAGGCACGTAAAAAGAGTTAACATCATGAAAAAATCCAAACTAATATACCTTTTCCAAATTTACTTCCGATTAATTTTATGACCATCAAAAATCCAAAATTGATATATTTGTAATAAATTTATCATTTGTTAGCTTTTGTTAAATTGGATTAATATTATGAAAAATCATAAACTAGTACACTTGTAATAAACGGATGGTCAAATCCTCAACATATCATCTAACTCAGCAATATGAAGATAAAATTTAATCTTTCAATTATATACATGCACTTCAATACATGGGATGACCTCTCAACCAAACAATAAATTCTTTTTTTTTTTTTTAAATCTTTTCCCAAATTGGTACACTTACGTTTACTCTCGTGTCACAAAAAATTCTTAATTTTACACTGATTATATATATCTAAAATGTATTTTCATGTCACAAAAAATCTCAAATTGGTACACCCATACCAAATTTATCCCAAATTACCAATCTTTGAGACTTTTTGTTATATAAAAGTCAGTTTGGGATAAATATGATATGAATATATCAATTTGAGATTTTTTGTAACACAAAAATTAATTTAGCATAAATGTGGCATAAATGTAATGTTTTAGGATTTTTTGTGATACTGATGTTTAGATGAAAGCAAAAATGCTCAGAAATTGCTTTTACGGATGACAAGAGAAGGTTATTACATGCCACTGCCGAAAGCAGTAATCTATTAAGGAATGGTGGAGGAGATTTGGTTAATATACGACAATGACCATCGTAGATCATAGGAAGGTTCTATGAAATGTCACTAACATGCATGCTTCATTGCAAGAAATTTAGACTAGTGGTGACCCTTGTTGGCCCTTCTCGGCGGTGGTGGGGAGCTATGTTTTCCCTTCTTTTTTTTTTTTTTTTTTTTAAGTTAGCTTATTTTTAATATAATTTAAATAACACTTGTATTAAAAAATTCAAATTTGGACCACATTAGTCCTCGATTATATTTTCCCTCTTTTCTTTCATTTTTCTATATTTATTTGAAGTGACAATATTTTTTTAATATAATATAAATAAAATTTATTAAAAATTTAGATTTGGACCAAAATGACATTATTTTAGCCTTCTGTTTCGTGCATGAGTCACATCATTACTATTTAGAGAGAGAAAATAACAATAACAAAAAAGTCACGTTAGCAATTTTTAGTTAATCAAGTTGAACGGAGTTAACAATTGACTTGATTGCATCAATTCGATAAATTTAGGATTTAATTATATTTTTTAAAAATTTTATGATTCAATTATATTTTCATGATAAATTTTAGTATTTTTTTTTATAAGGATAAAGTTTAGTATTTTAAGTGCATCTATCTAAAAAAATATTGCAGATGCTACTTCAAAAGGTTGAGGGGGGGCCAATTTCCTAAATCGGAGAAAAGAAACTAGGAAGAAATCTCTGAAACGGCAAGGTTTCCCGAAAATGTTCCATAAAAGTCGCTTTTCTTGATAAATCATGTGCCGTGAGCCCACTCCTGCGGACATTACAAAAGGAGACACACTCCAAAAGTTATGTACGTCGATTTGGTGGATGAATGGATTGTTGTCTCGTTCCCTAAATTCTTGGGTAATTATAAAATTAAAAAAAAGATGTAAATCTATTGTGTTAATATTAATTAAGTCTTAAATTTTTTAATTTGATCATTTTAATCATGAATCTTTTAATAATTTGTCAATGTAGTTATTCTGATCAATTTTGATTGAAAATAATTAATATAGCGATTCGATTAATGCTAACTGTCTTACGTGGCATGAACGATGCTGACATAGTTTTCTTTATACCTTATTCTTATACATACACACACACACATATATATACAAATTTTCTATATTTTATTTTTTCATTTTTTCCCTTCTTCCCACACCCACCAGTCACCACAAGCGAGGGTTACTAGCACCTGGATCCCGACTAACCAATCATATTCATAGTCTCAACCCTAATCCTCGTGAAAAGGGCCCAAAGCATATAATAAAATAGAAAAAAGTGGGTCTTAAAGAATAAACATGTTCTCTTTCCCTAGTTACAATTATCTACACTGTTCACGATAAATTAGTTGGAATCGATCTCTGTAAAATTTTGGAGGTCGGGTGCCATGCTGTACCTAGGTGCAATTCAATACTCAATTTAGTCTTATCTATAATCTGTCTCTTCTTTCTTGCTCACTCTCTCACTTGCCCGAAACAGCCCACTTTCTTTTCTTTTACTCTTTTTTTTTTCCCTTTTTGTTTCGTGCAAGCTGGGCCACCCATGGAGGTGGAACCGGCCAACACGTCGTTGTTACTTGAATTCAAGCCGGACATGTCCTCTGCAGATCGCGTCGAGTTGGCTCGCAATTTGACTCGATTTGACTCACAGTTCTATTCCTCCAGGTTCAGCCTAAGGACCTTAAACAAAGGCCGTGGTTATCGGAGCTCCCATTCCACGTAAATAAAACGGAAGAGTTAATCGCGGGGGGATTTGTAACCAAATTTGGTAAACACCCCCCGGCCTGATCATGGCTCTGCTACACTGGCCTCTCGACGACTGATAGTCCAGTATCTTAGAAATTAAGGCAGCTGGTTCCAGCTCATGTGGAGGGTTTGCCGAGGCAATACGGGCCGTTGCCGATCATCCTAAAGGGTTGCCGGAGGTAGTGCATGGTGGTGGTGAGGCAAGCCGTATTAATTTGCCTACAAAATTCCTCGAATGTACATATATATTCTCAATAAATAACTAATGACGCACATCTATAGTCACCATTTATTAGTAGTAGCCACGTGTGATTGAAGGCGACGAGTAGGATTTCTTAATGCGGCGGTATTTCAGGGAAATGTACTTCGCTTTTCTTGGAGAATGAAGGGCCTAGCTCCCTCAGACGGTACAGAAATAAAACTCCACTGATTACCGAATCATTGCTTTGAGTTTGAGCTTGAGTTCGTGCATAAATTCTTCATCGTCTCTGCTACATTTTGTTCCCGTTTGTCCAGAAACCAAGTCCTTCCAAGTTCTTGAAAGCTCCACCAAAGAAAAGAAAATCATGTTGACGCAAAAGAGAGCTTTTGCTTCCACTTCTTGGGCTCAACCAAGTCAACTCAAGCGGCCACGCACCGCTGGAACGAAGTAAGCTCGCTCTTCCCTCTCCACGTTTCGATGTTTGATCAATAATTTGATGCTGGTGTTCGTTTTAGCTTTACTTGAGGGATACTCAATGAAGAGCTCTTGAGTTGAAGATTCTTGGAATGAGAAAATATGGCAAAGCCTGCGTTGAAGCCTAACATTGATTAGCTTTTGGCTCGTGACAGTCCTAGATCGCTTTCGTTCAGTTTTTTGTCCGTGGGTTTGTGCTGTGGCTTAGGTGTGAAGCATTAAAGACCTCCAATGTTGCCGTCTGGAATCTGTTTTGCAATTTTGGCATGGGCCAATCGCAGCATTTCCTCCTTGTTTGTAATTCAGGCATCACAATATTCATAAGATCAGTTGCAACTAGACCTATTATTGAGAAGTCAAAAATATATGTGACGGGTTTATAGTTAGACTGAATCTTTAAATCGTCTCCGGTCGATAGATTATTGAGTGGATATTAATAATCCTATTGAGACCGATGTGTTCATAACTTCACCATTAAGTATTAAATACTTAAGGGAATGATGAGTCACAAATCATTGGATATTGTGATGCCTTAATTAAGAATACAAGTGTTTGTATTAGATAAGTTCACTGAATGTAACGCATATAGAACGATTAGCGACATAGAAGTTTTTAGTGTGGTCAATGTCTAATTTTTTTTTTTTTTTGGTAAAGGTCAATGTCTAATTGTTCATGTTTTGGTCTTGTGTAAATAATCTTTAGACCTAAGGCACATTATTAACTTATGTGTCGAACAACTATGGTTCACAAGTGCACGTAATGTCGGGTTGTTGATCCATCTTTATACCTGATGGTCATAGTTTGTTCATATACGAAGTTACACATGTACGCAATATGGAATCTGTCTCCTTGTTACATGCAAGGTAAAATAATGATGTCCTATGCAATCCGATTATGACAATGTACTGAAATCCTCAGCCGGGATTGTAACTGAGAATAAATTGTTTATGTCTTGAATAAAATGCATGTCGATTAGATTTATGCATATGATCGAATTTGTGACTTGACAAATATTCCATAGTCTTTGTTTGATCGGGACATAGTAAGACAAAATGATTGAATTACACTATAACCAAAGCTGACATGTTCATTATGTTCTTAAAATATTCACAATATATGGGTAGCCATAACATATTACTAGATGTCAATTATGGCTTGTGGGACCCAAAGATTAATCGGGAAAATTAATTATTTTGGGAGTACTAATGTGTTAGTACAAGTATTATTACCAGCTTAGTGATGATTTTAGGGATGTCACACACCATAAACAATTAGAATAACGTGGAATAAGAGAGAAATAATGTTGCAAATGTGTTTGCAATCACCGCAATCAAATTAAAATTAAATTAAATGAGATTTAATTTAATTTGTATTATAGTCATGAGCCTACGTACATATGATGCACACGCATGCCGAAAGTGAATATATGTTAATGTATTCCGAATACACACATAAAGATTATGTCCTCTTTATAAATGGATTGATTAATTATTTTATTTAATCAATCAATGTGAGTTTCTTTTAAAATAAAAATAAAAATAAAGAGGGTGCATCGTGCATGAATGGTGCATGAGCAACCGCTCATGTACAACCGAGCAACCGCTCATGCACGATGGTTGTGCATGAGCGGTTATATATTTTTATTTAAATTCCGTTTTTAGAGGACAGAAAAAAAAGGGTTGCTGAAAAATAGAGAAAAAGGTGCGGGTTCTTGTGTTCTTCTAGAGATGCGAAAAAGAAGAGTGTTCTCTCGTTCGGGCCGTGACTAATACATCAAGGATACGGCGGATTGTCTTCACGAGATTGCTAGTATGATCATAGTGGTGAATATCCGAAAATTCTCTCTTCCGTTCGACGTCCATTATTGGTGTGTCTGAACTAGAGGTTCGACATTTGTGGGGCTCGAACTATAGAACACCTGAACCAATTTGTATAAAGCGCGCTTCGAGAGGTAATTCGTTTAACTCCCTTTTTATATTTAGATTTTTTTATTAAAACACACGAACAATGCCTTCAAAGAATCATGTATAAAATATATCATTTTTTGTTTCCGCTGCATTCTTTTTGTTAATTTTACCTATACATGATTCATGAAACCCTAACAGTGATATCAGAGCCAACCTTAGGCATTTTTCGTGCGTTTAATTGATTTATAGTTCAAATATATTTTTGCATTCTAATGGCCAATTTATTAAGAGAACTTCTTGCTCTTATGTGGCCTATAGAAGTTGATTAATTTATGTGATAAATTTAATAAGCAAAAATTAGAACTAAATCAATTTTGAATCAAAAATCCATAACTTGTTATACTTTGTGTTTATATTCTACAAATGATTCATGATTGTGAATTTAAAGTTGACAACGCAACTTCCGTTCGGAATCACACTCGTGAAATTTGTTTCATCAATTTTGATTTCTTGACGTGGTTTGCGTTGTTCGACTTTAAATTTGATTAAATGCAGAATTTTATCTATGCCTTCCGGAGTTTTAAATTTTAAATTTATGGCTCATAAGGAAGGGTGGTGATCATGGAAAAATCCTTAATCATTATGATTGTTGTATGGATGAATGTATGATGATTACATGTAGTCTTTTTGGGTATGTAATTATTAAATGAAGGTTGCATCATTCCTTTTATTTTATTTTTAATTTTTCATGATATGTAATTCTAGTATAGTTTAGTATTTCAATTGTTGATGTAAATGCTACAAGAGAGGAGGAGCCATTAAGCCGGTGAGCTCTATGGACCCGGTCTTTAAAGAGTTCAAATATTGAAGAAAAAAGTGAAGAGAAAGTCCCTATTATTAAAATATTAAAATGGCTAAATGGGTCTCTTTGGCTCGAGACCCATTGAACCATAATTCCATGATCACCACGTAGGATAGATGTTTATGTGATATTTATTTATTTATTATGTTTATGTTATCATGCATGTTAAACCGGTTAATGTGTAAAATGAGACCATTAATAACGACCAAAATCTTTTTATTAATAATATTAAGTCAAAACGGGTTTCGAACTTGTGGCCTTCCATCGTCGTGGTTTGATATAATATTATAGTGGTTAACTAACTGGCTATGGATACATAGGGATTAATTACCATTCATAATATTGGACCACTCCATTATGCATGTGATGCTATAGGGTTTGAGCCAAATGTTTTCTAATAGCTGTTAGGTGAGGAAATTGTTTGTGTTTTTAATACTTACATGAGACGATGGGTTAGACTTAACTATGATTATGATGCCAATAACTGTTAGGTGAGGCTTTCATGGTCTAGAGGCCAAAGTTATGATTGGGACTTGCATATGATGTGTTGAACAAGTTAGTTCACTCACTAACTGTTAGGTGAGGTGGACTTTGGGCTAGTGGGACTCCAATCCTACTAGTAATCTTTACCCAATAAAGATTACTGCTTCCCATCTTAAGGAGTATGTGATTCAAATATAAATTTAGTGTGAGGATCTATTTCATTTAAAGGCCAAAATGAAATAGTTATTTTGAAAGATACGAGGGCTAACAAATTATTTTATGCAACAGATATATTATTACTCTGAAAATTGTGACCACAATCCCACTCACTTCTATACTTGGCAAGAATTGTTTGACTGGACCCAATTTCACTAATTGTGTGAAGAATTTGAGAATTGTTCTTAATTCAGAAAAAATTGGGTATGTGCTTAATAAAAAGATGCCAACCCCACCCCAAAGGGAGCGTGTCACTTATGATAAGTGGCGTGACAATGACTTAAAAGTTAGGTCATATATGCTTGCTTCGATGAATAATGAATTACAGTAAGAAGAATTAATCTATGGAATATGCTAGGATAATCATTTTGCATTTAAAAAAATACTTTGATGAGAATGATCAAACCTCTAGATATGAGATGTCTAAGGCATTGTACCGTATGAGGATGGCTGAAGGATCATCAATTAATGATCATGCTTTGAAAATGATCTGGTACATTGAAGAATTGGCTAGGTTGAATCTCGTTATGGACAACGAGTTAGCTTGAATTTGATCATCGAATCTTTAACCGATTCCTTTTCTAGTTTTGTCCAAAACTTCCACATGCATAAGATGGAGAAAACTCTCGTTGAGTTACATAGCATGTTGGTAGTTTATGAGAAAGAAATGCATAACACGAGACCAAATGTAGTGGCTATGGCTAAGATTTCTGCTTCAAGGGGTAAGATTGTTTTAAAGAAAAAGAAATGGAATAGGCCTATCAAACCTGTTGTGCAACCAAAACCCAAGATTGATAAAGGGAAATGTTATTACTGTGGTGTCAAGGGGCACTGGAGGAGGAATTGTAAGAAGTATTTTGCAAGCTTGAAGGTCAAGCCGAAGGACCAACCTTATGAAGGTATGGTGTATATGCTTATTGAAACTAATCTTATGATTAGTACTGAAGCCAACTCATGGATTCTAGATTCTGCTGCGACTTCACATATTTGTATGTCTTTGCAGAATTTGGAAACAAGTAGGATGCTAGGGAGAAATGAGATTGTCCTAACATTTGCCAATGGAGCAAGAGTTGCAGCGTTAGTTATAGGGACTTTTCATTTATGTTTGCCTTATTGACATGTATTAGTTTTAAAGAACTATTTGCATTATAAAAATGATGTTAGGAACATCATCTCTATACCTCATTTGGGTAAAGAGAATTATGAATTTTCTTTTACGATGATGTATGTTCTATTTATCATAATAGAAGATGTGTCGATTTTAGCTTATTAACTAATAATCTTTATACCATTACAATGTCCGGTAATGCGATTACCAATGTCAATATGCAAAATAGAATTTATATCAATGTCATAACTAATAAACGCCCTAAAGATGGTCCAAATAAAAAGTATGTTTGGTATCTTCGATTAGGTCATATTGGAGAAGACAGAATTAACAAGTTCAGAAATGATGGGTACATTGATCCATCAAATTTTAAGTCATACTCAACTTGCGAGGCATGTCTTCTAGGAAAAATGACCAAAGTGCCTTTTATGGGACATAGTGTGTGAGCTACTAACATATTAGGATTAATACATACAGATATATGTTGACCAATTAATGAAACTGCTAGAGGTTGTTATAATTACTTCATTACCTTCACTGATGATCAGTCATGGTATGGTTATTTATACCTCATGAAGTACAAATCTAAATCCTTTGAAAAGTTCAAGGAATTCAAGGCCAAAGTTGAAAAACAAACAAGAAAATGTATCAAGACTCTTTGATCAGATCGAGGAAGTGAATACCTTAGTACTGAATTGTTGGACTATCTTAAAGAGAATGTCATTTTATTACAAGGGACACCTCCTGGAACTCCTAAACATAATGGTGTATCTGAATGAAGAAATCATACTTTACTAATATGGTGCGATCTATCATGAGTTACACCGATTTGCCAATATCCCTTTAGGGATATCCCTTGAGACAGCTGTATATATACTGAACAAAGTGTCGTCTAAATCTGGGGTTGTTCGAAAACCTAGCCTTAATTATATTAAGATTTGGGGTTGTTCAGCTTTCGTGAAAAAGCTGAAAATAGAAAAATTGGAGGCAAGATCTGAACAAGGTTGCTTCATTGGATATCTAAAGGAAACTCTTGGATATTATTCATATTTTCATTCAAACCAAAGAATTTTGGTAAGCAAACACACTTCTTTTTTGGAGAATCAGTTCGTCCAAGAAGGTGGTGCTGGGCGGAAAATAGTCTTACAAGAAGGAAATAATGAAGTACCAAACAATCGAGTTCAGATACCAATCTCTAATTTAGTGGGAGCTTCTGATACACAACTTCTTAGGAGAAGTGCGAGAACGTCTCGCCCACATGCTCGTTATAAACACTCGATTGATCATATTAAATAATTATTCATTGTGAATGATAGTGATCAACCTGGTGATCCTAAAACCTATGAGGAGGCAATGTCGGACATCGATTCTAGTAAATGGCTAGAAGTCATGAAATCCAAAATGGATTCAATGTATTCCAATGAAGTTTGGACCTTAATTGATCTGCCTGATGGTATTATACCAATTGGTTGTAAATGGATATTCAAGAGGAAGATGAATGTTGAAGGTCAAATTGAAACTTACAAAGCACGATTGGTGGCGAAAATATATTGTCACAAAGAATGAATTGATTATGACGAAACTTTCTCACTTGTGGCCATGCCAAAATCCATTCGGATTATGTTGGCTATAGCTACACACCTTGATTATAAGATATTCCAAATGGATGTTAAAACGGCTTTTCTAAATGGTTTTCTCAATGAGGACATCTATATGGAATAGCCATGGGGTTTTGAATCCAATAGTGAAAAACAGAAGGTGTGTAAGCTTAAGAGATCCATTTATGGACTCAAATAAGCCTCCGGAAGTTGGAATATCCGTTTTAATGACGTAGTCAAATCATTTGGCTTTATCAAAAATCCGGATGAACCTTGTATATACAATAAGATCAGTGGGAGTGCAATTGCATTTCTAGTTTTGTATATCGATGATATACTTTTAATTGGAAATGATGTACCGATGATATCATCGATAAAACTATTCTTGTCACAAAAAATCTCCATGAAAGATTTAGGAGAGACAACCTACATTTTAGGTATTAAGATCTATAGAGATAGATCAAGACGGTTGATTGGCCTCTCACAATCTATTTACATAGACAAAGTGTTAACACGTTTTAATATGCAATGTTCCAAGAGAGGATTATTACATTTTAGGCAAGGGATCTGTTTTTCTAAGGAGATGTGTCTCAACACTCTTGAAGAAAGAGAGCGGATGGCAAAGATACCATATGCATCCGCTATTGGAAGTATAATGTATGTTATGCTATATGTTAGACCTAATATTGTGCATGCTGTAAGTATTACTAGTAGATATCAGTTTGATCCAGGAGAAGAGCATTAGATAGCAGTCAAGAATATTCTTAAGTACTTGTGAAGGACTAAGGATCTATTCTTGATATATGGAGAATGAGAATATAAAGTTGTAGCTTATACTGATTCCGATTTTTAATCGGATCCTAATGATTATAAGTCTATGTCTAGGCTTGTCTTTATATTCAATGGTGGCGCAGTTAGGTGGAAAAGTTCCAAACAACGCATAATTGCCGATTCCACCACTAAAGCAGAGTATGTAGCCGCTTCCGAAGTAGCAAAGAAAGCCGCTTGGATGAAGAAGTTTATTTATGAACTTGGAGTCTTTCATTCAATTGAGCAACCTATTACATTGTTTTGTGACAACAATGGGGCAATAGCTCAAGTTAAGGAACCAAGGTCTCACCAGAAGTTCAAGCACATTGAGAGATGCTTCCATCTCATTAGAGAAATTGTTGGGAGAGGTGATATCACCTTGCAGAAAATTGCCTCAGCAGAAAACATGGTAAATCCCTTCACTAAGGCCTTACCTCAGTCTTCTTTGGAGAGACATATTGACAAAATGGGTTTGAGGTACCATATAAGTTGGCTTTAGTGCAAGTGAGAGATTGTTGGAAGTATGCTCTAAAGCTACTATGTAATAGTTATATATTAGGGATATCAGTTGTACTATCATTATTATTATTTAATTAATGGCAATGACGTACTCATTCATTTGTCCAATTATTTTATATTTATGAATGATTCCATAAGATCAGTTGCAACTAGACCTATTGTTGAGACGTCAAGAATATATGTGACGGGTTTATAATTAGACTGAATCTTTAAATCGTCCCTGGTTGATGGATTATTGAGTATATATTAATAATCCCGTTGAGATCGATGTGTTCATAACTTCACCATTAAGTATTGGATACTTAAGGGAATGATGAGTCACAAGTCATTGGGTATTGTGATATCTGAATTAAGAACACAAGTATTTGTATTAAATAAGTTCACTGAACGTGACGCATATGGAACGATTAGCGATATGGAAGTTTTTAGCGTGGTCAATGTCTAATTGTCCATGTTTTGGTCTTGTGTAAATAATTTTTAGACCTAAGGCATAATATTAACTTGTGTGTCAAACAATTATGGTTCACAGGTGCACATAATACCGGGTCGTTGTTCCATCTTTATACCTTATGGTTATAATTTGTTCATATACGAAGTTGCACGTGTACACAATATAGAATCTGTCCCCTTGTTACATGCAAGATAAAATAATGATGTCCTATTGAATCTAATTATGACAATGCATTGAAATTCTCAGCCGGGGTTATAATCGAGAATAAATTGTTTATATCTCGAATAAAATGCATATCAATTAGATTTGTGCATATGATCGAATTTGTGACTTGACAAATATTTCATAGTCTTTGTTTGATCGGGACATAGTAAGACAGAGGGATTAAATTACACTGTAGCCGAAGCTGACAGGTTCATTATGTTCTTAAAATATTCACACTATTTGGGTAGCCATGACATATTGTTAGATGTCAATTATGGCTTGTAGGACCCAAAGATTAATTGAGACAATTAATTCTTTTGGAAATACTAATGTGTTAGTACAAGTCTTACTACCAATTTAGTGATAAACCTAGGGATGTCACACATCATAAACAATTAGGATAACGTGAAACAAGAGAGAAATAATGATGCAAATGTATTTGCAATCATTGCAATCGAATTGAAATTAAATTAAATGAGAGTTAATTTAAGGGAAAATTTCAATTAATGGCCTAAAGTGAAATCGTTTTCTCAAAAAATGACCAAAAATAGACATTGTTTCAAATAAGAGCTTAAAGTGACCAACTTAGTTTCAAATAAGGGCATCAACTTAAAAGCCAACCAAATCTTATTTGCATATAGGGGTATTTTTGTCTAAATACTTTCTTTGCCTTCTTTTTTAAATTTATTTTCTCCTTCTCTTTCTTTTATTCATCATCATCATGCTTTCGCCTTTTTCACTCTTTAGATCGCGTTCTCCAAAGTCCATCTTTATCTTCCTTGCCTAATTAGCTATCAACACCCTCAACCTCATTTGTCATTGCCCTCAACAGCAATTCCAGTACCTTTGTTCAAAGATGAAGGTTAATCGAAGCCCTAGATTGAGCACGAGTGGACCAAGATGTGACACTCAACTCGATTCGATCCCCACATCTTGTGGTCGCGGTCAAGCACAAAGCATGATGAGGTGTAAGCCATTAGCTTGCTGCCCTCGTTGTCATCGATGCTTGAATTCAAATCGGTGCTCACGCAGGCTATGATTGATCTTAGTGAGGAGAAGCCATATTGAAATGCCTAAGCCAACTTTATTAGAGATTTTTGAGGATTCTCTATGATACTCATGTGCATTGATTTGTTCAGTGAAATACGTGGTTTTGGGAATTTAATCAATTTTGTACTTTTTTCATCTTGTCATTCTCTCTCGAATTTGTGTAGATAATATTTCGGAGTTAGAGAGGCAAATTTGTTTGAACATGTGTAGACCAGAGTAATTTGTTTTTTAGATTGAGTGTTGTCTAATTCGAATAGCCACCAAATGCGAGTATCTTCAATCATGGGTCAGAATGATTCAGGAGCCTTTGAAAATAACCAGCATGCACGACACAATTGGATCCTTTCAAGAAGCCACATATTCCACCTCAATGCAATCTACGTCTATGAATGTTATGAATAATCCAACCGGATCCAATAAAACATTCCCAAGAAGCTATGAGTGAAAGTTATCACGGCATAGGCAATTTCATTGGCGGGGAAAGCATGAAATTGTTACTTTAATTGCCATAATAAGTTTTTACAAGTAAATTAAATAAAAACAAAACTCACTAATGGATCTTTCTTGATTCTCAAGTTCATTATCATCATCGGAGAAGGTGAGCGGTGTCGAATAACTTAAAAATCGGCTTATGCCAAAATCAATGAGTTCTTGGGTGAGGATGCAAAATTGCATAATGTAGAGCATGCACTTTGAAGTTTGCTGATGGGGAGGCAATAGAACTAAAGTATGCAATTTGTTGTTTGGCAAAACTACATAACTTCTTGAATATCTTTGCGTTTTCTCCTTTTCCTAAATTGTTCAAATTGTTTTGCACCTATGCAAGCTCGTGCGTGAGGAGTCTGATGCATTTGTCAAGAAGGAGGTGAGCAAGATGAAAAAAGAAAGAAATAAAAACAAAAAAGAAAGAAAAAAAAAGCCTTTAGATGAAAATATCCCTAGTTGCAAATAAGATTTGACTGGCTTTCAAGTTGAAACTCTTATTCAAGACTTAATCAGTCACTTCAGGCCCTTATTTGATACAATGTTCACTTTAGGCCATTTTTTGAGAAAACGATTCCACTTTAGGCCCTTAATTGAAATTTTCCCTTAATTTAATTTGTATTATAGTCATGAGCCTATGTGTATATGATGCACACGCATGCCCAAAGTGAATATATGTTAATGTATTCCAAATGCACAGATTAAGATTATGTCATCTTTATAAATGGATTAATTAATTATTTTATTTAATTAATCAATGTGCGTTTCTTTTAATAAAAAATTTTAAAAAAATAAAGAGGTGCATTGTGCATGAATGGTCAACAATTGCTGACCTTGCTCATGCATGATCGTGCATGAGCAACCGCTCATGTACGACCGAGCAACCGCTCATGCACAATGGTCGTGCATGAGCGGTTATATATTTTTATTTAAATTCTGTATTTAGAGAACAGGAAAAAAAAAGGGTTGTTGAAAAATAGAGAAAAAGTTTGTGTGTTCTTGTGTTCTTCTAGAGACGCAAAAAGAAGAGTGTTATCTCGTTTGGGCCCTAACTATAATACATCAAAAATACGGCCGATTGTCTCCACGAGATTGCTAGCACGATCATAGTGGTGACTATTGGAAAGTTCTCTCTTCCGTTCGACGTCCATTGTTAGTGTGTCTGAACTAGAGGTCCGACGTTTGTGAGGCTCGAATTGTAGAACGCCCAAACCAATTTGTATAAAGCGCATTTCGAGAGGTTATTCGTTTAGCTCCATTTTTATATCCAAATTTTTTATTAAAATGCACGAACAACACCTTCAGAGAATCATATATAAAATATATCATTTTTTTGTTTCTGCTGTGTTCTTTTTATTAATTTTACCTATACATGATTCATGAAACCCCAACACCTGAGCCCTCTCAGCCTTCACATGCGGCTCGCTTTGTTCGTCGCCGTCATTGGCTTTCTGGCGTTGGTTCTGCACATTTTCTGAATGCTTGGTTAACTAATTTTTAGTTCTTGTCTTTGTAAAATTCTGGTGCTGTGTAGTTGTTGGCTTTGGAAAGAAGAGAGCCCCTACTCACATGAGAAATGAGCTTCGTGTGAGCCAAAAGAGAGGAGCTGTGTAGGGGTCTGCGAAGATGGGGTTTTTGGTTTTTTGTTTCTTCATTGGGATATTGTGCTTTTAAATTTGGGGTTTGATTGCATACTCTGATTTTGGTGACTTTAAACATACTGGATCATGTTGAGGTTTTGCCTACCCACTCAGCTACAGATAATGGAGTTTTGTTCCCTTCTGATAATCAAGTTGTTGATTTTGGATGGCTGAGCTTTCTCCATATGCTTTTTTGCTGCGGTACTTTTACTTAAATTGCACGCGTAATGTGGTGTCCGTTTTTTTTTTGGCATATAGAATTGATCGGCCAAGACTGAGTGTGGTGTATGTTAACGGCTTGTGTAGGAGTCTGCTGTCCAGAACTAGGGCACGACAATGGCATCTTCTGCGAGCATTTTGGCAAGAACACATTGATTCTTGTTATTGATGGTCGGCTTTTGCAGCTCATTGATGCCGATATGTGCCGTGCATGATGTTGGAATTTAATTAACTGTTATGAGTCCTAGGACCATCTAAGCTGCTCCGGTGTCGGCTCATGGCCATGATTATTATTTTTTTTTAAATTATATAATCGGTGAATTTGATGTTTAGGTTTAAAGGTTCAGTTTTGTGGAATTCCAGAAATCTAAAATGATGCACCACCTCGGTGCTTTAGAATTGATATGATGCAGCTACTGGTCAAGACTTTCAATTGTCGATTTTTTTTGGCTATTGGACTGGTTTATAACGTGAACAGACAAATCCTTATTGTTTGTTTGGCTTGGTAAAGTAAGGAAAATTTTCAAGCACTCAAAGCGCAAGGAGAAATTTGGGAAGATGCTCGTGCTATCGTTACTCCTAACAAGATTAGATGAAAGCATATGTGGTTCCTTTGGTTAAAAGACGTATCCTGCGAGGGGGACTTCACAGGTTGTCTTTCATAATTGAAATGGATTCGTTGGCGTTACCTGGATTATCCTTCTTGTCTATCTCCTCAAGTTTTAAGAGCAACCAATTTGTGGCTGGATAATCTAGTTGTGGTAGAGCTTTCGGAGATCAAATCAGAGATGGTTTGGTAGAAAGCCTAGTATGTCAACATTAACTTACAGCAGAAAAACTGTCTCAATTTAAGAAAGAATCAAAACGGTTTTGGTCTCTTTGACTTGCAATACTTTTGTACTTAACCATATGTCCTATGGGTCATTCACTTTTGGAGGAGGGAAAGAAATTGAAAGTTTTCACTCTTGAACATAGTTTGGGCGTAACTAGAACACTAAGTTTTCCTAAATGCTCAACTTTAGAAAGACCGACTCTTCAACATTGTGGTCATTTGGTGAAAATTGATTGCTTCATTGGGTGCAAGAAACTTAAATATTTGCCTAAGGAAATTGGAGATCCAATAAATCTTCAATACTTGACTGTTCCAGCTTGAGTGAACTCCTCAACTCGGTTTCACAATTAACATTGTTGATGAAACTGGATTTATCATCCACAATGATTAAAAGATTACCTGATTCTATTGGTAGACCAACACATTTGGTAACTCTCAAGATCTTATTTACACCGATTACCGAACTTCCAAACTCTATACATGGGTTACGTAGACTTTCATCTATCCATACAAGCCACAAGGTGATTGAGGAAAGCCCCAATTTCAAGGTTACCTTAGGATCGTTACGAGCATGCAAGTTGGTACGTCGGGGTTACCTAGCACGATGGGAGTTACCTAGCATTATCAAAAGGTTGATGAATCTAGAAGAGTTATACACTGATTATTTTCCAGAGCTAGTGTGTAAAGTTCCTCCTGAAATTGGAGAATTGTCCTTACTAAGAATCTTAAGCTTAAAGTATACTCAGATCGTTAGGGTGCCTGAGACTATCGGCAAGCTTCGTCACCTCCAAACATGAGACATAGAAGGTTGTGATGAGATTCAAGAATTGCCAGGGCTTCCTGACAGTTAAATCATTTTGCATTTGAAATCCCAGTCATTCCAAATAGTCTCTAACCTCTCAAACCTTAATAATTTAGTTGAATTGCTTCTATTTGATAGCTCTGAAAATGGACAACCTTCAAATATAATTCCAACTTGTGACTTACAGTGGATTGAGAAGTTATCCAAACTGGTAAAGTTGAAATTGTGCATCTTAAATGTCCTGTTGTTGCCTCCAGAGTTGAGTTCTCTTCCTTCGCTCAGCCAGCTTACTTTAACTGGACTAGACCTACAATCCATCCGGAAACTTCTATCTTCCCTGTTGGAGTTGGAACTAAAAAATGTCAAGTCGATAGATTTACTGTCATTGAACTTGAGAAAGTTGATAGAATTGAGGCTCTTTGACGCTCGAGTGAAGGAAATACATCTCGATGGCCTTCCACAGTTGGAAGACTTGACCGTGGCGGAGTGTGGACTCTCGAGAGATTGTGCATTCTGTCAATCATAACGAAACTGAAACAAGCCAAGGTATCTTCTTGTGCAAGGCTAGTTGAAATTCGATTTCTCGGTGCTTTGGAATCATTGGAGAAGATTTCAGTCGAAGGATGCTATTCTATGAAGAGGCTAGTCGATTTATTGAATTTGAAGAGCTCGAAGGATTAAGAACTGGGAGTCCCGGAGCCACAAGTCATCAAGGGCCTTGATGAATGGAGACGACATACTACAAGCTGGAGACATACAAGGTGCGTCTTCTACTTTTCTCAAATTGTATGCATTGGACATTGCCCTTTCCCCTGTTTTGTTTATCCTCAAACATAAAACTGGAAGGTCCCTGGGAAGGAGTTTCTAACGGACAATCGAATAGATGATATCCTCCTTAGAACTTCCATACATACTGACCAAATTCTATTTTTGGATACTCGAGCATTGAACTGATTCTAAAACGTGCAATTGGTGATCAATCTTATGTTCGACAGCATTTTCTAGTTAATCAAGTTAGACAAAGTTAACGGAAAGACTTGGTTGTATCAATTTGAAAGTTTTAGGGTTTACTTGTATTTTGATTATAAATTTTAGGATATTGAGTATATTTATCCTAAAAAAATTGTGGATGCGGCTTCATAAGGTTGAAGAGGCCAATTGCTAAATTGGAAAAAATAAACTAAAAAATTCTCCTTGAAATGGGCCGACTCCTCCAAACATTATAATGGTTATAAACTCAATACTTTTGATTTTGTGGATGAACCAATTGTTGACTCATTTGAGACTTATTTTATTTTATTTTTATTTTATTTTTATTGAACATCTTTTGCTTTATTCATATGATCGGTGATTCCTAAATTCTAAGGATAATTATCAAAAAAGAGAGTTAGACCTATTGCATTGACACAAATTCAATATTAAATTTTTTTCATTTAATCAATTTAGTCCTGAATTTTTAATAATTTGTCAATATAGTTTTATATCCAATTTTGATTGAAAATTATCGATGTGGCAGTCCAACGCCCATTTTATGCCACATAACCGATGCTAACATGCTGCATTGTTTCCCCTTTTTTTTCTTGTTTTTCCCCCTTCTTCCTCCACCGGCCACAAGCGAGAGCTGTGATGCCAAGGATGTTATTAGCACTCGCCTTGCAACGATTATAATAAATAGAGCAACCGGATCCCGATTAACCAATCACAATCATAGTCTCATGCCCAGATACTCATGAAAAGGTCCCAAAGCATATTATTAGATGATAACTATTTAGTTGTTATAACTTATGGTCATGTGTGATTAGATGCAATTAAATGAATATTCTATTGCTCATTCATAGTCACACATAGATGACAACGACATTTGTGCACGTCACCCATTAATTAGAGATCTAGCTCAAAGAATTTTTCTTAAAATCGCATGCAAAGAAATAGCTCATTTATATATTGAACTAATACTAAGAAAAACCCTAAATTAGTATATATGTGACGAATTTACCCTTCATTAGTTTTCGTTAATTATTATCGTCAAATTACTGAATCGAATGAAACGTGACGGTTGATGGATATATCAGTTTGATGTTTTACACTCGATTACAATTTGTGGCTTTTTGTAGTATTCATCCAATTTAATAAAATTATCAAAGGGTAAATTTGTCACATATGTATTAGTTTGAAATTTTTGATAATAAAAAATATGTTTGGGATAAATTAGTCACGTGTATACTACTTTAGGGTTTTTTAGGGTAAAAATATTAATTTTGGATATATTTGTCACGTATGTATGGGCTTGAGATTTTTTGTATTATTAACACTTTATCAATTATGTATAAAGCAGGAAAAAAAACAAAATAAATAAATAAAATTGTGGGAGCAGACTTCCCGCCTACTTCCTACCCTCTCTCGCATCGCTCCCCACCTCTTTGCGTTGGTCCTCCACTTTTCTTCTGCCTTACTCCTCTTTTTCGACCGTAAGGTCGTTAGCTTTGGGGAACCCAAAAACAACTCAAAGGTATATCGTTCTTCTTCTAATTCTTCTTCATTTTCCGTTACTCGATTCTCCTTCTTCTCCGATGATCTAGTGAACAATAAAACAAGCATCTTCCTCTTCTTTTTGACTGTAGGGGTCATTAGCTCTCAAAAACCATAAAACAATTCGAAAGTATATTGCTCTTCTTCTAATTTTTCTTATTTGTCCTCCTTTACTCTAATTATCCTTCTTCTCTAATGATCTAGTGAATAGGAAAACAAGCATCTTCCTCCTCTTTTTCAACTGCAAGGGTCGTCTTCTTCTTCTTTCCATTACTCTGATTCTCCTTCTTCTCTGATGATCTAGTGAAGTGGAAAACAAGCATCTTCCTCCTCTTTTTCGACTACATGGGTCATTAGCTTTCAAGAACCATAAAACAACTCGAAGGTATATCATTCTTCTTCTAATTCTTCTTCTTTGTCTCCATTACTCTGATTGACCTTCTTCTCTAATGATCTAGTGAACAGGAAAACAAGCATCTTTCTCCTCTTTTTCAACTGCAAGGGTCGTCTTCTTCTTTTTCTTCTTCTTTCCATTACTCTTATTCTCCCTCTTCTCTGATGATCTAGTGAATAGGAAAACAAGCATCTTCCTCCTCTTTTTTGACTGCAGGGTCATTAGCTTTCAAGAACCATAAAACAACTCGAAGGTATATCGTTCTTCTTTTACTTCTTCTTCTTTGTCTTCCTTTACTCTGATTATCTTTCTTCTCTGATGATCTAGTGAATAGGAAAACAGTCATCTTCCTCCTCTTTTTCGACTGTAGGGGTCGCCTTATTATTATTCTTCTTCTTTCTATTACTCTGATTCTCCTTCTTCTCTGATGATCTAGTGAATAGGAATGTATCGTTCTTCTTCTAATTCTTCTTCTTTGTCTTCCATTACTCTGATTGTCCTTCTTCTCTGATGATTTAGTGAACCAGAAAATAAGCATCTTCCTCCTTTTTTTCGACTACAGGGGTCGTTAGCTTTCAAGAACCATAAAATCGAAGGTACATGGTTCTTCTTTTAATTTATCTTCATCTTCCATTACTCGATTCTCCTTTGATGATCGAGTGAACAAGACAAGAAGCATGGCATTCAATTCCAAGAGGGAGTGATCAGATTCATATTATGAGTAATGCATTTCATGTTTGCATGCATTCTTTGGTGTTTTGGTTCTTTCACGGCGTTTTTGAAGAGTGATGTGTTCTTGTCTATTGTTTCCTATGAACTGCATTGAGATGTTAGTAGGACCTAAAAGTGATCGCTTTCCCAAGAGTTGCTTGACTAAGGAGAAAATCTAGAAAGTGGTAAGATGAGTGGAAATTGCAGTTGTTTCAAAGTAAACTAGTATAATTAGGCTTGTGATGTTGTAGTTATAAGATAATGCTGCTTGATGAAATGTTAAACAAATTAGCAAAGAATTGGAGCTTGTAAAATCTAAATTGAAAAAGATCAGGAATGAGCAAAAGCTTTTCAAATCTCACTTGGCTGAGCTTGTTGGAAGGTACTTTATTGTGGCTATTGAGCTTTTCATACTAATTGAGTTTGGCAACATCATATTTCTATGCCTTTGCATCCTATTTAATTCATCGTACTCTTTAAGATGTTCATTTCTTCTTAGAACTCTGATTATTTTTTTCACATACCATAAAAGTCAATTGGGTTCCACCAAAATGCATACAAGTGACACAAATTAGGGAGAATTCTTCCAAATCAATCTAAAACTTGATTTCAATGCAAGATCTTAGAGGTTCAACATCATAATTTCATGAGACTGAAGTTGAGGAATTTGTAATGAAAGAGCGTGAAGAAATTCTGATGTTGAACCTCTAAGATCCCGCACCGAAATCAAGTTTTAGATTGATTTGGAAGAATTCTCCTTAATTTGTGTTACTTGTATGCATTTCGGTGGAACCCAATTGACTTTTGTGGTAGGTGAAAAGGATAATCAGAGGTTTAAGAAGAAATGAACATCTTAAAGAGTACAGTGAATTAAATAGGATGCAAATGCATAGAATTTTGAGGTTGCCAAACCCAATTAGTATGAAAAGCTCAATAGTCATGATAAAGTACCTCCCAACAAGCTCAGCCAAGTGAGATTAGAAAAACTTTTGCTCATTCCTAACCTTTTTCAATTCAGATTTTACAAGCTCCAATTCTTTGCTGATCTATTTAATATTTCATCAATCAGCATTATCTTATAACTACAACATCACATAAACCTAATTGTACTAGTTTGTTGGAAACGTCTGTAATTTCCACCCATCTTACCACTTTCCGGATTTCTTCCTCAGTCAAGCAACTCTTGGGCAAGCGATCACTTTCAAGTCCTACCTATTGACGTCTCAATGCAATTCATAGGAAACAGTAGACAAGAACACATCACTCTTCAAAAATGCCATGAAAGAACCAAAACACTAAAGAATATATGCAAACATGAAATGCATTACTCATAAGATGAATTCGATCACTCCCTCTTGGAATTGAATGCCATGCTTCTTGTCCTATTCACTCGATCATCAAAGGAGAATCAGAGTAATGGAAGACGAAGATAAATTAGAAAAAGAACCATGTAATTGTTTTATGGTTCTTGAAAGTTAACGACCCCTGCAGTCGAAAAAGAGGTGGAAGATGCTTGTTTTCCTGTTCACTAGATCATCAAAGAAGAAGGAGAATCGTAGTAGTGGAAAGAAGAAGAAGACGACCCCGCAATCGAAAAGAGGAGGAAGATGCTTGTTTTCCTATTCACTATTTCATCGTAGAATAAGGACAATCGAGTAATGGAAGACAAAGAAGAGAAATTAGAAGAAGAATGATATATCTTCGAGTTGTTTTATGGTTCTTGAAAGCTAATAACTCATGTAGTCGAAAAAGAGAAGGAAGATGCTTGTTTTCTTGTTCACTAGATCATCAAAGAAGAAAGAGAATCAGAGTAATGGAAAGAAGAAGAAGAAGAAGACAACCCCTGCAGTCGAAAAAGAGGAGGAAGATGCTTGTTTTTCTTGTTCATTAGATCATCAGAAAGAATGACAATTAGAGTAAAGAAGGACAAAGAAGAAGAATTAGAAGAAGAACGACATACCTTTGAGTTGTTTTATGGTTCTTGAAAGCTAATGATCCCTGCAGTCGAAAAAGAGGAGGAAAATGTTTAGTTTCTTGTTCATTAGATCATTAAAAAAAGGACAATCAGAATAAAGGAGGACAAAGAAGAAGAATTAGAAGAAGAGCGATATACCTTCAAGTTGTTTTATGGTTTTTGAGAGCTAATGACCCTACAATTGAAAAAGAGGAGGAAGGTGCTTGTTTTCTGTTCACTAGATCATCAAAGAAGGAGAATTAGAGTAATGGAAAGAAGAAGAAGAAGAAAAGGACGATCCTTGTAGTTGAAAAAGAGGAGGAAGATACTTGTTTTCTTGTTCACTAGATCATCAGAAAAAAAAAAAGAAAATAAGAGTAACAGAAAACGAAGAAGAATTAGAAGAAATACGATATACCTTTGAGTTGTTTTCGGGTTCTCCAAAGCCAACGACCTTGTAGTCGAAAAAGAGGAGTAACGCAAAAGAAAGGTGGAGGACCGATGCAGTAGAGGTAGGAAGCAAGCAGGAAGTCTACTCCCGCAATTTTATATATTTATTTATTTATTCCTGCTTTATACATAATAGATAAAATGTTAATAATACAAAAAATCTCAAGCCTATGCATATGTGACAAATATATCCAAAATTAATATTTTTACCATCAAAAACCCTAAAGTAGTATACATGTGACTAATTGTAATCGAGTGTAAAACATTAAACTGATATATCCATCAACCGTCAAGTTTCATTCGATTCAATAATTTGACGATAATAATTAACGAAAACTAATGAAGTGTAAATTCGTCACATATCTACCAATCTAGGGTTTTTCTTAGTATTAGTCCAATATATAAATGAGCTATTTCTTTGCATGCAATTTTAAGAAAAATCCTTCGAGCTAGATCTCTAATCAATGGGTGACGTGCACAAATGTCGGTTATCATCTATGTGTGACTATGAATGAGCAATAGAATATTCATTTAATCGCATCTAATCACACATGACCATAAGTTCTAACAACTAACTAGTTATCATCTAATAATATGCTTTGGGACCTTTTCATGAGTATCTAGGCACGAGACTATGATTGTGATTGGTTAATTGGGATCCAGCTTGCTCTATTTATTATAATCATTGCAAGGCGAGTGCTAATAACATCCAACCAAGGCATCACAACTCTCGCTTGTGGCCGGTGGAGGAAGAAGGGGGAAAAACAAGAAAAAAGGGGAAAAAGTGCAGCATGTTAGCATCGATTATGCGGCATAAAATGGGCGATGAACTGCCATGTCGATGATTTTCAATCAAAATTGGATATAAAAACTATATTGACAAATTATTAAAATGTTCTGGACTAAATTGATTATATGAAAAAAATTTAATATTGAATTTGTGTCAATGCAATGGGTCTAATTCTCTTTTTTCGATAATTATCCTCAGAAATTAGGGAATCACCGATCATATGTATAAAGCAAAAGATGTTCAATAAAAATAAAATAAAATAAAATAAGTCTCGAATGAGACAACAATTGGTTCATCCACAAAATCAAACCTATTGAGTTTATAACCATTATAGTGTCTGGATAACAATCGGTTCATCCACAAAGTCAAACGTATTGAGTTTATAACCACTATAATGTCTGGAGGAGTCGGCCTGTTTCAAGGAGAATTTTTTAGTTTCTTTTCTCCAATTTTAGCAATTGGCCTCTTCAACCTTATGAAGCTGCATCCACGATTTTTTTAGGATAAATGTACTCAATATCCTAAAATTTATAATGAAAATGCAAGTAAACCCTAAAACTTTCAAATTGATACAACCAAATCCTTCCGTTAACTTTGTCTAACCTGATTAACTAGAAAATGCTATCAAACATAAGATTGATCGCCAATTGCACGTTTTAGAATCAGTTCAACACTCGATATCCAAAAATAGAATTTGGTCAGTATGTATGGGAGTTCTAACGAGGATATCATCTATTCGATTGTCCGTCAGAAACTCCTTCCATGGGACCTTCCAATTTTATGTTTGAGAATAAACAAAACAGGGGAAAGGGCGATATCCAATGCGTACAATTTGAGAAAAGTAGAAGACGCACCTTGTATGTCTCCGGCTTGTAGTACGTCATCTTCATTCATCGAGGCCCTCGATGACCTGTGGCTCCGGGAGCTCCCGGATTCTTAATCCTTCAAGCTCTTCAAGTTCAATAAACCGACTAGCCTCCTCATAGAATAGCATCCTTCGACTGAAAGCTTCTCCAATGATTCCAATGCACTGAAAAATCAAATTTCAACTAGCCTTACACAAGAAGATACCTTGCCTTGTTTTAGTTTTGCTATGGTTGACAGAATGCACAATCTCTTGAGGAGTCCACACTACACCACGGTCAAGTCTTCCAACTGTGGAAGGCCATCAAGATGTATTTCCTTCACTCGAGTGTCAAAGAGCCTCAATTCTATCAACTTTCTCAAGTTCAATGACTGAATCTATCGACTTGACGTTTTTTAGTTCCAACTCCAGCAGGGAAGATGGAAGTTTCCGGATGGTTTCCAGGTCTAGTCCAATTAAAGTAAGCTGGCTGAGCAAAGGAAGAGAACTCAACTCTGGAGGCAACAACAGGACATTTAAGATGCACAATTTCAACTTTTTCAGTTTGGATAACTTCTCAATCCACTGTAAGTCATAAGTTGGAATTATATTTGAAGATTGTCCATTTTTAGAGCTATCAAATAGAAGCAATTCAACTAAATTAATAAGGCTTGAGAGGTTAGGACTATCTAGAACGACTGGGATTTCATATGCAAAATGATTAAACTATCAGGAAGCCCTGGCAAATCTTGAATATCATCACAAGTCTCGTGTTTGGATAGTCTCAGGCACGCTAACAATCTGAGTATACTTTAAGCTTAAGATTCTTAGCAAGGACAATTCTCCGATTTCAGGAGGAACTTTACACACTAGCTCTGGATAATAATAAGTGTATAACTCTTCTAGATTCCTCAACTTGTCGATAATGCTTGGTAACTCCCATCGTGCTAGGTAACCCCCACGTACCAACTTGCATGCTCGTAAGGATTCTAAGTTTACCCTGAAATTGGGGCGCTCCTCAATCATCTTGTGGCTTGTATGGATAGATGAAAGTCTCTATAACCCATGTATAGAGTTTGGAAGTTTGTAATCGGTGTGAATGAGATCTTGAGAGTTACCAAATGTGTTAGTCTACCAATAGAATCTGGTAATATTTTAATCATCGTGGATGATAAATCCAGCTTCATCAGCAATCTTAATTGTGAAATCGAGTCGAGGAGTTCAATAAAGCTGGAACAGTCCCTTAAAGAAGTATTGAAGATTTACTAGATCTCCAATTTCCTCAGGCAAATATTTAAGTTTCTTGCACCCAATGAAGCAATCAATTTTCACCAAATGAGCACAATGTTGAAGAGTTAGTCTTTCTTAAGTTGAGCATTTAGGAGAACTAAATGTTCTAGTTATGCCCAAACTATGTTCAAGAGTGAGAACTTTCAATTTCTTTCCCTCCTCCAAAAGTGAATGACCCACAGGACAGACGGTTAATTGCAAAAGTATTGCAAGTCAGAGAGACCAAAACCGTCTTGCTTCTACAGTTTTTCTGCTATAAGTTAATGCTGACATACCTTGATTAGGCTTTCTACCAAACCATTTGTGATTTGATCTCCAGAAAGCTCTGCCACCACTAGATTATCTAGACACAAATCGGTTGCTCTTAAAACTTGAGGAGATAGACAAGAAGGATAATCCAAGTAATGCCAACGAATCCATTTCAATTATGAAAGACAACCTGTGAAGTCCCCTCGCAGGATACGTCTTTTAACCAAAGGAAACACAGATGTTGAAAGTGTCTAATCACGTTAGGAGTAACGATAGCACCAACATCTTCCCAAATTTCTCCTTACAGTTTGAGTGCTTGAAAATTTTCCTTACTCTGCCAAGCCAAACAAACAATGAGGATTTGTCTGTACAGTTTGTGTTAGACTTCATTTCGCTTTACATGTATCTTAAAGTAATGATTTTTAAGTAAAAGGCATGCTTTAACTCTGTTGATCTCAATATGTTAAGGCATCATCATCATTCCACACCTTGCTTCGCTTGATTGGGTGCTCTAGATTTTCTTGACGAACAATTGCCTTTCCAAGATCTCTAAATTGATCGTGCATCCAAATCTTACTATCATCCAAGACCTTTATCATGGACACATTGATGAGGACATCAATACTATGTTTGGGGCTGAAGTCACAATCTTTCCATGCATAAATTGGGTTGATCTTCTTCTCATTGATGAGAAAGCATGCAATATCAAGAAATATATGTTGTTCATCGCTCTCTAAGGCATCATAGCTGATCCTTATGTGGTGTTCTACTTGATTTGTCCAATGTTTCTTCCCTGTATTTTTCTCTTTGTGATGAGCAAGCAATGCACGTATTACCTGAAGAGCCAGAGGAGACCCTCCCGGGGTAGAGACAATTTATTTTGAAAGACTGTAGTAAGGATTTGGAGGAGAGTCTCTGCCAAATGCATGCCTAGAGAAAAGCTGAAGTGCGTCGTCATGATTCAATGCCCCCATTTCATAAGATAGGATTTCGTGCTCAAATCCTTAATTTTCAAAACCCTTTTTTCCTAGCGGTAACAAGTATCCTAGTTCGAGGATACAGAGAATTTCAAGTATCCTAGTTCCAGGATACAGAGAATTTTTCCCACCGAGATCCTCAATTTGCTTGCTCTCATCAATGTCATCAAGAACAATGAGCACATTTTTATTGCCAAGTATTTCTCCAAATCGCGTTCATTCCATAATCAGTTATGTCAATGTTGTGAGCCACTCTAGAATTAACGATATCAGATAACAGTTGTTCTTGCAGCTTGACTAAGCCCTCATTTTGCAACTTTTTCTGTACGTCATCAAGGAAACTGTTGTATTTTCCAAAATAAGGAGTTGGTTGAAGATGATCTTGGCAAGAGTGGTTTTCCCAATACCACCCATGCCATGAATTCCCACAAGCCGCATGCCACCGGAGTTCATGTCTAGTAAAGTGTTTATGGCCGATAAGTGATCGTCAATCCCAACCAAATCATCAGTCACTTTTCTTTGTCTCGACTTAAGCTTATACATAACCTCATCAACAACCAACTTGACAAGCTCCCCATGTCTGCCACAAAGTTAAACCATTAGAGTTGAGACACAGATAACAATTCCTGTATGCAGCTGGACCCTCAACCAAGTAGGAGGGGATTAGCGAGATTGTTTAGAGTCTCATGACCTTAAAACTTTGCAAGTAAATCTAGCAGAAATATTTTCTTTTTGCAACGTCAAAATTATTTGGAAAAGAAATCTATAAGGGCTTTTGTCTTTCGAATGATTAAAAAAAAAAGAAAGAAGAGTCCAGGAGCAGGAGACCCAAAGCTGAAGTCTTACAAGTATAAAAGTGAAGAGGATACTTGGAACAGACAATTTTGATTTTTGAAGACGGATTTTGATGTCTTATCATATACAACTAGCTATTTCTCACATTTTATTGCACAGTTTTATTTTTCGATAATTCGGCCTAGAAAAAGAAAAAGAAATTATAAATTAGTTACCCTTGATAGTTCTCCAGCTCCCATCACTTGGTGTCGTTGACTTCCCGGAGAGCCCTTCTCCACTTCTTTACTTCCTCCGGGCTGAACTTGTTCTTCTTCTGTTGCTTCAAATTCGATATGGCCTCGCTGTACAGGGCCGTCTTCAGCTTCACGTCATCGGATTTCACGTCGTAGAAGATTGGAAGCATCACCTTCTTATTTCCATCTTCTTCAGATTCAGAGATGTTCACCATCATTTTCGCAAGCTCCCGGAGGCACGAGTGACTCAAAGCATAGTTCTTAGAGAAGATGGGCATGCAGATTTTCGAGTTGTCGATTGTTTGCGGAAACTATTGGCTGCTTCTTTCCCAGGTTAAAGCTCTTCATCATCCATGAAGATGCGGATCCCAGCATCGGTCATGCCGTGGCAAAGGGTATTGGTGAATTCACAACGAGTATCGGGCCCTCTGAAACTCAGGAACACCTGATACTTGACTCCCCGTGGATTGTGGCCGCTAGCTCCTGCCTCCAAGTTCGCCATAAGGACTTCTTTCCCCTGGTATAAAGATCAGGTTTCACTTTGGTTCTACAAATGTAAAAGAAGAGGCCGATGAACACGAAAGGAAATTCCGCAGCAGGCCAAGGTATTTACTAAGAGTTTGTTGACGAACTCGATGGCATTGGTCAATTTTAATTACTAACAGCTGTAGTGGTATTATTAAAGCAAAGTCAAGACAGCCTTACAAGTAATTGATCAAATGGAGATGGAGTATTATAAATAGAAGGGAAAATTCCAAATAAGGACTCAAAGTGAATCTATTTTCTCAAATAAGACCCAAAGTGAACTTTGTGTCATATAAGGACCCGAAGATGACTTATTATTTCAAATAAGAACCCTAAGTGAATTTTGTGTCAAATAAGGACCCGAAGTGATCAAGTTGATTTCTATTGAGGACCTTAATTCACCGGCAGATATTTTTTGGTGATTAAAATAGGGGCAATTTTGTCAGAAATTTGTGATTGGAAAAAAATAGAAAATTATATATTAATTAAGTTTAGGTTATTCATTTAGATGTTTACGTTTCTTTCTTTCTTCTCCCCCGCTGCTCCTCAACCAAATCACTACCCGGTCATCATCTTGACTCGATTCTTGTCACTCTCGCCTTGCTCGACCGGCGAAGAATTTGGGTCTCGTACACAAAGAAAGAAGCATATGGTTTTCTTCTTGTTTTTGAATATGTGCCTCAACCGGGCGGAGAATTTGGGTCTTCGACTTTGCAGGGGATGGATACAAGGTATGGGGAGAACTTCGGTCTTTGACTTTGCAGAGGATGGGTACAAGGAATGGAGAGACTGTAGAAAACCTAAGGTTTTTTTGTTTCTGTTTTAAGATTTGTTAATTTTCCCTATATTTTTGCTGGATAAAATTGCCCAAACTCCGTAGTCAAAAATATCACGTGAATATTTGGTTGACCAACAAACTCAGGTTCTTATTTGAAATTGATTCAACAAATTCAGGTCCTTATTTGAGACAATAGCTTCACTTTAAATCTTTATCTAACACAAAGTTCATTTCAGATTCTTATTTGAGAAAATTGGTCAATTTCGAGTCCTTATTTAGAATTTTCCCTAAATAGAATAGGGAGTTTGTATTTAAATAAGCTGACCGTTGGATGGAGTATTCCAATACGAAGGATGATACTGCCGAGCCCCACAACGTGAAGTTTGCTCTTCATGGCCCTCGACGGGCGAAAGCGAGTCGGGCTAGATCTGAGCAGCAAAGGGACTCGCCTCACATTTGGAAAACCTTATCTCACGGCGCCCTTGGAATTAATGCCGATGGGTTCATCTGTAGCAGGCTCGGGCGAAGGCGCACCATCTCCGAAGCGAGCCGCGACAGCCGAGGCATGTTGGTCGACGGGTTTAGAGTATAATCAAAAGATAATATTTTCACATCTAAAATGCAAAGAAGTAAATGCTTGATCCAATTTATGCAAGAAATATGTTCATTCTTAACTCAAAACATAACTAATCCATTTTATTTTGAAATATGGGTTTACAAACTCAAAGAACATATAATATTACTCACCTAAGAAAAACCAAAAATCAACCCATAGTGGTTACTCAAACCGACGCATTTGTACTCCCATCAATTAATCGAAAAATGATATTAAAAACCGAGTAATACACAACTCTAACAAACGACTCGACTAAACCACGTTCAACCATCAACATATCAACTCCTAAGTGCTACAGAGAAGCTTGTTTATGGCATACACTTTTTATTCACTGTTACACCTAATCTCACATGCAAGACGTCGGAACTTGGTTCCAAACAAACCATACTTTGATATTGAGTTTTGTCAAAACCTACTGCTCTAAAATTCTCTTAGATTACTATTTCCACAAAAATTGTTGCTTTAAAAACTCCTTCATTGAACCTCGTAGTTCAAAATTTACATAACTCCAAATGCGTGCCCTAACTTTCAAAATTACTCTAATTAGACAAATAATCTACTTTAATACTTACTAGGCGTTACGATTCGTAGTTGATTCAAATAGTCGAGGTGTCTAGATCGGCTACGCGTGACAATTTCTTTTCTTTTTATTCTTTTCCTCTTTCCCTCCTCGTTTTCTGCTTCAGCTTCTTCTTTTCCTTATGTGCTTCAATTGCACGAGTTCAAATAAGAAGGAGAAAAAGATGGTTGGGCTTGGGCTTGACTTTTTTGGAGACATGGGCTGGCTGGCCCATATATTACACCCCCACAGGCTTGTAGCATGCAGAAAACCTACTGGGTCATGCTTGTCTAAGAATATGTAATTTGACTCGGTCTCATCCAAAAGCCCTATAAAACATTGCCAATTTCCCGGTTCAACCAAAGCCTTTTTGCATTTATTAGGCAAAATGATGTCCAAGAGCAAGCTAGGGATGAGCATTAGTCCAGGTCAACCTTGACCAACCCTAGATTGGCCCAACTTGGCTAGTCCTAGTGTGATTCCTGGGGATTGGGTCGATCCTTAATCCCGGACTCTTGGACCCCGTAGACGTGCAAAGTTTCGATCATCGATCTTGAGTAGTTTAGGTGTTTAGTTTAATCTAGACTAACCATCTATATGATATATATTATATCTTATATTTTTTGTCTACTTTAAATTCTCGGCAACTCCTCCTCTATTCACTTTATAGATCAATTTGTCGTGTAAATTAAAAAGTGGAAAGAAACCCAACCTTAATTCAACAAAAGAAAAAAGAAACCCTTTCACCATCTCGGCCCGCTCCGCCAACTTGTCTTTCTTTGCTTGCCTCACTCACCTTGTTGCTCATCTCTCGTTCACTCACCTTGCCACTTGCCTCGTGCGTTTGGTTTTATGGTTTATTGCTTTTAGCAAGTGTAAATTTCTTTGTAATCTTATCTCATATTTATATTTGATACGTATTGGTATTCATAATTTGGTTATTTAATATTACATTATTGATGGATATGTATTTTGAAATAGTAAGTATATCTTTTTGAGGAATATAAAAATGAAACATAAAATAATCGAATGGTCCCAACTTGACCCGAAATTGGAATGGACGACTAGACCCATAGTGCCGTCCAATTCTGGGTCCTAGCTCAACAAAGTCGGTCCTTGGTTCCAAAAATTGGGGACCAATACCGTAAGGTTGCTCACCTCTAGTGCGAATCGCTCTAGTTTTTAGCTCGTTGCACATCCAACGCGCCCGGAAATTTTCAAAGCCGGAACCATGAAGCAATTTCCAATAAAATTAACAGGACTTGATCTTCGCGGAAAACCATTGGGATTTGCCCCAGCGCCACCCTTCCAAACGAAGGGAGTGAGGGAACAAATCCCCACCTTCTCGCATGAGAGATGTGACGCGTAGTTTTTGTGTGAGCGGCTGACTCCCACGCCCGCAAAAAGCGCAGTTTAAAAAAAGCCTCGAGAGCTGAACAGAAAGAATGTAAAGAGGAATCGACCAAAAAAAAAAAAAAATTCGCGAAAATTTATCAGTGTCAGTCCAGCCACTGTCTATATATCGGTCTCTTCTTCTCTTCTCCCACGCAACGACGACCAGTCCAAACTGCATTGTGGGACAGTCCAAACTGCATTGTGGGACTGAGATGTCATTTTGCAGGCGCGTTTCTACGAACCGACAAATATCGAATCTTGAAAAGTCAACTAAAGAAACAAGACCGAACTTACCATATACTAATAAAGAGATAACATCAATGATTGGCCGAAATTCAGATTTCATTTTAGCTTTCGCTTTGGCCTCCTGGCTAGACGCTTGGAATTTGCCCTTTTATTTTGTTTTGTAGGTCCAGTATATTAACAAGTTTATAATTATGGAAAGAGAAAATTTTGTGATTTTCTTGTTAAGAGAAGAGATAGAACAAATAAGATATCAATGTCGCATTTAAAAAGAAAAGTTATGAAAGGAATTCCTCCGAACGAAAAATGAGAACCCATATGGCAATTATATATTTGGTTAATAACACAAAGAACTCTAAACTAGTACACATATGATAAATTTATCACAAAGTATTTTTTATAAAAAAAAACCCCCAAATTATTACTACTATAACAAATTTACCCTTCGTGAGTTTTCATTTAATTTTACCATCAAATTGCTAAATTTGATGACATGATGGTCGTATATACTACTTTGGGGTTTTACCATTCGTTTATCATGGGTATACTAGTTTATGACTTTTCATGATATTAATTCAATTTAACAGAAGTAATGAAGAGTAAAATTGTCATAAATATACTAGTTTAGAGTTTTTCGTATTAATAAATTAGAAAATTAGGGGATAAGTTCATTATAAGTCCTAAAATTATTACGAAAGTGCAATTAAGTCTTTTGAACTTTCGTAGAATATAATAAATCCTAAAACTTGTCAAATTTGTACAATCAAATCCTTCTATAAATACGGTTAATTTTTATATAAAAATGCCGACATGGCATTTTTATATTAATTTCTCTTTCCTAGTTATCATTTTTTATTATTGTCTTCTCTAAATCTTATTTAAATTTAATTAAAAAAAAAAACTCAAAAAGGCCCAAATTTTATTTTTCAAAAACTAGGAAAAAAGAAAAAACAATGACAAAGGCCTTTCTAATGGGCGTCACCGCCACCGCCCATTGTTGGAGGGGCATGCGGATGTCATCGACCTTGGGCAAGCATGACCAACTTCGCCCAGCCCGAGGCTAGGGAAGCAAGGCTCGCCCTCAAATTGGGTACCTAGATCTAGGCAATGTCAACTCCTCACCTAGAGTCGGCGACCTTCCTAGCCCCAAGCAAGCCATTGTCGCCTTCAAATCTGGGCAAGTCTTGCCAACCTTCCCCTAGGGCAACGAGGCCTTGCTCGGCCTAAAGAGGGTCATCAACTTTTGCCAACCCCGGGTCGGAAGAGTCGCTAGCCTCGTGTGACTCGTTGTCGCTAGGTGAGGTGGCTAACTTGCCAACCTTAGGAGAGGCCTTACTAGCCCTAGGGCCAAGCCAACTAGCCTCATTACAGGCTAATGACCTCTGTCACCCCTCTGGTGACAAGTGGTGATAGGGCCCCATAGGAAAGCCCATGCCTTTTTAATTTTCTTTTCAGTTTTATTTATTTATCAAATAAAATTTTAGCCTTTTTGTTTCTTTTGTTTTAATCTAAATAAGATTAAAAGGAGAAAATAATTACAAATGACAAATAGGAAAGAAAAATTAATTAAAAAAGCCACATTAGTATTTTTCCGTTATTCAAATTAACGTTGTTAACAAAAGAATTTGATTGCACAAATTTAATAAGTTTTAGAATTTGATATCAGCTTTTTAAAAGTTTTATAATTTAATTAAGACTTTCACGACATATTTGGTGACTTTTAGTACATTTGTCCCAAAAATTAGTTTGTCCAAGTTTAAGTTTTTTTTTTTTTTTTTGGGGGTATTGACTGATATATTTCACAATTACCGATGGACTTTACTAGTTATTAGGATGATGATGGGCAATTTCGATTTTCGATATTTTCGCGTTATCCATCACACGTCATCCACCGCACTACGAAAAACGCGTCAGAGGGGACTGACGTGAGCTCCAAGGTCTTCCCCAACGTAATGACAGAAACGAAAGCTCCAGGGTCTTGGCAACGTACGACAGAAAGCGAAGCTGCCTGAGGCGTCGACAAAAGCGAATCTAGTGGACCCCACTCCAGCCCTTGGTTTGCTCCAATCCACACGCATTGAATTTTTTATTTTCTCTTTCTTTTTTATAATTTCTATCTCCATGGAGTTGGATCTCTTACTTAACCAAGAAAGCACTTTTTCAATTTATTGTCGTTGAACTTTATGCGCGCAATTCCATTGGTCTAAAGAATTTTTACTTTTATGAATACTTGATTTTCGTTCACACTCATTAAAAACCACGCGCATTCATATCCTTTTAGGCCAGCCGAATTCGTTAAGTAAAATAATCTTTTTAGTAATATATGAGATAGAAAATATATGATATACGGACCTACGCATATTGTCATTTTGCTTAAAAGTAAAAATTTTTGGCGTTATCATAACCAAATTGTAAAGTAATCTTATATTGATTTGTCATCAATAAGAAAACTTATTTAATAAATCAAGCAATAATAAATCATTTTAACATCATCAATTGATGGAGAGCCATATTAATTATTAATTTCCTCCAACATTCCTCTAATGCGATATATATTTTCTTAGTAAATAACTGTAACACATTTATCTCCATTATATCTCCGTTATTATTTATAAGTTGCAGTCACTATGATTAGAAGCACTTAATTGAATTGTTTTTGTTATCGCTCAAAGCCTTACATAGAAAATAAGTAATATTTGACCATGTGATCAATTGATGAAAGACCAATGTGAAAAGATATCTTAAGATTTTGTTTGTTTCTTGAAAATAAATGATTTGGATTTTTCTAAAAATGATTATTTGCATCATTTAAAATAATGAGTTAATGGAATATGTTTCCATTATGGATAAAAATTTATATTTAAACATTTTTGTAAACAATTGAAATATTTTTCGCTTATTCGTTTTTGTAATCAATATAAATGATTTTATTAAAAAATATTTATTTATTGTGAAATAAATGGAGTTTAGATTTTGATTGATGGCAAAAAATAGCTCAGTTATTTATTAAGCAAAAGGCGGATAAAAGCAATAAAAAGACAAAAGAAGAAAGAAGGAGAGGAGGAAGAAGAAGAAGAAGAAAATCGTACGGGCAGATCGTAAGCGGGACAAATTGCTCGAATCTTAGTAAAGAAAAGACATAATTCTAAACCGGCCACCTTCCCGGTCACTTTCCCAGAAATGTTCCTTCCCTCTTCTCGGAAAATGACGAGCCTACTCATTTGTTTTTTGGGTTCGGATACGAGCCTACTCCTTCAGACGGTACAGAAGAGAACGCACTCCCGTGATTGCGAACTCATTACTTTGAGTTTGAGCTTGAGTTCGTGCATCGACCATTTCCGTGCTACTTTTGTACCCTTTTTGTTCAGCAACCCAAATCCTTCCAAATTCAGACACTTTCGCAGTTCTTGAAAAGCTCCACAAAAGGAAAGGAAATCATGTCGGCGCAGAAGAGAGGTTTGCCTTCCACTCTTCAGGTCAAGCAAGTCTGCTCAAGAGGCTGCGCGCCACTCGAACGAAGCAAGTTCGCTCTCTCTCGACGTTTCGATGCTTGCTTGATTATCCGAGATGGTGTAAGTTTAGGTTTACTTGAGGGATATTCAATGAAGGGTTCTTGAGTTGAAGATTCTTGAATGAGAAATATGGGAAAGCCTTCACCGCAGTATAACATTAATGATCTTTTGCCTCGTGACAGTTCTAAATCGCATTCGTTCAGTTTTTTTGGGTTTGTGGGTTTCGCTGTGGCTTTAATGCGAAGTATTAAAGACCTCCAAGGTTGCCGTCTCGATTCTGTTATGCAATTTCGCATGGACTAATTGCAGTATTTTTTTTTCCTTATTTTGAATTGGACTCTGTTGGACACATTTACCTAGCAAGTGAGCTGTTATTGTTACTGGGTTACTTTTGCTGTCCTGTTTGCCTAATTTTACCATCTTGATTGTACTTTCGTGCGGATCTAATCTTCACACAGTCAAACATGGCATCAGTCTGGGAGGAATCTTTGTGCCCACGAGCTGCTTGACGGAGGAGGATGTCCGGAGAGTGGTAAGATACGAGTAAAGTAGGCAACTTGGACATACAAAATACAGTCTTTGTTGTACTTCAATTGCTGATCTCTTCAATTAGAAGTGGAAGTGGTTGGATGCATTTCTGACCTTCTGGTCAGCTTCTGATAAAAAAAATCGCATGAGAAACTGCTGCGAGATTTGTAGAGAATTATTGTTTGAGTGGTAAAAATGACCCTGACTGTTCCAGGCTTCTCCTGTGAAGCAATACCAATAAGGACATATTTTAGGCTTTTCATGTTGTTTTGGACAGTATGGATCACAACAAGATCCAAATTTTCAATGAAGTGGCTTGGACATAATTGTTTCCTTGAATCATGGAAAAGTGGTCAATGACAATTTGCATGTAGGAGGACAGCGAATATTCTTGTGATGTGAAACTTGGATGAGATGAATACTTGACAGATTGCAATGTAGTTCTTCACTATTGCTCTTTGCTGGACAGGTTAGGAAGAGCTGGAGCATGCTAAGAAATCTAACCTGGCCGAATATTGTCAAAGGTGAATATATTTCATTTGGTTTGTTGGCTGTAGCTTATCTGCATCAATTAATTCCTCTAGTAGAATTTCCATGTGTATTGTCTCGCCAACTAAAAATATCATCAAGTGTCATAAGCCATCAATCCATGATTTTGTTGAGCAAAGTGTAATATTTGCACATTTTTTTGTTAAACACTGAAAGGGCGGTGCATTTGGAGATTGCTGCTAATTGACTTTACTTGCTTCTGCCATCGAATGTACTAAATAAATATGCATTACAGCTTTATGTTAACTTTTCGTGTTGCCTTAGATTAAGGGAATGTCTTTGATGAGTTGGTCTCCTATCTTTTTATACTGTAATTAGGTCTGACATTCAGTTGTACTAGTAACTGAAATGCTACATATGGATATTTGTCTCTTTGTTATGAAAAAGTCCACAAGACTACAGTTGCTCACGGTGTCTATTTTTCATGGTGTAGTTGCACTGGGACTGCTCGAAGGTGTAGTGCGCTCACTGGAGAATGCCGTTCAGAAACTGGTAAGTTAAACTGAGTTTGTAAAATTTCCAATTGTCTCAGACATATTTATATCTCCTTCAACACTTCAGATATGAGTTATTTATCTGCATGTCATGAAGAGATTGGGTAAAACTTATTGACCTATAAAGTTGGTCACTAGCTGAAGATACCACAGTTTGAACAGCATTTATTTAGCACAAACTTTGTAGAATTTCTTCTTTTTTTTTTCAGTATAATTCATCTTATCAGACAACCTGTGGAAAAGAAAACATGGGAGGACTCCTCTCCCATACAAATCCATTACAGCATTAACGTCCATCGAGGTGCCAAACCTTCCCATTGATTTGAACTTGGAGCATCAGCCTGTTATCGTAGAGTGCCATTTATCCATTGAATGACGACCCTTCCATTCAGCACCATCGCTCCACGGGCCGACTTTTGTCCCTGCTCAATGGGAAGAAAGGAGATCCTTTTGAACAACTTGTTATAATAGAAAACCTTATATCTTTTTAAATTAATTCATCAAGTTGACTTTCAATTGATGACACCACACCAAATGATAACATGCCATCATAGTCTCCCTGCTTCTACACTTTGGTAACAACAGCAATATTACCTATAATAATAAGATGCAAACTCAAAACCATGCTCCCAGATTAGAGCAATGTAACATGACCTTGCCAATTTCTACACAAACACTTGACATCACAGTACGTTCCCAGGACATGGCAAGTTTGAGGGGTTACATATTTATAAGCCTACTAAGTCTTCTCTCTCCATAGATAATAAATTGTTGTATTCTAGCTAATTTCCTCACTAATACCTTCAACCATTCCCCTTCATGTTCTACAAGGCCCAAGTAAATTCATCTTTCCAATCAAATGTAGATCTAGGACATGAGAGTGGCTGTAAGACTTGTTCCCAAAATCTTCTTTGAGAATACATACTCTCTCAAAGAACAAGTGCATTCAAGATTATTCATATTGTATGCATAACACACAAGCACTATTAATGTCCCACCAAGTTTTCATCCTGTCCAATGTGGGCAACCTATAATGAATTGCCAGCCAAGATATAAAGCCATATGTTGGCACGTCAGGCTTATACTGTACAAGCCTAAGCCAAGTCAATTTGATCCGACATACCTCACTAGCTTCCAAGCCTCCTTTACAGGGTTTGGAGCAATCAATCCACACAAAGCCATCTGAGTTCAAGCAAATCATCAGACCTCGCTGAAGGCCACCCCCATTCATTTGCCCCAGTAACATCTGCAACTGTGGCTTTGTCACCTAAAGCTGAATCATAACCATTCTTGAACACACGATAAAGCTTTTCAGGGACATGAAATGAAAGGCGAAATTGAAAATGCTTAGGATTGTTCATATTAGCTATATAGACAACTGCTGTTTGGTAAACACTGAGATTTCAAAAGTGGCTGAAGAACTTAGCTCGTTCACTAACTTGATATTTAGGAGGAACACAGAATAGGTTTTTCAACTATTTTGATGGAATGGATTGGTTTTGGATCCCTTCTGCTTAAATTTTTTATTTCTCCAACTTTGGCAATTCTGCTGTTGGTGGTATTAAACAGGAGGAAGCAGCGGAGCCTGCAAACAGTCACTCTCCCCACCGCAGAAGGTATGAATGCACTTCCCACCATGATGTCATTGAGAAAGGCTTTCAGTGTAGTATTGACCGGTTATGCATCGTTGGAAGGAGTAATATCTGTCCTACCTACCACTGCCACCCCACAGCAAGCTGTCAGAGTCTAGTGAGTGTTGGGCCACAATGACTTGGTCGTCTGCCAAAGTGCTAATGCTTCAATTTAGAACATAACTTTTGTAGCTTGAGAGCAGTGAACCATTTTATTTTATTTTTTTAAAAGTTTGCGTTATTAAACTCTCTCAGACAAGTGATCTATTTATCCTTGTAGTTTCTTCCGCCAGTAAGATTTGCCCAAGTAAGTGTTTGTTAGTTAGACTCTCTTTATCGTTTCTTTTTTTTTTAATTTTGTTTCCTGCATACCTGTTCCTATTTCTAATGGTTGCTTTCTGGAGAGAATGCAGGGCTAATGCTAAATCTATAGCAAAGAGTGATGCCAGAAACTTAAAGCTTCAACTTCAGAATAAGCTGTCACTTCCACTATTTACTGGAAAGAAAATAGAAGGAAAGGAGGGTGCTCCCATTCGTGTTGCCTTGATTGATACAGGTACAGGAGATGTCATTACATCAGGCCCGGAATCCTCCATTAAGTTGGACGTAGTCGTGCTTGAAGGTGACTTCCAACAAGGAAGATCAGGACAACTGGGCTCAAGAAGAGTTTGAGAAGTATGTGGCTAAAGAACGTGCAGGAAAGGGGTCGCTTTTGACAGGAGATCTCCTTGTGACGCTCAAGAAAGGTGTTGGGGAGCTGGGTGATATGATATTTACTGACAATTCCAGCCGGAATAGGAGTAAAGATTCAGGATAGGGCTTAAGGTGGCATCGGGTTATTGTTGGAACACACGAATCCGAGAAGCAGTAACAGATGCCTTCCGTGTCAAAGAACATAGAGGAGAATGTGGGTCCTTTGCAGTCTTTTAACAGTACATAAACCTTGTCCTTCATCACTGACCATAAACATGTTTTTGGACATCCAGAGTCCTCAGTTTTTTAATTGAGAGATTAATTTTATGCGGACCTTTACATTTCAAATGGAAATTCGGATAAATAAGTGATGCTTGGATTCTTTGTTATTAGCAAATGTTTGAATCAGTTTCAGGAGAGAGTTCGCACACCTGTCAGAAGTTTGCTTCTTCTTGTTTTTCTTATGGTGACTGCGACCTACATTCTCTTCATTTTACAGCATCCCAGAAAAATTATCCACCTAAATCTGATGATGAGGTCTGGAGGTTGGAGAAGATTGCCAAAGATGGGAAATGTCACAAAAAACTGGTGAAAGTCGGATTACATAAAGTGGAGGACTTTCTTCTTCAACTGTTTACGGACTCCGACAAGTTGAGAGAGGTAAGCCCTTAGTTGATGATTCTCTATTATGGTTTGATTGACTACAAAAAATTTAAGTTTTTTGTTTTCACTAATCATAGATTCTTGGGAAGAGCATAATACCGAAGAGCTGGGATTGCCTAGTTCGTCATGTGCAAAGACTTGCCAAATAAGTCGGATACTTTATTTGTACTATCTTGATAGCATGAGGAAGCGTGGTGCTCTATTTGACGCTGATGGTAAACTGATCGGCCTAATCAAAGACAGGGTATATGTCGCTATCATACCACTTTCTGCCTAAGAGAAGGTAAGTGACTAGTTCGTGCATCGTGTTTTGTCAATCCAGTTCATACGCTGCACACCATCATGCTGAGTTCATAAAATTTGTCCAATATCGTCTATGTAATCAGTAATTTGATGTTTACCTGTAGGGCTATGTGGCTTATTAGTGTTATAATCAACCAGAGGATATCGAAACTTCAAACGAGGAGTTAAGGACATCTAGATGCTTTTTTTAGTCAGTAGAAGTAATATCAAGTCTATTTTCAAGCCAAGGTGCATAAAATTGTAAGAGGTAGC
>CM029483.1:13398890-13640807 GCA_017140395.1 Eucalyptus lansdowneana | reverse complement strand
TGATGTTTAGTGGTGGCAATTGTATCATGGCTGATGGAGGAGAGATGATGATGTTATATTTTGCTTCCGCTAATGAGGCCAGGGCTGGGACCATTTTCAAAAAAAAAAAAAATGCCTATGATTTACAACGCTTCTTTAAAGAGATGTGATTAGGGTAGCATTAGAGGCTCGGCAACCTAAGGGGTTCAGGCGGTGCCACATAGACACCATAGTAAGACCAAATTTCCTAGACATGAATTGAAAACGAATTCTCCAAAGTTTATTTTATTTTCCAAATGATTCATTGCATGGCAATTTCCTCATTTTATTTATGAAAAGAATTGGATCAAATGACTATCCTAGATTGTCATGGACAGACCAAAAGCATGACAAAATAAATTGCATGATCTAGGGATAGAAAACTTACTTCACCAAGAAAAATCGATAGCAATCACATAGACATGCGCATGGTAAGTGACTCGATTTCTAATCTATAAGGTTTATCAAAGTGGAGCCACAAGGACGATCGAACTAGCCACGGGCGTGTGGACTATGTTGGGTCCTCATCACTCCAGCTTGGTCAAAGAGCCGACCCGAGTTGCGTGCGAACCGAGGTGAGTACTCTTGACACCAAAAGGAAACTTTGGGATTGAGATGGGCAACCCGTACCACGAGCTGGCAATGGAGTGACATTCATCTTAATACCATCCTAGATGATCCTATGTGGCCCAGTCCCATGGGCAGTTGTGTGTACAATAGTGTAGTGCTAAATGCAGGCATGCACAATAATTTATATCAAACAACACTTCAATAGTTTGAAAATAAACCATACATTCCTACACCTTTATGCAAAATAAAGGTTAGCAAACACTTCCCTTATACCTCTCGTCCTCAAAAACATTTAACACCTTAAATGTTAGGGACATACCGAGATTCAAGCTGCTAAACAAAAATATTTTTTCAAATAAAAGAGAAAATTGGCCAAAATCCACTCAGTATTAACTTAAGTCCCTAGTAGAGTCGTTGCCGCCGCAACCAAATTTTCAGGTGTGAACCACCTAGAGTTTGGCTAATGGATTGTTAAGCCTAGACTTAACTTAGCTCTCCCAAACTCATACCAACCGCGACTTAGGTTCAAATTCTTAACATGCAATTGATTTTCAATTAGGAATTGCCACTAATCTACTTTTGGTGGGTCGATTAAAAACCCAAGTAAAGTAACGGGAGATTTACTTTACTCCTACGAACCGAGATTTATGAGTTTGGGGACTTGGTTACACTAGATTTCTCTAACGCCATTTTGGTACCTTTCTCTTTATTTAAAAAAAGAAAAAGAAAAATTATTTGGCAAGCGTTTGAATTGATTTTAAATATATTTCCCTAACATGTGAAGCGATCACACGGGTGCACAAACTACCAATTTAACACCCAAATAAAGCAATGAATAAATTGCAGACTTACCTCATATCAACGAAAGCATCTACATGTTAGATCAAAATTCACATCAACAAATTCTAGATATGATTTATAATTAACACGCAACTTTTTTTTTTTGTTTTTATTTATTTAATGAGAGTCATGCAATGCATGCTACTAATCTAAGATGATATGGCATGGCAATATGACCTAAGCTATATGACATGAGTAAAATAATTTCTAAAGAAATGCAATAATTAAATATACAATCTAAATTAGCTAATGACTTAATTCTAATGATGGCCAATTTCTAATTAAATGAACCTAACAAAAATCACTAAATGAGCATTGTATGAACCTAATTCTATATGATGTGCACATGATTTTTATTTTCCTAATAAGCATGCAATCTATCATAATATGCAATGACGTGCAAAGAATGCCCTAATTCTAATTTTTTTATGAAATTCGAAATTAAAATTGCCAAATAATTAAACATGTAATTCAAATTAAAACTAACATCCTAAATAAATGCATTTTTTGGATTTTTATTTTTAAAAATTGAAATAAAATCTCTATTCTAAATATGCAAGATAACCCTAAAACAAGAAATATTCTAAAAGAAACCTAATCCTAACTCAAATATTTTTTTGGATTTTTTCTTTTAAGAAAATAAGATTGGTTCAACCAACACGATGACAAATCAAACCAAATAAAATTGATATCCATAAATTGATGAACCATATATTGCGCATGAGATCGGGTTAGTCATTTTTTAAATAAATCGCGAATCGAATCTTGGGCGAGAGATCAGATCGGCAATTTTCCAAGCGATTACAAGTCGGATTTCGAGCGAAAATCGGACTGTCAATCCCTAATTTTAGAGGCAATTTCATGTCGAATCCCAATCATACATTAATGAATAATTCCACTAAAAAAACTATAAAAGACATAAAAATAATAATAATAAAATAAAAGAAAAACTACCTAATGCATTTTTCCTTTTGTTTTTTCCTTCCAAGCCTTGTGCTCGTGGCGGATCACCAAGGACAACAGTCACCAAGTGTGGCGGGTCACCAGCATTGAGAGCTCCGCAAGGACCGACGGCGAGTGGATCGGTGGCGAGCGGTCTAATGCGATAGAGGAAACCCGGAAGAAGGGGCTTAGTGAAGGGCAAAGCTCCTAGCAAAGAAGGGTCTTGGTAGCGTGGCAAGGGGCTCTGTGGACCGGCTCAAGCGAGCTGCTGTTGTGGTGTGCTCGCGGTAGTGTAAGACCAGCAATGTTGGCATCGGGTCGCAATAGGTAGAGCGGGCTACACCCGGTGCGATCGGGCGGGCGCGTCGATAAAGGGGCCTCTGGATCTCGTAGTACGTGTGCAGACAAAAGGCAAAGGCGTTTTGGCCCAATGGTGATGCAACAGAGGGCGAGTGGCCTCGGGCATCGTGGAGGGTTGCTCGGAGGACGATGGCCAACAAAGGAGACATTGGCGCTCGGAGGCACAACGGCATCGCGGGGACGAGCGGCCGAAGGTGTCAAGTGCTGCTGGTAGTGCGGTGGGCTTCGGCTCTGCGGCATCCCGAGCGCGCTTCAACAGCATCGTCAAGGGAAACTCGTGGCTGCGGAGTGGCGATGTGGTGTCCAATGGGGCGGCAGAGCAGCGGCGCGAGCTCCTGTCGACGGTAAAGGTGTAGAGCGGGGCTCGCGGAAGGGTGAGCAAAGGCGTCGACAAGGCAGAACAGCCGGGTGCTGGCGAGGAGGAGGAGCGGCAATGGCTAGCGTTGGCGGAGACGCAAGGCGTGGCAGCCTCGGCGGGTGAAGGGCGGAGCGTGGGCGGGCGTGATGGACGATCTGCTAGGAAGAAGAACACTATTCTTCTTCTTCTTTTTAATTATTTCTCTCTCTTCCCGTCACTCTCACATCCTCTCCTTTGCTCTCTTGACTTTTCTCCAAGCTTTTTCTTCTCTTTCTCTCAAAGAACCGAAGGAAACCCCTTCTTCGAAAACCAAAAACTCCCTTTGTGCAGCCGTGTATTTCTATTGTGTGGCCCCCTTTTGTTGCAAATTAGGGTTTTTAATCTTTCCAAATTGGTATCCAAAAAGATTCGTTTTGCCTAACGCAATATTCGTTTTTCCACTTGCTCTATCCGAAAAATTCATCATATCTTGTAAAATTTCAAATTCTTATTTTCACAAGAAAATTTCCGATCATAATAAAAAATAAAAAAAGGGCTTGGGCCAACTTGCTCACTTTGTGGACTTAGTCTCGCTCCGTCAATTTATAGCTCGTAACCACTAATTCAAACCCATTCGCTTGTTGGTCCAATAATTGCAAAAAATGCAAAATGCACCTAAATCTATATGTTATGCAATTAATTAAATTAACTAATATTTTTTAGGGGTTAAAATTAATCCCTAATTTTAATAAGATAAATGAATAAACGAGTCCCCAAAATTTAGGTGTCAACAAGATAAAAGACAACCGTAAGGAACGGGAAAGTGGGGGACTTGGTTGGGTCAAGCAACACGACATCCACGAATAAAAGAAAGAAGACCATTCTCAGTGATTCTTGAGATTCGATCTTCACCTCAATTCACGGAAAGAAGCTTCGTAGTGCCATCGTAGCAGTGATCTTGCAGTCTTGCCACTATAGCTTCAGGCCTATTTCCATCCAAACAAGAAGGAACAAGTTCTTGGGACTCCGACACTTGCTTGTGGTCGTCAGTTCTCTCGATGCCGAGCAAGCACTGGCATTAATCTAAATACTTGCTCTTGATCTCAACAAGAAATAACTCTTGCTATACATTCTAGTGTTTTGTTCTTGGCGGGTCCTCCTTGTGTTGCATGGGTTTTTGTGTAAGAATTATTGTGGCCCATATGATATGATTTATTATATGGTTTTAATAATTGTTGAAATGCTATAAAAAAAAATATTGGTTATGAGAAGTTGCGATTCTAATAAAACGAAATGATATAATCCCCAAGGGAAGTTACTGCTTTTCCAAAGAGGTGCGACTTTTATGGAAGTTAAAAGGCACTTTGATGGAAGACACTTATTGATAGAATGTATAAATAAAGTCTGGCCCTCTCTCCACCTATATGAACAATAATAACTGAAAAGAACTTGGTATTCTCTCATCCATTGATAGAATACATTAAAGAATAGTGGGTTAGGGAGAGAAATTGGATTTCCTCATTTGGTTCAAGTTCTTTGATTTCACAATGATTATCATCAAGGGTAATGCTATAGATAAAGGTAATGCCTTTCATCTATTTGTGAAAATCACAAGATCGAAAGTATCACTGCTTTCTTTTAAATTTCCGCATCAAAAAATTATATGTATCATCTATCAATTGGTATCAGAGCATGGTTTATGATCTCATGATTTTTCTGTTTATAGAAATATTATGATTTATGTATGATGATTCGTAGAACGATCCTGTTCATATTATTTGTTGTTGTTGAAATGTTTTTGGAGGGTTCTGTGAAGAAAATTTGAATGATGGAACATTTTTGAAGAAAAGGACGAAAATGGCTGGAGATGGGCTACCGGATAGAAACGGACGGCGAAATGCAACGGAACGGCAAAAAATGGTGAAAAAAATTCATTCTAGGCACAAGGAAGAGGGCTGCGTGGGCCTCACGTGCATGCTACCGTTGTAGGCACGTGAAACCCACGCGCCACACGCAGCCACACGTGCGCCAACTGCTGGTGCATGGGGCCCACACTTGCGAAACTGCCTCAGCAATTGCTGGGTTATGGCAAACGGCATGCGTGCGGGCCACGCGCCTGCGTGCGTACAACACGTGCTCCACACACGCCCCGACGTGCCGCAAAGTGTGCCTTTTTACTTCTTTCCCCCTATGCCATTTTAAAATTACAGTTTTGCCCTCCTCTTTGATGGTTATTTATAATTATTCCCCTTTGCCGCTTTAAAAAAAGAAAATTACAGTTTTGTCACTACACTATTTATTTACTGTTTCTTACCCCTGTTTATTTATAATTACAATTTTGCACTTATGCTTTGATTACATTTTTGTCCTTGTGTTCAATTTGGTAAATATTTGTACTTTACAATATTAAAAATTCATAGTATGAATAGTTTATTAGTCACCAAAGTTGCCAAACCTTGAAGTCTTTTGAATGTTTGATATTGTAAATTGTTTTATTCAATTACCCATGATTAATTGATGCTATATATGAAATTGATATGTTTCATATCATTATTGGTGTTATGGATATATTGAAGTTCATTTATTATAAGAACTTAGAAATTAACCCAAAGGTTAATTATTTCTTATAATTTAGGAACATGATAGTTGATAATTAATATGACTTGATAATTTTTTTTTTGATGACCCCTGGAACCCCGTACAACCGGCGCTTGGCAAGGTAAACCAAGGGTGGCACTAGCTCGGGACTCACTACCAGGGCGCCACACTTAAGAATCCCTGCGGCGGTGTTTTGATTCGATCTCCTCCACGTCCGAATGAGGGTGAGAGCGTGAAGCCAGCGTTGCCGTTGCAAGCGGTGGTCTTGTTAAATTTGTTTGTATATCCAAAGATACCAAATAAATTTTAATAAGATATATTTACAATTACCAAATAAAATTTATTAGCATCATTATGGTTCATATATATTTGTATATCATAGAATCGCCCAAGGAGAACTATGATGTGCATATGTAGTTTAGTTTGAATTTGATTAGGTGATATTCTCAAGGCATTAATGCATTATATTTTCTTGCATATTTAGTATCTGTACATGTTTCACTTCATTCACATGCTTCGTCGAGTTCCCTTATTCAATGGGATGAATTTTTTCTGATTGGAGTGAACAAGTCCAATTTCACTTAAATGTCCTGGATCTTTATTTAGCGCTTTAGTTGAGAAACCAGCTGCTATTACTAATGAAAGTAAAGATAATTAAAAGTCTTTCCATAAAACTTGGGAAAGATCAAAGAGACTAAGCTTAATGTTCATGTGAATAACAATTGCAAAACAATCTTAAAAACTTCTATTCCCAAGACTAACAATGCTAAGGAATTTATGAAATCAGGCAAGAGAGTTTTCAAACTGTTGATAAGTCACTTGCTGGTGCATTGATGAGCACACGACCACCATGAAATATGATAATTCACGTACCATGCATAAAGCATATACTTGAAATGACAAATTTAGCAGCAAAGTTAATGATTTTAAGTATGAACGTGGATGAGTACTTTTTAATATAGTTTATACTTAATTCCTTGCTCGTGAGCAATATAGGTCATTTCAAATAAATTACAACACTATAAAGGATAGTGAAATGTGAATGAATTGGCAGTATGCTAATTCAAGAGGAAACAAGGATAAAGAATCAAATCTCTCAAGTCATCAAGAAATTTAAAGGAATTTCAAAAGGAAAGGTGGAAGGAGCAAAAAAAAAAGTATTACATGTCCTAAATGACTCTTCAAAGGCTTCTCAAATCCATAAGAAGGAACACAATTTATTAAGTATCATTTTCAGTAACAAAATTGGACACTTGAAAAAAATTGCATGAAACGTAAAGCTTGGTTTTTTGAAAAGAAAGGCAAGTCTTGTGTTTTAGTATGTTTGAATCAAACTTTACTGAAATTCCTCATAATACTTGGTAAATTGATTCTGGTACCACTACTCATGTGTCAAATACGATACATGGATTTCTTACGATCCAAACCATAAAGCCAAATAAAAGTTATGTGATTACAGGGAACATAAACAAAGTTCCAATTGAAGGTATTGGCACTTATTGTTTGATCTTAGATACTGAGTATTATTTGAATTTGTTTCTAACCATTTATTTACCTACATTTTTCTCAATATAGTTTCTTTGTTAAAACTTGATGCGGTAGATTTTATTGTAAGTTTGGTTCTGAATCTTTCAGTTTATTTAAGAGTGATACTATTATTGGAATTAGAAATTTATATGATGGTCTTTACAAATTTAAATTTGATAATGCTTTTGTTGAGACATTAATGACATTGCATCATCATATTGGCACTAAACGAAATTTGGTGAATGGGAATTCTACTTACTTGTGGCATAAACGTTTGAGTCATATATCCAAGCAAAGAATGCAAAGATTAGTGAAGAATAAATTCTTCTTAAATTTGGATTTTATTAACCTTGGAGTGTGTATTGATTGTATTAAAGGTAAACAAGTAAATCACACTAAGAAATGTGCCACAAGAAGCACATAGTTTCTTGAAATTATACATACTTACATATGTGCTCCATTCGATATTCCATCTTTTTGGTAAGGAAAACTATTTCATCACCTTTATCGATGATTTTCACGTTATGATTACATTTATCTATTACATGATAAGTCTCAATCAATGAATGTACTTGAAGTGTATATTAAAGATGTTGACAGGTAATTAGATAGAAATGTGAAAATAGTAAGATCGGATAGAAGCGGTGAATATTATGGAAAATATGATTAATCGAGACAATGTCCAGGTCAATTTACTAAATTCCTTGAAAGACATGGCATTTGTGCTCAATACACAATGCCAAGTACACCATGACAAAATGGTGTAGCAGAAAGGCGTAATCGTACTTTAATGGAAATTGTTAGGAGTATGATGAATCATTCATATTTACCCTTGTCTTTGTGGATATATTCTTTAAAGACTTCTATGTATTTTTTAAATAGGGTTCCTAGTAAAGCAGTTCTAAAGACTCTTTGAACTGTAGACGGGAATGAAACCTAGTTTATGACACTGCATGGTTGGGGTTGTTCAGCAGAAAGTAGAATTTACAATCCACATGAAAGGAAATTGGATTCAAGAACGACTAGTGGTTATTCATTAGTTATGCAGAGAAATCCCAAAGGATATAAATTTTATTGTTCTAATCATAGTATAAGAATTGTTGAATTAGAAATGCTAGGTTCATTGAGAATGGTGACATTAGTGGTAGTGAAAGAGTGAGTGATGCTTGCATTCAAGAAGTAAAGGTAGAAGTTCCTATATCCAAAGTTTCTAAAGTTGTTGTTACGATATTATAGTACAACCTAACAATAATCAAGAACAACAAATTAATTAACAAACACTCCATAATGGAGATGTCAATATTGAACCTCCAATTGCTGAGTCACAAGAAATAATATTAAGAACTCAAAAAGAAAGGAAGTTGGCTATTCACGATGACTGTATGGTTTATCTACAAGAGTCAAAAATTGACTTAGGAATTGGAAATAATCCAGGTTCATTTTCCTAAGCCATAGAATGTGAAAATTCTAATGAATGGTTTAATACCATGGAATAAAAGTTAAAATCCATACATCAAAATCAAGTTTGGGATCTTGTTGAATTACCTAAATGATGTAAAAAGGTCGGGTGTAAATGGGTTTTTAAAACCAAGCAAGACTCAAAAAGTAATATTGAGCGACATAAAGCCAAACTTGTTGCAAATGGTTTTACGCATAAAGAATGCATTGACTATAAAGAGACATTTTCACTAGTCTCTAAAAATGATTCATTTATAATTATTATGGCTTTGGTGGCTTATTATAACTTGGAGTTACACCAAATGGATGTAAAAACCGCTTTTTTTAATGGAAATTTAGAAGAATATGTTTATATGGACCAACCCAAAGGCTTTTCAGTTAAAGGAAATGAACACATGGTATGTAAATTAAAGAAGTCAACATATGGACTTATACAAGCTTCCTAACAATGGTATCTTAAGTTTAATGATACCATAACTTCATTTAGATTTAAGGAAAACACCGTTGATCAATGTATATATATGAAGATTAGTGGGAGCAATTTTATTTTTCTAGTTCTGTATATTGATGATATTTTGCTTGCTGCTAATGATCTTGGTTTGTTACATGAAACCAATAAATTTGTCTCTAAGAATTTTGAAATGAAGGATATGGGAGAGGCAACATATGTGATAGGAATAGAAATATTTCGTGATAGATCACAAGGATTATTAGAATTGTCTCGTAAAGCCTACATTGAGAAAATTTTAGAGATTTAATATGAGTAAATGTTCAGTAGTAATAGTTCCAATTCAGAAATGTGACAAATTTAGCCTTATGCAATGTCCGAAAAGTGAATTGAAACTAGAATAAATGAAAAATATTACTTATGCATCTGTTGTGGGGAGCTTAATGTATGCACAAATTTGCATTAGACCGGACATTATTTTTACTATTGGAATGTGGGGTGTATCAAAATAATCTTGAAATGGATCATTGGAAAGCTAAAAAGAAAGTTCTTGGATACTTTAAGGAATGAAAAATCATATGTTCACTTATAAAAGATCCGATCATCTCGAGGTGATTGGGTATTCAAATTCAGACTTAGCCGGATGTGTCGATACAAGAAAATCAACGTTTAGTTGCTTGTTTCTTCTGGTTAGAGAGACAATTTCATGGAAAAATGCGAAACAGTCAGTTATTGCTGCATCCACTATAGAAGCTGAATTTGTGGCATGCTTTGAAGCCACTATTCATGGATTATGGCTGTGGAATTTTATTTCAAGGCTCGTGATTGTCGACAATATTGCCAAGCCGCTGAAAATTTATTGTAAGGGTGCTAAGCATATAGAAATCAAATACTCGTCTATTAAAGAAGAAGTTCAGAAACGAAGAGTGTCAATTGAGCACATTAACACCAATCTTATGATAGCATATCCCTTAACAAAAGGACTGCCACCCAAAACATTTAATGAGCATGTTGAAAAGATGGGCATTATTAGAAGTCATTAATGTTTGTATTATGATTGTATTAAGTTTATGCATTTGACACTTTGAGCTCATTTAGATGTTTTTAATATTTCATGTTTTCTATTTAGTATACATTATGAAAATAGATGAATGTTAAATAGGATAGTTTCTAAAAAGACATTATAGTTGGACTATTATTATACTTCTCATTTATGGATTATGTTAAGTAAAGTGCTATAGTTGTAGTGCATAAAAGGGACTATGTCGATTAATGACATACAACCGCTATGACTCGCATTAATTTTATTTACTTAATTGTGATTATTATGTGATTGCCAATTCAATGAAAATTTTATACCATAATATTATTGTGCACATTACAGTCTTTATTAAACCATGAAAGGAAAATCATATGGGCCAAGTGGGAGAATGTAAGAATTATTGTGGCCCACATGATATGATTTATTATATGGTTTAATAATTGTTGGAATACTATAACAAATAAATATTTGTTATAAGAAGTTGCGACTTTAATAAAACGAAATGGTATAATCCTCAAGGAAAGTTACTACTTTTCTGAAGAGGTGTGACTTTTATGGAAGTTAAAAGGCGCTTTGATGGAAGGCACCTATTGATAGAACGTATAAGTAGAGTCTGATCCTCTCTTCACCTATATGAACAATAATAACTGAAAAGAACTCGGTATTCTCTCCTCCATCAATAGAATACATTAAAGAATAGTGGATTATGGGAAATAAATTGGATTTCTTCATTTGGTTCAAGTTCTTCGGTTTTCCACAACGATTATCATCAATGGTAACACTATGGATAAATGTATGTCTTTATCTATTTGTGAAAATCATGAAGATCAAAGATCAATGTTTTCTTTTAAATTTTCACATCGAAGAATTATATGTATTAACTAACATTTTGCTGAATTTTCAACGAAGAACATGGTTTTCAAGTTTTGTTGTGTTGTCTATCAAGTTTCTGTTTTGCTAGTTCACCCCACCACACCGGCGACCATTGGAGGAGAGCCATCACACAGAGGAGACGAGAGTGGAAAAAGTGGTCCGGGCGATCGGTCAATAAGTCAACAGAAGGAGAGAGGAGGTTGTCCTCTTTGAGCATCCCTCGATGTCACCGCAAGATCCTTCAACGACGCGTTACGCAGCTCAACCGCTGATTTGTTGTCCTCCACCCATGGCTATCCATCCCCGCATCTAGCCGAGCACTACCACGCACCGCCGTCACCCATTGAGCGGATTCCGTTAGGTTCAAATTTAGTAACATTATTTGCGAAATTAGGTAATTATCCTATCTAAATTTGATTTGGATATTTTATTGTTTAATGCATGTTTTTCGATATCTTACGTGCATATTTGAATTATTGACGTATTCCAAATTAGGGTTATTTGCCTAATTCGCAACCGCACTCTAATTTTTTTACTCTATCTATAAGGTTTTAGATAGAATAATTAATCAGCGGGAATAAAATTGATATTTTGATCTTTATGGCTTAAGATCAATTTATCAATTTTATTAGCGAGAAAATCAAGTTTGATTTAAATATTATTCCCTGATCCGAACGATGTATGATATCTTTGATGATTATGAATGGTTTGGAACTTGTTTCGTCTTGATTGCTTTATTTATCCTGAAATATGTTTGAGTTAGATTAGGTTCATATTAGAATATCGCATGCTTTAGGGTAATTTGCATATTTAGACTAAGCATTGTATTTATTCTGAATTTTTGAAATAAAAACTACCAAAAACATAAATTTAGGATGTTAGATTGTTGTTTCATTAATTTAATTTGCAATTTTAATTTCGAAATTTATAAAAAAAAGAAAAAAAAAGAAGAAAACTTAGAATTAGGGCATTCTTTGCGTGTCAATACATATTAGGATAAAATTGCACGTAGTTTTAATTCTAGATAATATTTTCTAATTTTTCTAATTTACTGTAGGTTTAGATATTTTTAGGTAGATTGCACTAGAGATTTCTAAATTATGATAAAATTCTAGTTTAAATTAGGTTTGGTTTAACCTAATTCCTAATATAAACTAGATGATATCCTAATCTTGATAGACCTTTTTTTAGCAATATTCTAATTTCGAATTTCATGAAAAATACCAAAAAAATCATCTTAGAATAAATAAATTACATTCTCTAGGATAGATTGCATACTTATTAAGAAAACACAAAAAATTATTATGTGTACGTCATCTAGAATTAGGTTCATGAAATCCACGTCATTTGGTGATTGTCTCTAGATCCATTTAGTTAAAAAAAATTTCCTGTCATTAGAATTAGGTCATTTGGTTATATTGCATTGTATATAGATTAGATTTTACTAAACAAGAGAAAATTATTTAAAAACTTGAGTGATTGTGTGTTACTTTAAAAAACCTAGGGCTTTTGATGTGAATTTTGAATTAACATTGCAAATGCTTTCGTTATTACGAGGTAAGTCCTACAATTTATTCACTACTTTATCTGAGTGTTAAATTAGTGGTTCGCGTACCACGTATGAACACCTCGCGTGTTAGGGAAGTGAATGAAAATTAATTCAAGCTATCTGCAAAACATCTTTTCGAAATAAAGAGAAAGGTACCAAAATGGCATTAGAAAAGTCTAGTGTAACCAAGTTCCCGTACCTAAAATCTCTGGTTTGTATGAGTAAATTAATTCTCAAATTATTTTACTTAGATATCTAATCGACCTAACGAAAACTAATTAGTGACGACTCCCTTTTGCATGCTAGATATTTGAACCTAAATCGCGAATTAGTATGGGCTTGGGAGAGCCCGGGCTAAGTTAGACTTAGTAATCCATTAGCCTAATTTTAAGTGATGCACCCAAAATTTAGGTCACGACAACATTCGATATAGCTAACCACATAGAGGACACATAATCCAAGATTCATTTTTCTCTAAATTACTAGAATGGGAGTTATAGCAAATGCATTGCCATCGTATATAAATGGGAGAATTACAAAAAAAATAAAATAAAATAAAATATATTATAATTGTGCTAATTTAGTCATATTTTTTTTGACCATTTTAACCCTAAACCCTTTTGTATTTATTCTAGTTCCCGCCCATCCGCTAATATTTCGCCACAATGCGTTGACGGCATTTCACAATTTTTTATTATATTTTTAATATATATATTTTTTATTATTATTTTCACCCTTCGCATAGGGCTAGCGTGGGATTGTCGATCGATCCTTTGTTGAGCCACATGAATATTAAAACTACTCCTCCTCTTTGAACACCCCAACGCAACCATCTCTCCCTGATGTCTAAAGTGTATCCTCCGTTTTATAAAGTGAAAAAAAAAAAAAAAAACACCATGTACATTGATTATAATTAACATTTATTTTTGAAAATAATTAACTAAGATACAAAATTAGATCTATTGAGAATGACACATAAATATATTATTAATATGTCACATCATGACATACATTGAACTTATATGTCAATATTGATTTTTTTCTTTTTGTGAATAAGATGGTCGGGAAGCAACAACTACCGGCATCCGCATTAATTGTACCATGTTAAGTGAGATTATGTTCTATGAATTATTTGTGTAGTCTTAAACGTCATCTTTAAACTCTATTGCATTCAACCACTGGGAGTTCGCCCCAAGGGCCACCCTTCCAACTCTGGAAGGGGAGGTAGGGCTCAAGTCCCCACTTTCTCGGAGGATTGGGGTGGGGACAATTTCATTTTAGGAGTGGTTTTCGACTCCGACGCCTCTACAAGGAGGCGGTAAAAGTCTGAGAATAAGTGTTAGAGTTGGATTAGAGCAGGACCCACTAAAAAAAAAAAAAAACTCTATTGCATTATATTTATCTCAAGAGATGTTGTATCACATGGGATTCGAGCTACCAACCATTAAATCCAGCCTTCCTTGCAAAACTATCTCATCTTGTTATTTTACTTCATGAATATGCAAGTCATTAGTTTCCTCTTGCAATAAACATAAAGCAAAATTAAAAAAAATTGAAAATCCTTTGGCGTCTCCATATGGGGTCAAACCAAATTTACATTCTTCAAGTGAAGGTTCAATTTTGCTATATTCTCTAATGCTTTTCTATACTAGACTTTCAAAAGCAGGGAGTGAGAATAGCACCGGATGTGACAGCAAGAACAAAATGGAATCCCATCTTTACTTGGAGATCAAGGAGGGATGGTTGCTGGTCAATTTATTTTGTTTGAACACTTTCTATAACTTGTCTTTTAACTCTAAAACCGTTCCCACACAAGACATGCCAAAGGGTTGACAGGAATCAACATGGTTTATAGTCACAAAAGACAATGGAACAGTCCGGATGGATTGGAGTCCCGCATACGCTAAAACACACGCGCCAAGTAATCATAGAATCAAAAGTGTGGCACCCGGAACGCCCAAGGTCACCACATCTTACCAATGAAGTACCTAAGTTCCTAGGTATACATTTTTTTTTTTAAAACGGTCCCAGCGCATCTTATTTGTGGAAGCATAATCGAGTCTTACTAATTCCCCCTCCAACAACCATGATACAATTGCACACCACTAACCATAAGAAAAGATAAAGCCACGACACTTTTATTTACATACTTTTATGATGGATTTCCTTGGGTCGGTACATCAAAAGAAAGGCCAAGACTTCTAGCTACACTCGGCCATAACCCCAAAAAAAGACACTCCACCCACTATGTCTATCATGCAAGATCCCCCATCAACTAGTGTCGACTATCATCCCAAAAAGTCGCAGCTCCTACTTCTCACGCACAAGCCCTCACACCCATCCAGGTGCATAAGGCGGTGGCGGCGGCAACATCCCACGCATCACTCCGTTTCAACGAATATGAACGGATATGAACTTCTGAATGACAGGGCCCTCAGCCAGGCCCACATCATACATCACTAAGGCGTGAACTCGAATAAATATCGGACTAGGAATGGTGGGACAGTCGATCTCCGCACACTTAACCTCCACATCAGAAGGAAGGCCGTAAAAGACGCCCCGCGTGACAGCAAGGAGTGGCATCTTGCTAATCTGAAATGTTGGTCCCCAAAGGAGTGAGTACAACTACTCAGCAGGTAAAGGACCAATAAACCACTTAATGCATCATACAATACAATCATCACATCACATGTCATTCAAACACTCGTGCATAATTTACCTTGACAACATGCATATGTCATTATACCGCATGTACACACATCATCATATAATCATCACCATTAGGTTGTACACTTACCATCATCATGCATCCATGCACTCATTATCATCATATCAAATGTACCATCATACCATAGGTGCACATGCATCCACGCAATCATTATCATCATGTCATACCTATACCATCATGCATAATTCAATTTCAATTTCCCAATTTCATTCTTTCATTTTGGGTTGCCACATTTCTCTTTTCCGGCACCAATGCTTGCATCCCACATTTATCACTTGCACCCCACTTGGCATCGCGAGAACCATCCGGCACAATACCTGCTGGGCATCCGGCACAATACCTGGCATCTCGTATCCCAACTTGCATCACGAGGCATCTCTCGGCACAATACCATTTAAGGCCACTAGGCTTCCGGCTCCCCACTCTCCGGGCATCTCAAACTCCCGAGGATCCTCCGGCATCCGGCCATTCAAGGCATCTCGGGCATGATCATGACACACCGAGCCGTACCCTTCTAGCTAGGCATCCCGACACTCCGGGGACATCGTCGGCTCACACCTCCGAAGGCCTTCTCACTTATCTTAATTTACATATTCAATTATAGTTCAATTTTAACATGACATACGATGTGATGGCAAACAAGATCATTTTCATCCTTTGATTCATATATGCATTTCCAATCATCATCATACATGCAGCAAGACACAATCATTCATAACAATGACAATTCATGAGTCCATATAATTTAGAATAGTCCATATATCATGCCTTTTTGAAGTTTATTAAATTCCAGCTTGTACCATTTTAGAAAACATTTAAATTAAATATCCATATGATTCCCAAAAATCATGAAATCAGGACATGTCATAGACAAGACAATAAGATAACAATTTCATGAAGAACACATGCCCAAAAGAGTTTCACACAAGAAGATATAATTCACACAAATACAGCATGTAATTTCTGATAGAAACAGATTGTGCAGTTTTTGAAATATTTCAATTAAAATACGAATGACCTCTGAAAATTACGAAATTTTACCAATTATAGCTAAGACCCTAAAGTAGATTTTTCATGCATGCATCTAGGTCAGATTTTTTCTAGATAATTTTCTATAAACGTCCGAAGCTCATGTTTCTAGTACCGAAATGTCCAGTTTAGCTATCTCCGAAATATCAAGTTTTCACCAACTTATCCTTCTTCCTTTCCTCTGAAATTTTGATATGTTTTGTTTCAAGAGGTCACCTACAACTTTCATTAAGGTATCTAAGTGAAATTTCCAAAGAATAGTCACCATATAGGGTCCAAGAAGTCTCGGTGTCCAGTACCGTATTTCCAGATTTACCATCTTCAAGAGAAAGTCGATTCACTAGGCTACACTTGCTCATTTTACCTCAAATTTGAGTATGTTAGTCTTTAGGATGTTTTCTACAAGTTTCATGAAGAAGTCGAAAGGAGATTCTCGGTAAAAAGTAACATGCAACCCACAAAATCACTAAGAAGTCGACAAAGCAGTTCCAGATCTAGTGTCTTTGTAAAAGAAGGGTTTCACCCCTTAAAACTCAGTATTTTTGTCTCAAATTTTAGTATGTCATACTTTGAGATGTTTTCTACAACTTTCATGAAGGAGTCGAGGTCAAAATCCAACTCAAAACATGCATGCAAGCCTCTACAAGTTTCTGGTCAGGCGGTATATACGAATACAGCAAGCTATTTCAAGAACAACACACTCTAGCTTCCGTTTTGCCTACTCTAAACATCCGAGATTCAACCACCAAACAATCACACATGCAAGACACATATGCAAGAGTAGAAATTGATCCTAAATTGCCTCTAAGATCAAGTAGACGATGGCACACGGACGGCACACACGGATGGCGAATGGACAACGAACGGACGGCGACGGCTCCTTCTTCCTCCTCTCTCGGCTTCCCCTTCTCTCTCGCAACTCTCTCCCTCTCTTTGGCTTGGCTGAATCCCTCAACCGGCCACTCTATCTCCCCCTTTTGTTTCCCCTAAACTCCATCATTAACAATGATTAAAGCCCTTCCGCAATGGCCAATGCATGAGACTTTCTTTTTGCCACTTGGCAAACATGCAAGATGGGCTTGGTCTTCTTGGCAAGATGGGCCGCCCATCCTCCCTCCTTGGTCTAGGGCCGCACTCCTCCCCTCCTTGGTCTAGGGCCAGCCTCTCCTTGGGCTTCAATGGGCCAGCCATTTGGCCCACCAAAGTCCATACTCTTTGGGCCTAAGGCAAGCCTAATTAAGCTCCTAATTTTTAAACTTTTACTAATTCATCTTTAACATTCTTTTTAGATTACAAGTTTTAAATTCTTATGGCTAAAATCTTGTAGGCATTTAATCTATAGGAATTAGTCTATGAGGTAGACAGCCAAGAATAAATTCTTCATTAATTTATCCATGATACTAATTTTTAATAAATTATGAACACAAAAATAACGCTTGGTATTAAGAGAAAATCAATGGCTAAAGCATAGACCATAGGAAATTTCATTACCTAATCATGGCCTTTAATTCATCTAGAGGTTGTCTTGAATTTTTGGGATGCTACAATTCTCCCCTCCTTAGAGAATTTCGTCCTCGAAATTAGACACCACTCGTGCCTTCTTGAAACAAATAAGGGTATTTTTCCTTCATCTGATCTTCACTTTCCCTTGTGGCTTCCTCCATATCATGATGTCGCCATAATACCTTAACCAGAGGGATCTTTTTAGTCCTAAGAATTTGTTCCATTCGATCCAATATCTGCACAGGCTCTTTAATGTACCTCACTTTCTCATCCACTTTAATGGCTTCATGATCGAGTATGTGACCAAAATCCGGCTGGTACTTTCTCAACATCGATACATGAAACACATCATGCAAATTTCCTAACTTAGGAGGCAGCGCCAAACGATAAGCCACATCTCCTATTCTTTCAAGTATCTCAAAAGGTTCAACAAATCTAGGGCTTAACTTACCCTTCACTCTAAATCGAGATATTCTTTTCATTTGAGATACCTTAAGGAATATATGGTCTCCTACGCTAAACTCCAAAGGCCTTCTATGCCTATCTGCGTAGTCTTTTTGCCTACTCTGTGCTGTTTTAAGCCCTTTTCTAATAATTTCAACAGCCTCAGTGGTAACTTGTACCAATTCAGGTCTTGTCAATTTCCTTTCACCTACTTCATTCCAATAGACAGGAGTCCTACATCTCCTTCCATATAATGCTTCATAGGGAGCCATGCCTATACTCTTCTGAAAACTATTATTATAGGCAAACTCCACCAAATGCAATCTTTCATCCCAATTTCCTTTGAAATCAATCACACAAGCCCTCAACATATCCTCTAATGTCTGGATTACTCTCTGTTTGTCCATCTGTCTGGAGGATGAAAAGCAGTACTAAAATGAAGTTTAGTTCCTAATGCAATTTGAAGACTTCGCAAAAAGTTCGAAGTAAATCTCGAATCTCGATCTAAGGTAATAGTTACTGGAACACCATGTAAGCGTACCACTTGACTTACATATATATCCGCACATTTGTCCATTGGGAAGTCCATGCGAACTGCTAGGAAATGAGCAGATTTAGTCAAACAGTCCACTATAACCCAGATAGAGTCATGACTACTTGACGTGCTTGGTAATCCTTGTATAAAGTCCATCGTTATATGATCACATTTCCATTCTGGTATGTCTAATGGTCTCAAGAGTCCTACAAGTTTACGATGTTCCGCTTTTACTACCGGCACGTCAAACATTGAGAAACGTGCTTAGCCGTATCTGCTTTCATACCATTCCACCAAAACTGCTGGCGTAAGTTCATGTACATCTTTGTACTACCCGGATGAATACTATAGTTACTTTTATGTGCCTCCAACAGGATTTCCTTCTTTAATTCTTTGTTGTCGAGAACACAAAGTCATCCTTGGCATTTTACCACTCCATCATCAGAGACTTGAAATTCTAGTCTTTTTCCTAAGGACACTGCATCTTTCACTTTCATAATCTCCGAGTCAGACTCTTGTAAGATTTTAACTTTCTGAATGATTTGGGGCTCAATCCTTAATGCACTAAGCATACCAATAAGACAATCTACTTTTAATTTAAATTCTGAGTTTGTAACAGACTTTAACAAGCTCCATTATGCCACTCTTAAACTGGCCATCTCCATAGCCAACTTACGACTAAGAGCATCCGCTACCTTATTTGCCTTTCTTGGATGGTATTTTATCTCACAATCATAATCATTTAGCAATTCCATCCACCTCCTTTGTTTCATGTTCAACTCCTTTTGTGAGAACAAGTATTTCAAACTCTTATGGTCCATATAAATCTCAAACTTTTCCCCATACAAATAGTGTCTCCATATTTTCAAGGCAAACACTATAGCTGCTAGTTCTAAATCATGCGTTGGGTACTTTAGTTCATGGGGTTTCAATTGTTTGGATGCATAGGCTATGACCTTGCTATGCTGCATCAAAATACATCCCAGTCCTTTGTGAGATGCATCTCTATACACTGTAAAACCATCAGGTCCAGCTTGGTATAGCCGTTAGGATTGGAGCCGAGGTCAATTTCTTTTAAGCTCCCGGAAACTCCTTTCACATTCCCCATTCCATTCAAATTTCACATTCTTTCGAGTCAATTTAGTTAAAGGACCTTAGTCGTGAAAATCCTTCAATAAACCTCCTTATAATAACCAATAGTCCTAAGAAACTCCGTATTTCAGTAGGTGGTGTCGATCTCGCCAATTTATCACCATCTCAACTTTCGCCGGGTCTACTATAATTCCTCCTCTTGATATTACATGCCCTAAAAATATTATCTGGTCCAGCCAAAATTCACACTTACTAAATTTGGCATACAACTTATGCTCTCTTAGGGTTTGCAAAACTATCCTTAAGTGTTGTTCATGCTCTTTAGGTCCTCTCGAATATATTAGGATGTCATCAATAAAAACAATCACAAACTAGTCCAAATAAGGCTTAAAGACCTTATTCATTAGATCCATAAATGTAGCTGACGCATTTGTTAATCCAAATGGCATGACCAGGAATTCATAATGTTTATAACGAGTTCTAAATGCAGTCTTAGAGATGTCTTCTTTCTTAATTCTTAGCTGATAGTATCCCGACCTTAAGTCAATCTTAGAGAAGACCGAATTTTACTGGAGTTGGTAAAAAAGATCATCAATTCTAGGCAAATGATATTTATTTTTAATGGTTACTTGATTCAACTACCTATAATTAATGCACAAGCGCATCGATCCATCTTTCTTTTTCACAAACAAGATCGGTGCACTCCAAGGTGAAACACTTGGTCTAATGAATCCTTTGTCCAGCAACTCCTGTAATTGCACTTTCAATTCCTTTAATTCGACTAATGCCATCCTATATGGGGCTTTTGATATAGGTCATGTTCTAGGCATTAATTCAATTTCAAACTCAATTTCTCGCTTTGGCAATAATCTGGGCAATTCCTCTGGAAATACATCTTGAAATTCATTAACTACTCAAATTTCATCAATCTTAAGCTCTTCCTTAGTATAATCTCTAACCATGGCCAGGTACCCTTGATATCCTTTGTCAAGTAACGCACAGGCTTTCATTGCCGAAATAAGTGCTACAGGTAGGTGGGTATGACCACCCAAAAATTCACAACTAGATTGATCAGGCAAGGTAAATTGGATCACTTTCCTATAACAATCCATTTGGGCCTGATACTTACGAAGCCAGTCCATTCTTATGATAACATCAAAATCATACATGGCCATTACGACTAAGTCTATTTTCATATCCTTTCCCCCCATTGTTATCTTACAATTCTCACACACCAGTGTAGACAATAACATATCCTTTAGAGGCGTAGAAATACAAAGAGGCGTCTCAAGAGGCATAGTTTCTATCTTATTCAACTATCTATATCTTTCAAACACAAATGAATGCGTCGCACCCATATCAAACAATGCATATGCCTTTTTATCATTTTGGAAACCGAGATAACATTTTTGGAAGCTTCCGCTTCCTCTTGGGTGATCGCATACACTCTTCCTTGTGCTGGTGGCCTTTGGGGATTCGTTGGTAAGTTTGGCCTAACAGCATTCCGCTGTGGCTGCTGCACCGAGCCCATACTCGCGTATGACCTTTCCTGTGGGCAATTTCTCTTAATATGACCTATTCGTCCACAACTATAACATTTTGGTTGCCCATTGCAAGGTCCTGGGCCATGTCGCCCATTACACCTTCGACACTCCTCACCTTGATAAGGTGTCCTTTCCAAATTCAGACTACCCCTGCCCTTTCCAAAGTTCCCAAAATTTCCCTTCTTCTTAGACTCCCAGGTCTAACCTTAACCTGTATAGGGTCTCTTACCCCGTCTCACATCACCAAAAGACAATGGTCCCTTATTCTCTGAATGTTCCCTTACCAACTCCAGCTCCACCAACTGTGCCTTTTCATAGATCTCATTGTAATCTCTTATATTCAAAGGCACCTGTTGTTTCCTGATATCAGTCTTCAACCCTTTCAAAAAGCTCTTAGCTTTCTCTTTTTGATCCTCAATTAGCCTAGGAGCATATCTAGACAATTCAGAAAATTTTGCCTCATACTGGTCTACTGTTAGCTCCTTTTGTTCTAATTGAACAAATTCAGTGATTTCTTATCTTTAGCACAATCAGAGAAATGCTTCCTATTGAAAGCCCTAACAAACTCATCCCAATTAACCTCAGTACCTAGTGGGAAGATTGTGTCCCTTGATGCTTTCCACCAAAACTTTGCATTTCCCTCCAGCTAGTACTCTACCAAAGTTATTTTCTCAGCATCAATGCAGTCCAACAACCTAAAAGTTTGTTCCATTCCATCAATCCAATGTTCCGCCTCCTCAGGACTTCCCATTCCACTGAACTTAGGTGGCTTTAGCTTCAAAAAACTGCTCCAGTCCTTGCGTTTGGCATTCTACTCCAAAGTTATTGTTGCACCTACCTTTCCATCAAATTTCCAATATTGGCCAATGCCTACATGATGTCTTCCATTCGGGGTTCAGCCCTAGCAGCAGAGGCTTCAGCCCTCGATGGATGAGCACTTCTAGCTCGCACCATGACTCTCCTGCAATTTCCAAGAATTGCGTCAGGAATAATCTGAGACTCATTGTCTCCATTCAAAGCAACTACTACTACTACATAAGTAACATATACATGTTACTGGTACCTAAAGACAACTCAAAATAAACTACTAGGGATCTACGAGTGAATACTCATCACCCGTTATTCAAAGTTAATCAATTATTCCATTTTATATCCTATGGTGTGCATTGTCATCATGTTCCTCAATTTCCAAATGAGGCTCCTTATCACTCCACCTATAACCATTGCTCTGATACCAAAACAAGGATGTGGCACCCCGAAGCGCCCAAGGTCGCCACATCTTACCAAAGAAGTACCTTAGTTCCTAGGCATTCTTTTTTTTTTTTGTAACACGGTCCCATCGCATCTTATTTGCGGAAGCATAATCGAGTCTTACTAATTCCCCCTTCAACAACCATCATACAATGGCACACCACTAACATCATAAGAAAAGATAAAGCCAAGACACTTTTATTTACATACTTTTATGATGGATTTCCTTGGGTCGGTACATCAAAAGAAAGGCCAAGACTTCTCACGACACTCGGCCATAACCCCAAAAAGAAATACTCGACCCACTATGTCTATTGTGCAAGATCTCACATCAACTAGTGTCGGCTATCATCACAAAAAGTTGCAGCTCCTACTCTTCACGCACGAGCCCTCACACCCATCCCGGTGCATTAGGCGGTGGCAGCGGCAACATCCCACGCATCACTCCATTTCGACAAACATGAACGAATATGAACTCCTGAATGACAGGGCCCTCAACTAGACCCACGTCATACATCACTAAGGTGCGAACTCGAATAAATGTCAGACCAGGAATGGTGGGACAGTCGATCTCCACACACTCAACCTCCACATCCGAAGGAAGGCCGTAAAAGATGCCCCGCGTGACAGCAGGGAGCGGCATCCTGCTAATCTGAAATGTTGGTCCCCGAAGGGGTGAGTACAGCCACTCAGCAGGTAAAGGACCAATAAACCACTCAATGCATCATACAATACAATCATCACAATCATAGCATAACACATGTCATTCAAGCATCCATGCACAATTTACCTTGATATCATGCACATGTCATCATACTGCATGTACATACATCCTCATATAATCATCACCATCGTGTCATGCACTTACCATCACCATGTCACATGTACCATCATCATCATATCATATGTACGATCATGCATAGGTGCACATACATCCATGCACTCACCATCATCATGCATCCATGCACTCATCATCATCATATCACATGTACCATCATGTCAAAGATGCACATACATCCATGCACTCATCATCACCATATCACATGTACCATCACGCCATAGGTGCACATACATCCATACACTTACCATCATCATGTATACATGCACTCATCATCATCATAGCATACATATACCATCATGCATAATTCAATTTCAATTTCCCAATTTTATTCTTTCATTTTGGGCAGCCACATTTCTCTTTCCCAGGACCAATGTTTGCATCCCACATTTATCACTCACACCCAATCTTGGCATTGCAAGGAATCTCTGGGCATGTATCCAAGATACAACCGGGCATCCGGCACCCCCACATTCCCTCGCACGTCCCAACCGGCATCACGAGGACCCTCCGCATTCAGCCATTTCAGGCCACCGGCATCCGGCCTTTACCCTTCTAGCCGTGCATCTCGCACCCTAACCGGCATCACGAGGCATCCCTAAGACAATATCGCCGAGCTTCCGGCTCCTCCACTCTCCGAGCATCTCGAAACTCCTGAGGACCCTTTGGCATCCAGCCATTCATGAAGAAGTCGAAGGGAAATTCTCGGTAAAAGGCAACATGCAACCCACAAAACTACCAAGAAGTCGACCAGTAGTTCCGGATCTAGTGTCTTCGTAGGAGAAGGGTTTCACCCCTTAAAACTCAGCCTTTTGTCTCAAATTTTAGTATGTTATACTTTGAGATGTTGTCTACAGCTTTCATGCAGAAGTCGAAGTCTAAATCCAACTCGAAACACGTATGCAAGCCTCTACAATTTCTAGGTCAGGTGGTATACACGAAAACAGCAAGCTATTTCAAGAACAACACACTCTAGCTTCGGTTTTGCCTACCCTTAACATCCGAGATCTACCACCAAACAATCACACATGCAAGGCACACATGCAAGAGCAGAATATAGATCCCAACTTGCCTCTAAGATCAAACGAACGACAGCACACGGACGGCACACCCCGGGAGCGAACGGACGGCACGGGCAGCGACTTCTTTTCTCTCTCGGTTCCTCTCCCTCTCTCGGTGACCCTCTCCCTCTCTCTCTCTTACTTGGATGATAGCCCCCCCTTCAATCGGCCTCTCTCTCTTTTATTTTCCCCTAAACCCCATCATTAGCAATGATGAGAAGCCACCCACAATAGCCAATGCATGGAGCCTCCCTTTTGCCACTTGGCAAGACACATGCAAGATGGGCTTCGGAGGAAGTGGGCCGGCCACTCCTCCTCTCCTTGGTCGACGGCAGCCTCTCCATGGGCTTCATGGGCCAGCCTTTTGGCCCATCAAAGTCCATACTCTTGGGCCTAAGGCCCAATCCTAATTAAACTCCAATTTTTTTTTTTTTTTACTTTTACTAATTCATCTTTAATTCTTCTTTTATAGATTTCAAGTTTTAAATTTCACATGGCCAAAATCTTGTAACATTTAAATTTATAGGAATTAAATCTATGAGGTGCATAGCCAAGACTAAATTCTTCTCATTAATTTATCCTATGATACTAATTTTTTTTTTTATAACTTATGAACACAATTAAATAACGCTTGGTATTAAGAGAAATCAATGGCTAAATAATAGACCATAGGAAATTTCATTACATAATCATAGGCTTTAATTCATCTAGAGGTTATCTTGAATTTTTGGGATGCCATATTTTGGATGTTCAAATTGAGAGCATGAAAATTTTATAAAAAAATGAGTCGCCACTAACTTATTAAGATTGACTAGAAATCAAGTAAGGCATGGGAGTGTACCTTACTTCCTATACAACTAAAGAATTTAGGATCGATGATTTAATAGTGCCATTTCAATACATAAACTTGTTCATTAAAAAAAAAAAGATCTTTTTTTTTTGCTAGGAAGTTTAGATTTATTTTATACCTATTCATTAACATGTGAGGTGATTATGTAGGTGCACAATCATTAACATAATTATCGGCCATAAGAAAAAAAAAGCATTAAATAGATTGCCATGGGATAGGAAATACTTAACATTAACGAAAAGATAAATGCTAACCCTAACTAGACTTAAAAAAAGAAAAAAAAAAAAAAGAAGCGGAATCGTGTATCAATATTACACAATCAATGGCATTTGTCTCTTAGAACAATTCAAATTCTAAGGTAGAGCCCTAAGGACTTGTTTAATTTAAAACATGATTCCTACTAAGGATTTCTACACATTTAATGATTTTCAACCTACCAGCCAATTCGATCAAAAAAAAAAAAAAAAACCTACCAGCCAACCCTCTCTCCTAGCTAAATGAAGGCTCATTGACTGCAAATATCCTTGATGAAGCGAGCCAAAGACAAGTAAGAAGAGCCACCCTCCATCAAAGCCTTCCTACTCTTCTCACTCACTTCCTTCATCTTCTTCCTCCTCTCCCCAGCCTCCTCACCCTCCATTAACTTCCTTATCCCTCTCTCTATTTCATTTGCCATCACGACATCGTCCCTACCTTTGACCAGATCTCTTCGATAATCCATCTTGATCTCCGTAGCGAGACCGAGCTCCACCACCAAGTGGAATGCGTTGAAATGTTGCTCCACATACTGGGGCCATGCGGTGACCGGCATGCCAAACCATATGCTTTCTAGGGTGGAGTTCTACCCCGCGAGGAGACACAAACCCTTCGATGGTTGGGTGGGCCAAGATTGTGACTGTGGGGCCCACCCGATCACTCTCCCAACCCCGCTATCCTATTAAGAAAACCTCGGGCAGGACCTCTGCGACATTTGTGTAGTCTTGGGGGCTTCTAGCTTGCCCTTCACGGAGGCTATCGTAAGGACCACGGGAAGCGGTACCTACTCCACTCTAATGCGTAAGCAATCTCTTTTGCCTGGTGCTCATCGAAGCACCCCCGCTCCCGGCGCAGGAACACCACCGATGCATCCGGCCGCTGGTCGCGGTCCACAATCTCGAAACCTTTTTGCTCTCAACGTTAATGTTTAGTATGGGGCCCACTGAGTACACCGTAGATGCTCCAAGGCTGGCCAGGCTTCCACGGGCGTGCGGTTCGAGCTCGCGAACGTATTTACCAAAATTCCCTCGGTTTCCCTATACCTCGGGGGATGTCCAAGAATATCCAGTCTTCTTCCATAAACACTTCCAAGGACAAGAACTTGGCGCGGGCGCCGGGTTAGCTAAGCACGGTAAGTCCAAGACGACGTCGCAGCCCTTGAGCCTGGTTGGGTCCATGTGTTGCTTGTCTCGGAGAGACTGGAGGTGCAGCGTGACTCCAAGGAATGCCGCGCCTGATGGGAAGAAAATGTAGGAAGGGACGCCGAACTCGACAGCAACGTTGATCATTGAGGTGCAAAACACGTCAAGGACAAGCCCAGCGAGCCGTGGCGACCCTTGGGCAGAGAGCTCAGCGACAGCTTCTCAGAGGTCGGCTTTGTAGCTCTCCATGAAGTGATAGACGAAGGCAAAGAAAGACGTCCTCGGGGTGTGGCTTCGCCTAGGAGAAGGATGAAACGGATGCGGTCAACCACGGAGGCGGTGAGCGACCCGATGTGGGAATCAATCTCGAGTTGAAAGGGAACTTCATGATGAGGACGGTGACGGAGAGCCGACCATCGCGGTCAACGAGGAGCTTGGCCATCTCCACCATCGACACTGTGTGGCCGGAGCCGACATGGGATGAACACGAGCTCGATTTTAGCACTCATAAAGACGATGATGCCTCAAAAAATTCTTCTTTTCCTAACGAGTTCCCCTTCGTGCGTCAGCGAGAAAATATTAGGTACCTTAAAAGTGCCACGCAATTCGTGCTTTGATCCATTCTAGGATCGACACCTGTCCAGCGGTCAGGTCCACGTGTGCTCTCTCTTCTCGTCACTTCTGTCTCTGTCCTCTCTCTTCTCACTCTCTCCCAAATAACTCTCGACTCGGCTGGTGGCTCGGCTCGACTAGCAGACGGATCGATAGGTAATAAATGCGCAAACACTCCCGCTAAAATTTCTCTCTCCTCGCTTGAATTTTATGGGTTTTATCTCTCTCTCTTCGTGGAAGAGCGAGACAGTCTTCTCTCTCCTCTTTGCTCTCTCTTCCTCCTCCGACGCTCCTTCCGGTCAAGCAATTCCTCCGACGATCGTCGCTCCCTCCCAACGATGGCCTTTCTCTCTCCACTCGACGGCCTCATCTCATCTCAAGGCTCCATTCTCTCGGCACACTCCTTCCTAAATCGCGCTCTCTCCCGACAACCGATTTCGCTCGCCTCTCTCACGACCTCCTCGCTTTTGGCGGTTCTTCCCCTCGCGGTTCGGTGAGGTCTTGGGTATGATGTCGTGCCGCGTCTCTTCTTCCTTGCTCAGCAACACTGTACGCCTCTCTCCGAGTGTGACTCTCGTGCATTCTTTCATCCATGAGGTAAGCATTTCGACTAGGGTTCGGGGGTTTTGCACGAACCCTAGTCGAAATGCTTGCAAGGGAGATTATTAAGTAGGGAAGTGAATATTATTGATGGAAAACCATGAGGTCTTGAGAATTTTCCTTCAACAAAGAGCAAGGTCTTGAGAATCTGCTTCGTTTAGGTCAAGATGGTGGGCTTTGCAGCTGCACAAATCCGCGGTCTCGCTGTATGGTGCGGGCTTGTAGCTCCGTCGACGGCAAGAGCAAGGTCTACAGAGAACTCGGTCCGTCTCCCTCGCCTAATTCCATTTTGTTGGTCTTTCTCAAATGCTTTCATGTGGGTAGTTCTTCTTTTAGTTAGATTAAGATGGAGTGTTCGGTTCATTTGCAAATGCACAAGATGATAGATGGTTCTTGCTTTTTTGAGACGTTCTTTGACATGTTGTTTTAGACTGCTTGTGAAGAAATCCAGACCGGTTCGTGGTAAAATGAAAAAGAAAGAGTGAACTTTTCCGGATTTTATTGGTCATACAATCATGTCTTTTGCGTAAAATTTGAAGTCAGTAAGTATCTTTTGATCTTTCTCATGAGGCCTCTCGCTTCACATTAGGTGAACTCCCATGCGTGAGTGGTTCTTGCTTTTTAAGTTATCACCCCTGTTTTGGGGACTTGACCATTTAGCATTCATTTTTTCTGCAGAAAAATTCTGGTGCAAGCATTGGTGAAGTCATGTTGCCTAATAATGACCCAGCCAAAATTGAGGCAATGACATTTCACGAACTATGTAGCCCTTTTGTTTTTTGATAAAGCTATCTAGACTTTTGTTCTGGAGTCATTATTCACCATATCATGGATCAATTCTACAACCTATAAAGGTTTTCCGCTAGACTACTATTTTTATTCTGTTGCAATATTGTTTCATCTCTTACTCAAATTTGTGCTTGATGTTGGCAATACAGGAACTTGAAAAGTCGAAGCCCGTGATTTTGACTGGCGATCTGAATTGTGCCCATCAAGAAATAGACATTTATGATCCTGCGGTAAGGGAAACAATCAATGTGCCTTTTCTGCCTTTTATTGACCAGGTGCATTAATAATTTGCATGAGCTTTTTAACTGTCACAGGACAATGTCCTGGCCACACCATATGCCCCCACCCCACTTAAAAGGAGGGGAAAAACCCCAAAACAGAGAAGAGGACTGTAATCAGGCTTTTCCTCCATACAACTGAATTTTGTTTTGGGTTTTTGTTGGGGAGAGGGGAAGGGGGGGTGTTTGGGGTTTTGTGTTGGGGTTGATAAAAATCACAATTCAGGCTGTTTGGCATCCCGAAACAGAAGTTCTTAATACGTCTAATGTTTCTTATTTCTGTCATTAATCTGATTGTCATGGGACTCCAGGGAAATAAAAGAAGTGCTAAATTTACAATTGAAGAAGGGGAATCTTTTGAGACCAACTTCCTGTCGAGGGGCTTTGTTGATACCTTTAGAAGACAGTATCCTCATGCTGTTGGTTATACTTATTGGGGTTATCGGCATGGTGGGTGGAAGACAAATAAAGGTATACAAAGATCTACTTGATGGAACATTATATATCTAATGTTACACTTCTCTCCTGTGATGGTGATAATATGAGCAATGACAAGCTTTTGCTTTTTATTGAGTCATTATGCATATCGTTGTCTAATCAGATGAAGCATATGGAAATAGGTATTCTCACCTGTTAACTATCCTCTTGCAATCTACAGGGTGGCAGCTCGATTATTTTCTTGTTTCAGAATCTATAGCAGACAAAGTTCATGACTCGTACATCCTTCCTGATATCACCGGTAGTGATCATAGTCCTATTGGCCTGATTCTCAAGCTTTAGTTCTGTCATCTCTTTTAGGATCTTGGTGAATGGATTCTGCGAAGGTAGCTATTTGCTGAAAAGTATTGAGCTTTTATTGTCATTGTCATTCATGTTGAAGCCACTAGCAAGGGAAAGTTTTTTTGATGAAATTTGCTTAGCAAAGGGGGCAAAGAAAAGAAGGACGAGACGAGGGGGCTGACTGTATTTACTTTGTCTGGGCCCTGTGGAGTGATCTGGGTTTTTCTAGGTTATTTTACAAGGCATCTTTTGGAGGAAGAGTTATGATGGAACATTGAAATCACTTTCGAAAAAATCTGTGCAAGTTTTTGAACATACATTCTGATGCTGAAGTTGGTAGGGGAAAAATGCTGAAATGCTGAGTGCAAATTGTAGGTACAACCGTTCTGGTTCGCAATTCAATATGATTATCTGGTGGATGTTTTTTTTTCATTTAAAAGGAAGTCTGGAAAGACCGTTGTCGACAACCGTCTGCTGCTCAGTCTTTTAAGGAGTAAGGTTGGGCGTACAATGTCTTATCATGCTTGCGTCTTGTTTTTAGAGAACCTCAAACGAGCACGTATCAGCAATATGTCATTTTTGGCTCTTGAATTTTGTACATGAACGTGGTAGACCTGAAGATGGTGATGTTCCCATAATTAGGTGCAAAAATGTTGGCAATGTTTTAGACAAATGTAATTAGCGAGTTTCATTTATTTAAGGAATCCTCCAGCTGCACAAGTGTATTACTGTTTGCTTGATTCCTTGACAACTACGAAGGCTCCTAGAATTTGTCTTTGCATGATAAGGGAAATTTGCTTGGAATTGTTATGTTGGTTATACCAGGATAAAGCCTGAACTGCTAATTATTATCATCATCCATCGACATGTTTTTGCCATCCTTAAACTTTTATCTATATCAATGAACTGCAATTGCTTCTTCATAAATCCTGAACTGCTTATTATTGATTCTTTCTTGGTTATTCATGCTCATAACGTGAACTTATCATGCCCACTGACTTCATAAACCATTCTTAGTTACTCATGCTCATAATGTGAACTTATCATGGCCACGGACTTCATAAACCAAGTGAGAAGACAGAGGCCGAAGCTCGAAGGGAACAGTAACATTGAGAAACGAATCTACCTCATGCGTTTAATTGGCATGCCTGATCCTCACACCAAATCAAACATTGGGATGTTAACATGTAAACTTAATTATTCTGAATTATGTGAATGCATGTCTTATACATACTCATTGAACTTTGAGCGATGTTTGGTGGGATTAGAATTACTTATTGCTTTATCCCAACACCGTGACTCTGTGGCCTATGATGGCTCTATTGTCTTGGGGAGCGTTGAAGCTCGACAGTCAGAATTACTAAAGATCGTGAACCAGCAAAGAAGCTCAACTACCTGGACAAACTGGTAACTTCATATGCCTAGTTCATGACAATAGTCATGATCTCGAGTAGTTTACACGCGAGTGGTGGGAATTTGATCAGATTACCTTCAATTTTTTTAGCTAAAATCTCTTGGTGCCCCCAGTCAAAATGCCTACCAAAGGGTCACTTTCTATTTTCCCAACTTATGATTTTGTCAACAAAATAAATTTCAAGCATAGATAAATGTATGACAAAGGAACAATTGTCTTGTTTTTAACATAAAAATAAACTTCAAGGGCTAAAACTTTGGGACGAAGAACCAACGCAGAGAAATAAATTAATAGAGCGAAATTGGGAAAAACTGCTTTACTATGGAGGCATGTCAGTTGAGAGTCTCATCTGGATATGATCTCCAATCAGAGGTTCTATATTACCGTCCAAAACAGAATACAGGTCAGGCATTTCAACACCACTTCTTACATCTTTCACATGCTTGCGAGGGTAAAGAACGTATCTTCGGACCTCGTCTCGCCATATGTCGAACACATTTTCTTTCTTGAAGCCATTTATGCCTGGAACTCCTACATCACTAGCTGCGACAAGAAGTTTAGCCTTCAACTGGTTGAGGGCCTTAATCTTATTTGCAAAAATGCTCCTTTAACCTGGGATAAAAATTTTGAGATCTTATTTCTCAATCACAAAATGTCGTACTAGACAGGCAATCATGAACGTGTGTTCAGGAACAGGCATTTGCTTCTTTGTAAAGTCAAAACCGGATTGCAGAAACCATTGGTAAACAAATTTGAGTTGGAAGATCAGCCCTAACAAATAAGGGAATAGACAACTCATAACCCGAAGATTGGATGACAAAACCAGTAGGAACATGCTGAATAACAACTCCAGACCGGCCTTCAATGACTTTTACTTCAGGCGATGACGATGGGCACAAGATTAGCAAATCCTCCTCACTAATTTTAGGTCAGGGGCCGAACCACGGAACAGAGGAATTATATCGACAGCTACTAGGCTAACCTGCAAATTTTGAGTACTAAAATGAGGAACTGACAGGAATTTAGGAGCCAATAATGTAGCAGAACAGAAACACATTACACAGAAAAGGCTTGTCTCGACCTTCAATTCACTTGTATAAGAAGCAGATATACTATAAAAAGAAACAACTTGAATGGTAGGATCCCATGAAATGCAACAATTCCCTTGGCTATGTTTTTGAGTGAACTAAATCAACCTTAAGCTCATGTGCAAAATTAATCCACACGCCATTTGAAGTTGCATCTCTTATATTTTTTAGCCAATGTTAGACTCTATGGTACATGTATACATCTAGGTGCCACACAAATATCTAAGTGTGTAATTAAGATAAGATCAAGAAAGAATTTACCCAAATATATACAATAAGGTGCCATAAGTAAGAGTTCATATTTAGCTGCTTTGATTTCAAAAAGAGCCACAGAAACAATCAATCTTCCAATTCCAATGTGTTTTTCCTTGCGCACAGTCATTTGCATGTTGGTCATGTCTTTAATACACTTTAAATTGTTTCTTGATATTAATGATGCACTAACAAGATGCCACTTTTGCCTTCTGAAATCTCCGGAAAGAGAAGAAACAAATCATTTAGAGCTCATTGTTAAAAAGAAGTCAAAAAACAATAGCAATATACGAAAGTCAATGTTTCGTCAAAACAAGAATGATAATTGTAAACCTACCTCATCAATTGTTGATCCATTTTCTGAACCACTTATCATTCGATGAACCCCCCTCTCCCCTTGAAGACAACCATATGCATAATCAAATTCAAATTCAACCGTTGCAGAAGTGATTCCACCATTCGTTGCCCGACGCTTCTCTACAATCCTCCTCAATAACCTTGCTTCTCAGCCCATTTTTGGTACATTCTCAGTAGTTTTCAGCCCATAACTGGATTAGCAAATGCATGAGAGACAGAGAGATTGGAACCAGCAGAGCATAAGCCCAAAAGATTCTTTTTTTTTTTTTTGGGTCAACAAAACTGAGTTAACTTCATTGAATTAGCTAATGGAAAAGGAATATATCCCCATTATAGATGAATATTACAGTCCACTATTTTCCGGGATTTCATCTGTCATATGCAAATAGATTGGCAACTTATCATTCCCTGTCCTGGTTCATACTGATGTCAAAAAGAAGAAGGCATTAATGAACGAAACGTAGCACACAAACTACAGCAGCAATAGCATTTGCACACTGAATTCTCTTACTACTCACTAGAGAAGGAATGCATGTTTAACTCCATCAAAGGCCTTAACAATAACGGTAATCCAAGCAAGATGGTAACGATCAGATGAGGAATAAATAATACATGGGGAAACTCTGCTCTCCTCGAGTCGGACTTATTGGCCAGCCAAACAACAAAACCAACTGGTCAATAAAAATATCTACCTTTAATCTCAGTTAACCATGGTAAAATTAGAAGACAATGCTCAATTTGCTGGTCATAAGACCATAGTTGCATGATGAGCCTGAAGGTCAAAGTAAAATACATGTTAAGCGTACATGCATAAGGCAAACAATAGATGCCATCAAATCCTATCTACTTAATAACCAGTCATTTATGTTCACAGCCGTAAGAACATTCAAGTACTTTGACGATGACCTCAAGACAATTTTTGTTGTATACCAACTTGTCAGTTTAGACTAACTCAAGTACCAATAGCGATAAAGAAACATCCCCAGAGCATTTGCATATAATTCTTCAAGGAGAGTTAGATAATGCTCTAAGCCAATCTTAAGCATTGACAAGCCAATAAGTCATATTTGCAGTATCCATAGAATAAGATATGTTTCGAGTGCTGATGAAAAGAAGGAACATGTTCTCCAACCAGAAAGAAAAGTATCGTGCTATCAAGCACAATTTATCTGGTCAAATGACACTGTTATGGACAGGAAGGAATTTTAAATACATTACTGCAGGGAGACTGGGGAAAATAGCATGCAATTGTCTTGTATGATCATTATATGCCAAAATTCAGAGTGAGAAGAACACACGAGACGAATGAACATGGTACTACTTTTTTCTAGCTGAGTTGTGAAGACTATGGCAAGCCAATAGAGTATGGCACCTTGGTGAAAATGGAATCTAAACCAGAATCCTGCAGAAACAAAATTATTCTACTCCTGCTTGAAACCGGCCTTGAGATCAAGCTAACCCCAAAAGTTGTCAATTTAATTCCTCTCTCCTTCCAATCACTCAGAACAGAAATACCATTAGATAAACCTACTCAGAAGTCTCAGGGATTTGATCTAGAAAGGAGATCTTTTAGGACTAGATTGCATGACTAGATTTTGGCACTCAATACAACCAACAAAGAAGCAACCAATAAGCACTTTGTCGATAAAATTGATGAAATGCCTTGTCTAGAATTCAGGGAAAGCTACACGTCATCATAGTTTTGAGACAATCTAAACCAGGAGTTGCTTCTGCTACTCTAGATCCACAACCACCCCAAGCATTAACACATATAACCCTAGGACAGGAGCAACTATCATTGAGCATATCTTACCATCTATTCCAAATTGACAACCTTACCTGCCCTGCTTTATCCTCTCCAGTCTATCATTCTTATACTTCGTTTAGAAGGCAAGTATGGGATGAAAATGGAAAGAAAATTTAAATTTCTGTCCTCTCTGCAACAAAGTTTCAAACTTTACCCCAATTTTCCTTCCCCCCCCTCCTTCCCAAACAAAGCATTGGTACCGATCCTTGGGAAGAGGCAACTAGAATGCCTAATACAAATCACATTGTAGCAATAAAGAAAGTCCAGCTTAGTCTGAGCATAGCCTCTAAAAGGGCTTTTCTTTGGGAATAGGAATCCCTATACACTCTAACTTGACTACCTTGCATAGTTTAACAAGGTTTGTTCCTTCAAAAATGGGGTGTCAACAAATACGTAGAGCAATCACAAATAGCATAATTCAGTGAATTCACAATACAACAACACAAACATTTTAACAAGGCCTTAAATAGATAGACTATGATCAGCCAAAGCATACAATTAATAGTAGTTATTGGCGCAACCTATTCTTCATAAGCAAAATTGAGAAACTGATAACCTAAACCAAAGTGGTAGGCTATTCCTTTGTAAAGTTATGGTCAAATTTCATAAGTGGTAATTCTTCCAAGATCACTTCATTAGTTTGAGTTATTCTCACCCAATTATTTGTAGGTTTGAACACCAGAAATAAGAAAATGAATATCAAACTAAGTCGTTGGGGTAAAAAAAAACGTGAAGTCTTCAAAGATCCTAACGTGCCAACCCCGATGACACAGATAAACCAATGAATTGAAGAGACAATTTGCTGTTTCTAGTCATTACATCACCCATGAATTCTTGATCTTTATTAAATATCTCTACCAAAAGCTGCAGCCACAACAAACAACTCAATAATTAAGCCCTTCACAACCAATAATCATTAGGCATAATCGTCACTACCCAATGAGCCCATGATCCTTATGTTAATCTGTATCAAGGGACTACAGGAGTACTCAAATGTCCCATTGAAAGAACAAGACAGTTGAGTGAAAAGATTAAGCCCTTCACAAACCCCCACACACAGTGGCATTTCGGCATTGATATCACTTGTCCCTTCAAGCGCTACAAACTTAATGGAAACAAGAAAACCATCCCCTGTGCCTTAAATTGCTACCATCACTTCAAACATTTCAATTCCATGGCAAAGATTACTAAGCAAACACGAAGCAATAAATCCGAACAAGCATCGACAATAGACGGGTACGGAAAACAGGGAAAAGACAGCGCAACACTCACTTCATGAGGATGTTGTAGTCCTTGGGATCCAGAGAAGAGAACAGGCGTCCAGATCCTTCATCGCCATTATCGCTCTATGCACCACTATCCAGTTCGCCAACTGCAAAGACCGCAACTTCACCACCCGGAAAGATCTACCGATACAAGCAGCAAACACCCATCAAAAAAACAGGGCGAACCTTGCATCGCTCATACCACGTGTTCGGAGGCAATTCGAGGGCAATCTTGAGAGCCTCCACCAGCTTCGACCTACACGCGATGAAACGAAACACGAGGAAATGCGGAGGTGGGTCAGCTCAAAATCAATCCAGCGAAATCTTGAGGAGGGGAAGTTTACTGCTTGAGCAAGCTCTCGATCTTGCGGGACTTGTGCTCAATCCTGGAGATGATGGCCTCCGCGTTGTCCGCCTCCACGAAGTCGTCCGTCACCACCATCATTCTGGCGAAGCGCCAAAAAAGTAACTGAATAACCGGCACTTCATATAATGCATCAGCAAGTAACTGAATCGCCAAATACTCGAAGAAGTTCTTCAAAAAACTTCTCTGTCCCTCCAAATTTTTTCCATATCCATAAATTTCAAAATCAAGGAACCACAAGACACATTTTACTGACTTCCACAGAACTTGTCTCTCCGCAGATTTCCCTATGATGGTCTGGTATGGGTGATGGAGTCCCCACATAATCTTGGCATCAGTTAATGACAGGTTGAATATGGAGGATTCAAGGAGAGATGTGGTGGCGGCCATTCTTAAAGGATCATAATTGCATAAGCCACAGCCTTTGCTTCGATAACACCAGATAAATCTAGTTCAATTCTAGAAGATAACCAGCGAAGCTCACAATCAACCTAGCCTTCAAAACGCATCGGCGATTATACTCCGTTAGTTACCTTTCGACAGCGAGAGGTCCGAGAACGAGCAATAGTAAAGGAGAACCGTAGGCAAACAAGCAGCTTCCTTCCTGATCGAACGGAGCCGAACCTACGTAGGGAGAGACATCACCAACTGCTTCAACCAGTAGCCTTCGCCAACTGCAAGCGGCACAAACAAACAAGAAAAACCAGAAATCGTATCAGAAAATGGACCTCCAAGATTTCAAGAGAGGAGGGGGCGGGGGATCGGGAATCGATCGACAGAGCGAAGAGAGGCGACGTTACGGCAGCGAATGCTGGTGAGAGGGGTGGCAACCTCGGGGCGGGTGGACAGGCAGAGGTTCCCGGGAGGTAGACGAGGGCGAGCCGGAACGCGACCGACGCGACGACCCATGTCCAGAACCCCGAGAGCGCGCGCTTCTGCTTCTTCGTCTCCGTCTTTTGCTTCATCATTTCTCTCTCCTCCATTTTCTCCGTCGTGGTTCAACGCGTTGGCGTCAGGCGCGTAGGCGGAGGCAAAGGAGACGGGGGCGACGGACTCCGACGCCGACGGAGGCAACCGGCGGAGGCGGAGAACCGTCGGCGTCGCGTTTCACTGGAAGAGAGGCACGACTTCGCGGAGGGGGGAAGAGAGAGAGCAGAGCGAGCGTCGCGAGAGGGAGGAGGAGGAGCGTCGGCGGCGTCGGCCTCAGCGTGGAAGCGATGGAAGCAACCAGCGGATGCGGAGGGAAGAGAGAGAACGCAGGTCTCGATCGTTCCCTGTTTGTTCTTCTGCGAGGAGAGAGAAAGTGAGAGAGAGAAAATTGCAGAAAATTTAACTGAGGAGAGAGAAATCTTTTGGGCGGGAGTCATGACCTGTCTTTTCTTCTGCAGCGAGCCGAGCCGAGCCAACCCGAGCCCGCCCCTATTTTATCTTGAGGAGAGAGAGGAGAGAGACAGAACTGCTGAAATGGAGAAGTGGACAACCTGGACTGACACACGGACATGTGTCACGCAATGAATCGTTCAGAGTACTAATTACGTGGCACTGTTAAGGTACCTAATATTTTCTCGTGCATCGCTGGAGGAGAAAATTAAAGCAAAACGAAGATAGGATAAGATAAAGACAGTCAAGATTGGCGGATGGATAGAATAAGATATAGGCCCTAAGGATGGGCGGATAGAATACAAAAGATAGCCTTCATCCTATTTCTTTTCCACTTGAAGATGGGATCTCTAAGATTCCGAACAAGGGCTCGCATATTTCGTGTGGACAAATTTATTGCGAATTTAAAAAGGTGGGAAAGGTTTGAGGACATCCAGAAACTCTCGACCCGTAATTATTGCCTAAAGGTCTCATATCATTAACAAGAGAAAAAATATATATTAGATAAGTCATTTTACGAAAGTATAATTGAATTCTGAAATTTAAAAAAAATATATAATCTAGTTGTAAAACTTATCAAATTGATTCAATCAAGCCATTTTGTCAATTCCGTCCAATTTAACTAACAGAAAATACTAATGTATATTATTTTATTACTTTTTAAAGATATGTGGCACCCACTAGGTGCCAAATCCAAAAAAAAAAAAAAAAAAAATACAAAAAAATTTGATTAACAAATAAAAAAAAAAAAAAAGAAGTAAAAAACAAACTCGCCCACAATTTGGCTAAGCCCTTGTCGATGGTCGCCACCACAATCGTCGATAAGGGCCAGCAAAGGTTGCCTAGTGACTCTCCCCAAGCAAGCCATTGGGAGCCCCCAATGAGGGCTTGCTAGCTTAGATTTGGGAGAGCGCACAACCCTCACCGCAAAACCGAGCGAGGGTCATCGGCCTTTGCCTCGTGGCCCATGAGGCTCGCCAAGCTTTTGTAGGTCCAGACGACCACCGTCAGCCCTTTCCAACAACTATAGCAGCGGCAACTATTGAGGGCTTGGCCAAGCCGTGGGTGATTTTTTTTATTTATTATTTATTATTTATTATTTATTATTTATTTTTAATATAATTTTGTTCATATTTTTTTAAAAAATTTCCGATGTGGCGCTTAGTGGGTGCCATGTCCTTGCCATGCGTCTTAAGAAAGTAACAAAATAAGATACATAAGCATTTTCCGTTGGCTAAATTGAACAGAGTTAACATAAGGATTTGATTAAACCAATTTGGTAAGTTTTATGACTTAATTGCACATTTCATGACAAATTTTAACACTTCCAGTGCACATATCCTAAAATATATTAACATGGTAGAATTTTGAGGTCGAGTTCTGTACTGTTTCTTTCCAGATTTTAGATACTATAGTCATTTTGCTTATGGATAACAGGTCTGCATTGAATAACACAGAAGTCCGATTGTAAACTGTATTCAAATTGGCCCGATGCGCAAAATCAGTTGGACTTTAGAAGACGGGGGACTTAAGGTCACTTAAATTTTCAAGACTGAGACGCTTGAGGTCGACCTTTATCCGAAATTCTTGCTTGGCCGGATGAGTACGTGTGCAATGCATATGTGGGGTTGGTTACATTTCGGAAAGAAAACAATGGCAAGGTAAGAATATTCAGCACTAATACCATACGGGAAATGTGAATCTGGCCAAAACAGAAAGGAACGGAGGAAAAACTAGACTAGTATTCTCGATTGTAACGCGGATTTTCATGGTTGAATTGGGCAAGATATTCTTGGCTATATGGGATATATTCAAGGTTGACTACAAAGGGCATATATGGGGCCTGAGGATGACTAAACAGGAGAAAAAACAAAGAAGAATATTGTGAACTCGCAGTATAAAACACAAGCAAGTGTCACGAGCTGATCAATTACTCTCGATCACTCGTAGGCTAACCCGTGCGGCCTTAGGATTTTATCCCTAAGCAGCTTTTCAACACTCGACTCACAAGGATCTTAGAGAGAGAAACTTCTAGAGAGAGAAGCTTTGGTTTTGTATTTCACTTGTAAATGAGATGGATGACAATGAGGGGAGGAGACCCCTTTATATACAAATACAAGAAAAACCGTGTCCGTAGATCTCTCCTCGATCTAACGGAAGAGATTATATCTCATCAATTACCAAATACCCGTATTTATTACATAACGGTACAATTACTTTATCACCCATCCCCAAGAGTATTCTAGAAGACTCAAGAAAACCCCTAGCATGGGATACAAGCCAAGGGTCGGAAGTGTCACGCTCGTCTTGTAGGAACCTCTTGGATGGGCTTTCTTTCGGGCCGTGACATTCTTCCCCACCTAATCAGGCAACACCCTCGTCGCATCTTTGGCATGAAAGGCTTTGATCTCCTTCTTGAATTGCCAAAGACTTTTCGTGGGCTCTCAACTTGCTTCACTCTCCGAAAGACCCTTCCATCAGATAAAATATTATTGCTTAGGCACGCAATATTGCTTCCGTATGACTCAATCCGTTATGATGCTCTCAACTTCTCGATCATACAAGATTTTTGCCTTAAGTGGCGCCCGTTAAGACTCTCCTCGATCCGGATCTTCCTCATCAACTTGGAAAGGTTTAAGCATACTTACATAGAAAATCGGATGTACCTTGAGTTTTGGTGGTAATTCCAACTTGTATGCAACCTTCCCGACCCGTTGTAGCTGACGGATCAACCTCTTGTGCACGTCCTTGTATCTAAGCACCATGTGTAGCTTGGGCAACACTTGGTTCCCAACTTGGAACTCCACGTGCCGTTGCTTCTCATTGGCCCACTTCTTCATGCACTGGAGGCCTTGTGTAGACACGCCCTTGTCAAGTCAGCCTACTCTCACCAATCCTTGGCGAACTTGTAAGCGGGCAGACTAATCCCTCGGTAACCCGATGTGATCGCACTCCGGGTATTTGGTTGCTGCTTGGTCGTGATCTCGAACGGGCTCTGGCCAATTAACTCACTCCGTTGCAAATTGTAAGAGAACTGGGCTACATCAATTAATTTTACCCAATTCACTTGCGTTGTACTCACATAGCGTCGGGGGTAAATCTCTAAGAATGCATTGACCCACTTCGTCTAACCGTCAGTTTAGGGATGCAAACTTGTGGACATATTTAGCTCCAACCCCAACAGCTTGAATAATTTGAACCAGAAACACCTCGTGAAATGAGGATCACGATCACTCACGATCGTTTGCGGCACACCCCAGTACTTGATCACGTGTTTCATGAACAGCTTAGCTGCCTCCTCGGCCGAACAATCCTTCGTTGCAGGCACAAAGGTCACGTACTTGGAGAACTTGTCCACCATGACCATGAGAGTTCGACACCCTTCAGACTTTGGTAGGTTGATAATAAAGTCCATGGAGATACTCTCCCATGGACGAGTTGGAACGGGAAGCGGCTCTAATAGGCCCGGCAACGAATGTTGCTCCAACTTGTCTTGTTGGCATACCAAACAAGTCTTCACATAAGCCTCCACGTCGTCCTGCATTGGCGGCCAATAGTACCGATCTTCGATGATGGCCAAGGTGCGGTGAATCCCTGGATGATCCGCCCACTTCGAGTCATGGCACTCACGTAAGATCTCCTTCCTTAGCTTCCTATGGAGCTTGCAAACACGGTAAGTCGACCGAGTTGTCCTTGGGTCAACCGCATCAAGGAGGGGTTGAAGCATAATCCAAGAGCACAAGCCCTCATTGGGTATGCGAAGGAGGTAAGACCCGACAGTTCTAGTGTGAGAACAAGCTCCTATACACCGAGGGAAGGCCATGTTGTTCGTCCTCATGATGAACTTGGACCCCAAGAAATAATGCCTCCACGTCCAAAGGTAGTGGACCACCACGGTCATCTCCTTCTCTTGAATGGTGCACCGATGCTTAGCATCATTCAACTTTTGCAACTTGTATGCCACCGGATGTCCTGCCTGCATAAGGATGCCACCAATAGCAAAATCTAATGCGTCGATCTCTACCTCGTAAGGTTTGGTGTGGTCGGGCAGCACCAACACCGGCTCTTTCGTCATGGCTTTCTTCAATCGATCGAATGCTCTTTGGCATCGATCTGCCCACTCCCACGGCTTCTCCTTCTTCAAGAGGTTTGTGAGCGGCATGGTGATGCTTGAGTAGCTTCAGATGAAGCACTGATAGTGGTTGGTGAGGCCAAGGAACAACCTCAACTTCATCACTTTCGTTGGTAGCTCCCATTCGATGATCGATTGGATCTTTGCCTTATCCATCCGTACTCGTCCATCCCCGAAGATGTGCCCTATGAATGGAACTTCCTCTTAGGCGAAGGCACACTTCTCATGCTTAACTTATAGCTCGTTCTCACACAAGACTTAGAAGACCTGCCTTAAGTGCTCGACATGCTCCTCAAGCATCCGACTATATAAAATAATATCGTCTAGGTAAACCACAACAAATCGATCTAAGAATGGGTGGAGTATCTTGTTCATTAGCATGTAAAATGTAGCCGGAGCATTAGTCAGGCCGCATGGCATGATGAGGAACTCTTAGGATCCATACCGCGTCACATAGGCTGTCTTTGGTTCGTCCCCTTTGGCGATCCAAACTTGGTAGTAACCCGATCGGAGATCCAACTTGGTAAACCATTGAGCTCCACCAAGTTGATTGAAGAGATCCGCGATGAGTGGGATCGGGTACTTGTTCATCATCGTTAATTTGTTCAACGCCCGGCGTCGATGTACATTCGAGTGACCAATCGTGCTTCTTTTGGAATAGGACCGGCGCATTGAACAGAGCCTTGGATAGCCAAATGTAACCCGCGTCGAGCAACTCTTTCAGCTGCTTCCTTAGTTCTTCCAATTCCAAGGGTGCCATGTGGTACGGCGCCATGGCAGGCGGTCGAGCATCGTGCACTAGCTCAATCCGATGATTCACCTCTCTTGGGTGGTAATTTCTTCAGCAACTCCTAAGGTATCACGTCCTTGAACGTGTTGAGGACACGGGTCACCTCTGTCAGGGTTTCACCCCTTCACCCTGTAAAAGCTAGTATGAGCACCTAGAGGGGGGTGAATTGACTTTGAGTCTTGAGTCTGGCAGTCCGAAGGTCTTCAGATTTTGATGAAAGAGTTTGCAAGTCTTCAGACTAGACTGATGGAAACATTTTGTCAGCTTCAAAACACTCAATGAAGTTTTCTCCAACAATCTCCCCATTTTTTATGGTGACAAAACTTTCCTGCAAATTTTGATAACTTTGACCTGCAAAACATTACTCAAGCAAATATGGATATCTCACAAAGATAAAAGGCTCAGTAAAAATAACACTAGAATCTGCATCCACAGAAAATAGGTTAGTCTTGTAAATGAACAAAGCCATGATATATCAATAGTACTTAAGATAAACAAATGTTTAAATAGTCAAATCTAAATCCAGTTCAAATCAAAACAGCCAAACACAAAAGTCAAGTCAATCAAACATAATCGACATAAAAGTTCAAAAAGTTTCAAAGTTTAAACTTCAAATCAAATCTGCACAACTCTCCCCCTTTTTGTCATCATTAAAAAGGTAGAGATGAAAGAGAATGGAATTAAGATTGCTTGGAAACACGAACAAGCTGGAAATCTCCCATTGACTGGACAATCCCTTCCAGCTTTTTCAAATCCTCATTCAGTTGCGCCACATTTTCACCATTGGCATTTGCTTGAACTTAAAGAGCAAGGGCATGAATTTGATCATGCAAAGAAACCAAAGAGGTTTGACCTGCATTTTGCAAGGTCTGTACTTCGCATCCCAAAACATATATTTGACCCCGCATCTACAAGAGAACGTCAAGTATTCTGCGAAAATCTGTTGAATTATCAGTCTGAGTACTAGTTTTTGCACGATCAGACGGAGTATAGGCAGATGATGGCAAATCAGCATGGTCACGCAGATTGGGCGACGAAACATCATGTCCCTCCTCAGAAAATTGAGAGGCGTAGATGTCCTCTGAATTTGCTGGAGAACGACTTATTCCTTCACTGGTGGCAGGGAATGAGGACGTTCCTCTTTTCTCAGGATCTTCCCATGTTTCCATGCCTTCAGGTGGAGTAAGGTGTTCCTCATGCTCTACTTCCACTTGATCTCTTCTCTCATCTTCTTCTTCTTCCTCAATTCTTTCTTCATCTAAATCTCTCTCCTCTACTTCTTTCTCCAAATCTTCTCTCTCTCCAGTCCTCTGTTCTGTCTCATCCATGTCTTTTTCCTGTCTCTCTGTTGATTCTGGAACAAAACGACTCAAGTTCTTCAATGCCATTGCAGAAATGGTGATATCATCCTCATCCTCTTTATCCTCAATGATGAGAGCTCTTCTTTTCTTAGATGGAGCAACCATGGGCTCCTTCCCTTTCCTCTTTGCAACTGAAGAGATTTGATGAGTTTTGACAGGGGTTTTCTCCTTGAATTGCTCCAACGCCTTGTTGAGTTCCTTTAGACGCATTTTAGAGACCATTTTCAGTCCCACCACCATTTGATCGCATGTTCGAACATAGAAAATCCGATGAGGCTGAACATTCAAATTTCTGAATAACTTGGTCACAAGTGCTGAGTAAGGAAGTTGACCATTGTCCTTCACCACTGCTTTGTACATGTGGAACATAATAGTATGTGGAAGAGAGAACTTTTTACCAGCATTGATGGCGTACATCAACTTTGCCTCCGAGTTTGAAACATCAGTCTTTGAAGTTGATTTTAATCTGAGACAGTTAATCACTATCTTGTGAAGTAGAATGTTGGATGCATTCATTCTCAAATAGGAAATCTTTCCTTTTGTCCTTCTATCCTTAACAAGCTCCAATGTTGCACGAGCAATATACACACTAATAGGTTGATATCTCCCTCTTTCAACTCCAATCACATCAGCCAAAGTATTCATGTCAACCACATAGTCCTGATCTCGAATACTAAAAGAGAATCTATTCGCATTCAATAAACTAAGATTCGAATAGAAATAAGCAGTAAGTTTAGCATGAGCTTCTGTAGTTTCAGAACAAAACCGTTTGAGTTGAAGAAGACTAAATTTTTCCCCATGATTGACATTCACGTAATCAAGAAAATCAAAGTCCACACTTCTAGGGTTTATCACCCCACGCTTTCAAACAACTTAGGATACAGCTTGCTTATGTTCCTCCGATCGAAATAAATCCGTCCTTTTGCTTCAGATTTTTGCTACAACACCCATTCTAGGTTTAAACTGACTATACATCCTATCATCGTCATTCCCATCAGGCTGACTCAGCCCTTTAACATGTGGATCGCTTGGGATATTTGCCAATGCCTGGGTTCTGCATCTTCGATGATTTCTTCCTCTTCTTGATGTGCGACATTTTGAGGTCTAGATGGAGGAGATAGATGCTCTTGAGAATGTCGTGGGCTCTGTTGCTGTCTAGGAGATTCTTCTTCTTCGGTGAGATCAAAGTGCGTAGGCCCCTTACACATTTGCTTTGGTCCCCTGTTCGTGATCCTCCAAGACTTTTTTTGGGATGACATCTTTCACAGTCTTTGAGAGATTCCAAGCTTGTTTCCCAAGAAATATGAAAACTTTTCGAGGATTAACAAGAGAAGAAGACAGAAGTGGAAGATGGGTGCTCTCTTAGGGTTTTTGTGAGTAAAACGAAGAAGAAACGACAATATATAAGGCAATTGAAGCGAGGCATACGAAACGCCGTAAAAAGGAAATATAAGATGCCTTTTTAAAAAATAACTGCCTTTTCAAAAATTAGATAACTATCATTTTTAAAAATAACTTCTTTTTCGAAAAAGGAAAGATTGCAATAATTACGAAAATTGAAAATAGCAACAATCAATTACGGGTTGATGATCGTACCTTTTCGAGATTTAATTCGAGAGATAATTTTCTAAAATAAAAATAACTTACAGTCGAGAATCTTGATCGTCTAAGTCTGACTGTTTTTAGACTTTCAGCCCAAAGTTTGAACTTCCTCAGACTTTAAGATATTGAGTATGGAACGAATAATTTCAAATTGATTTTTCTCTAAAGGCTTTGTAAATATATCCACCAGTTGATTCTTTGAGTCAATAAACTGAATTGAAACTTGTCCATTTTGAACATGATCTCTAATGAAGTGGTGTCGTATCTCTATATGTTTTTCTCTTGAGTGAAGAATCGGATTCTTAGTGAGATTGATTGCACTGGTGTTGTCACATTTGATTTCAGTGCATGAATCTTCAATTACAAAGTCTCTTAGTTGTTGTTTTATCCACAGAATTTGTGAACAACAACTTCCAAGAGCTACATACCCCGCTTCTGCTGTAGAAAGAGCTACTGTACTTTGCTTCATTGAAAACCAAGACACTGTCCTACTTCCAAGTAGTTGACAGGTACCCGAGGTACTCTTTCTATTAACTCTGCATCCGGCTAGATCTGCATTTGAATATTCAAGAAGAGTAAAGTCTCATTTTTTAGGATACCAAAGACCTAAGTTTGAAGTTGAGGCAATGTATTTGATAATACGTTTTGCAACACTTAGATGAGATTCTTTAGGGTCTGCTTGAAATATGGCACAAATACAAACACTAAACAGAATGTCAGGTCTAGAAACAGTAATATAAAGAAGTGAACTAATAATACTCATGTATAGCTTCTGGTCAACTTTCTTTCCTCCTTCATCTTTGTCCTGCTTCAAGGAACTTGACATTGGTATATTAGTCTTTTTGCAATTCTCGAGCCCAAACTTTTTGACAAGATTGTTGGCATATTTTTCTTGATGAATAAAAGTTCATTCCTTCAGTTGTTTCACTCGAAGCTCGATAAAGAATGTTAGTTCACCCATCATGCTTATTTCAAATTCATTCTACATAGATGTAGAGAATTTCTTGCATAGACTTTCATTAGAAGATCCAAAAATAATCTCATCAACATAAATTTGAACAAGTAGAAAACATTTACTTTCTTTTTTGATAAACAGTGTTATCTACTTTACCTTTGACAAAGCCATTTTGAATTAAAAACTTACTTAGTCTGTCGTACCAAGCTCGAGGTGCTTGCTTTAAACCATATAAAGCATTTTTCAATCTGAATACAGAATCTGGTTTCCTTGGGTTCTCAAAACCGGGTAGTTGTTCCACATAGACTTCATATTGGATAAATCCATTTAGGAAAGCACTTTTGACGTCCATTTGGAATAACCTGAAATTCTTATGACAAGCAAAAGCAAGTAATAATCTAATTGCTTCTAACCTTGCTACTAGTGCGTAAGTCTCATCATAGTTTATCCCTTCTTCTTGCGTATATCCCTTGGCTACGAGTCTTGCTTTGTTTCTTACGACCTTTCCTTTCTCGTTCAACTTGTTCTTGAAAACCCATTTAGCTCCAATGATAGATTTACCTTTCGGTTTAGGAGTCAATTCCCAGACATCATTAATGCTAAATTACTTGAGTTCTTCTTGCATAGCTTCAATCCAGCTTTCATCAGTTAAAGCTTCTTCTGTGCTCTTGGGTTCCATTTCAGAAATAAAAGCCACATCACTAGACTCTTCACGCCTTTTGGATCTTGTGTGAATTCCTTCATTAATATCACCAATAATGAGATCTTTGGGATGACTGGACTTATGCTTCCAATTGCTGGTTGATTTGTCAAAGTGTTGATCTTTTTTCTCATTTGAATTTTCGACGATCATTTGTTGTTAGTCTTCTGAAGTCTGAGCTGCTTCTGGAGATTTAGACTTTGTAGAGTCTGGAGCAGGTTCAGATTCTTCAAGTTGAGTTTGAATCGATTCATTTTGCACAAAGTCTTGAAATTTGACATTCATTGATTCCTCCACAAATTGAGTCTTCTTGTTGTAAACTCTATAAGCTTTGCTTATGATAGAATATCCAAGGAAAATATCTTCATCTGATTTTTCTTCAAACTTACCAACTCGATCATTTGCATTTTTCAATATAAAACATTTACATCCAAACACATGAAAATATGAAACAACGGGCTTCTTTCCTTTGAATAACTCGTAGGGAGTTTTCTCCAGATTAGGCCTTAGAAAGACTATATTAATAATATAGCATACTGTAGAAACTGATATGGCTAGTAAAAGTACCTAGAGGGGGGTGAATAGGTATAAAGAGTAATTTCTCACGATAATCGCACAATACTAGACAGTTGATAGAATTGAGACAATTGTTTCTTGTCAAACAACAATCAAAATAAGACTGAGAGTAGGGAAGAGAAAATTGAACGAAAGGTTTATAGTGGTTCGGCTTATTTCAAGCCTACGTCCACTCTTCTGCACTGACAGCCCACTGGCTGGAGTCTACTATGAACAAAGAGATGTTACAGCACTGTTCTCCCTTGATTTCACGGTGTAGAAGATCTACCACGCTCTCTCAAGGTATCGCTAAGTATAGACTCTCTTTTATGAATACAGTTTTGCTCAATATGAATCGACTAATAATCAAGGAGCTTCAAACTCTGGAATTTCTCTATCGTGCATCTTCTAAAACAACTGGAACATCTTCCTTTTATACTCATTTATGCCATCATACCCGTTGGCACTTACCAAAGGAATTCTTCCAATCTTCCTGTTGGACAGAATCAATTAAGAAAATCATTCGAGCTATTAAAGAAACATATCGATAGCCCATCAATCTTGTTCGCCCATACAATCAGGATCTTGGTTTCCAAGAATAGAACCTTCCAAGAATATTTCGTCAATCATCAGATCTTCAAACGATCTTAATTTCGAATAAAAGAATCCGTTATATCATATCCAGCCAAGAGATCTTCTCTAGTGGATAAGACCAAATCCTCAACCAAACACTTTAGCTCTGGATCGTCTTCGTCACTAGATTAGAAACTGTCAATGAGAATAGTCTTGAGTCTTGAGTCTTGAGTCTTGAGTCTAGTGATCTGAAGGTCTTCAGACTCTAAATAGAAGGGTCTGCAATGCTCCAGACTAGACTGATAGAAACATTTTGTCAGCTTCAAAATATTTTAGAAAGATTTCTCCAACAATCTCCCCATTTTTGATGGTGACAAAACTTTCCTGTAGATTTGAATAACTTTGACCTACAAAATATTACTCGAGCAATATGGATATCTCATAAAGATTAATAACTCAACTAGACTCGCATCCACAGAAAATAGGTTAGTCTTTCATGAGTAAAGCCATGCAATAACACTTGATATAAAGGCAACAAAGTCAATTTCAAATCCACACCCAAGTCATACTCAAAACAAATATCCAAACAAACTAAAGTAGAAATTTTAAAGTCAAAGTTCAAAGATTGCAATTCTCCCCCTTTTTGTCATCATTAAAAAGGTGAGAAAAAAGTCAAGTCGGCTTGGGAACGCGCACAAGCTGGAAATCTCCCATCGACTGTACGATACCTTCCAACCTCTTCAAGTCTTCCCGTAGATGTGCCACCTCTTCCCCTTTAGCATTTGCTTGAATTTGAAGAGCGAGGTCTTGCATTTGATCCGACAGGATAACAGAAGACGCTTGTCCAGCATTCTTCAGGACTTGAAGTTCACATTCCAAAGCATATATTTTACCCTGCATTTCCAGAAGAAGATCAAGGATGCGACGAAAATCTGTTGTAGTGTCCGTCTGCGTGCTGGCATTTGCTCTATCGGATGGAGTAAAGGCAGAAGATGGAACTTCGGTGTAATCGCGCAGATTTGGCGTTGAGGTATCATGTCCTTCCTCAGGCATTTGAGAAGCCTGAAGATCTTCTGGATTTGCTGGTGAGCGACTCACACCTTCACTATTTATAGGATATGGTGTAGTCCTTTCTTGCTCGCCATCTCCCCCTGTTTCTAAGGCCTCAATTGGGGAAGATTGATGGTCATGCTCGTCGGCGTCTTGATTGCCTTTCTCTCCGGCTTCATTTGCAGACTTTTCTTTGACTGCTTCTTCTTCTTCTTCAACTTCCTTCTCCTCTTCTTCTTTTTCTTTCTCTTCTTTCTCCTCTACTTCTCTGTTCTCTTCCTTTTCCTCTTCTTCTCTCTGTTCTTTGTCCTTTGCTTCTTTTCCTTTTTCCTGTCGTTCCGTTGATTCGGATGCAGAACAACTGAGCCCTTTCAATGCCAAGGCAGAGATAGTAAGTTCATCCTCTTCATCTTCATCCTCTAAGATAAGAGTTCTTTTCTTTTTGGATGGAGCATCCATGGGCTCCTTCCCTTTCCTTTTTGATGTAGAAGATACTGGATGAGATTTGACTGGAGTTTTCACTTTGAACTTCTCCATTGCCTTATCAAGCTCTTTCAGACGCATTTTTGTCAACATTTTCAAACCCACCACCATTTTGTCGCATGGTCGAACACAAAGAGTTTGTGGAGGTTCAATATTCAAGTGTCTGAAGATCTTGGTCACAAGACCTGGGTAAGGCAACTGGCCATTGTCCTTCACCATCGCTCTGTACATGTGGAAGAGAATGGTGTGAGGGAGAGAGAACTTTCTCCCTGAGTTGATCATGTACATCAATTTCGCCTCAGAGTTAGACACATTAGTCTTGGATGTCGATTTTGGCCTGAGACAGTTGATCACAATTTTGTGAAGTATGATGTTGATGGCACGCATTCTTGCGTAGGTAATTCTTCCTTCTATATTCCTGTCTTTGATGAGCTCCAGTGAGGTACGAGCAATTAAAACCTTGACCAGTTGATATCGTCATCTTTCAACCCCAATTATATCTGCTAGCATGTTCATATCTACCACATAGTCTTGGTCTCGAACACTGAAGGATATTCTATTCGCATCTAAAAAGCTGATATTTGAATAGAAATATGCTGTCAATTGTGCATAGCCGTCTGTGGTGTCGGAGCAAAATTGCTCAAATTGAAGCAAATTGAACTTTTCTCTCAAGTTCACATTGATGGCATCCAGAAAGTCAAAATCAACGCTCCTGGGGTTTATCACCCCACGTTTCAATAATTTGAAGAACAGATCCTCCTGTTCCTTCGATTTGAACAACTCCGTTCTTTTTCCCTTAACCTTCACAGCAACACCCATCCTAGGTTGGAATTCACTAAACAGTTTATCATCATCGTTCCCGTCAGTGGGATTCAATCCTCCTACACGAGGGTCACTTGGAATATTTGCAAGTGCTTCCTCAGCCTTTCCTTTGGGAGCAATTCCCAAATCCTCCATTCGTCGCAAAAAGACATACTCATTTCCATAACCCTTGTCTTTAAGGAAATCATCTACATAGTTCGGAGTACCAAAGTGCTCTTCAAAGCATGATAGAGCTTGTAAATAAAAGAGGGTTTTTGAACTCTTACAGGGTCTACTTCCTCGATTATTTCTTCCTCCGGTTGTTGACCCACACCCTATGGGGTAGATGGTGGAGAGTGACGTGGTTGAGAGATAATCGGGCTCTGTCGCTGTCTCGGTAACTCTTCCTCCTCGGTGAGATCGAAATGGGTAGGACCCTCCCTCATTCTCTGTAGTCCCCTGCTCGCAATTCTTGAAAAATTTCTCGAAGAAGACATCGTTCCTTATCGTTGAAAGATTCCTTGACTCGCTTTCCCAAGAAAAGATGACAACTTTCTCGAAGATGAACACAAAGTCGAGACAGGATTGGGAGGAGAATGCTTTTTAGGGTTTTGGAGTTAAGCGAAGAAAACAATTGACTGTATATATATATAACCCAATTTAAAAAGGAAAAAGCCAATCGACATAAAGGAAAGTGAACAGTCGTCCCTTTTTAAAAATGATAACCGCCATTTTTAAAGAAAACCGCCATTTTAAATAGAAGTTATCCTTTTTGAAAAGGCAAAATTCCATTTTTAAAGATAATATAAATCAATTATAACTGAACGAATGATCGTACCTTTTCGAGATTGAATATTAAAACAACTTACAGTCTATAGCCATGAATGTCTGAGTCTGAGGGTCTGAGAGTCTCTAGACTTTAACTTCCTCAAGCTTCAAAATGTTGAGTCTGGAACGGATAATATCGAATTGATTTTTCTCTAAAGGTTTTGTGAATATATCCGTTAGTTGGCTCTTTGAATCAACAAATTGAATCGAGATTTCTCCATTTTGAACATGATCTCTAATTAAGTGATGTTGAATCTCTATATGCTTTGCCCTTGAGTGAAGGATTGGATTTTTAGTGAGATTGATTGCACTGGGGTTGTCACATCTAATCTCAGTGCATGAGTCTTCAATTCCAAAGTCTTGTAGCTGTTGTTTTATCCACAGAATTTGCGAACAACAACTTCCAAGAGCTACATACTTTGCTTCTGTTGTAGAGAGAGCCACAGTATTTTGTTTCCTTGAAAACCAAGACACTGTCCTGCTTCCAAGCAACTGACAAGTTCCTGAGGTGCTCTTTCTATCAACTCTGCAACCGGCTAGATCTGCGTCTGAATATCCAAGAAGATTAAAGTCTCCCTTCTTAGGATACCAAAGATCGATACTTGAAGATGAAGCAACGTATTTAATAATACGTTTCGCAGCACTGAGATGAGATTCTCTAGGATCTGATTAAAACCTAGCACAGATGCAAACACTCAACAAAATGTCAGGTCTAGAGATAGTAAGATAAAGAAGTGAACCGATGATACTCCAAAGATGCCTTTTGATCAACTTTCTTCCCTTCTTCATCTTTGTCTATCTTCAAAGAACTTGACATCGGTATGTCGGTCTTTTTGCACTTTTCCAATCCAAACTTTTTGACAAGATCATTAGCATATTTTTCTTGATGAATAAAAGTTCATTCCTTCAATTGTTTTACTTGGAGTCCAAGAAAGAAGGTTAACTCTCCTATCATACTCATTTCAAACTCATCCCGCATAGACTTAGAGAATTTCTTGCACGTGAGACTTTCATTAGAGGATCCAAAAATAATATCATCCACATATATTTGAACAAGTAAAAAGCTTTTGTTTTCCTTTTTTGATAAATAGAGCAGTATCTACTTTACCTTTGACAAAACCATTCTATATTAAGAACTTACTTAGTCTGTCGTACCAAGCTCGAGGTGCTTGCTTTAAACCATACAAGGCATTTTTCAGTCTGAAGACTGAGTCTGGCTTCTTTGGGTCTTCAAACCCTGGTGGTTGTTCCACATAAACTTCCTCATGGATAAATCCATTTAGGAAGGCACTTTTGACGTCCATTTGGAATAACCTGAAATTTTTATAACAAGCAAACGCAAGTAATAATCGAATAGCTTCTAACCTTGCTACTGGTGCATAAGTCTCATCATAGTCTATTCCTTCTACTTGCGTATAACCCTTGGCCACAAGTCTTGCTTTGTTTCTTACGACTTTTCCTTTCTCATTCATCTTGTTCCTGAACACCCATTTAGCTCCAATAATAGTTTTACCTTTTGGTTTAGATGTCAATTCCCAGACATCATTAATATTGAACTGTCTAAGCTCTTCTTGCATAGCTTCAATCCAGCTTTCATCAGATAAAACTTCTTCTATGCTTTTTGGTTCAATTTTAGAAATGAGAGCCACAGCACTAGACTCTTCGCGCCTTTTGGATCTTGTACGAATTCCTTCATTAATGTCACCAATAATAAGTTCTTTGGGATGACTGGACTTATGCTTCCAGTTACTGGTTGATTCGTCAGGTTGATGATCTATTTCTTTACTTGAATCTTCACGAATAGCTTGATGCTTGTCTTCCAGAGTCTGAGATGCTTCTTGAGTTGTAAGCTTTGGAGAGTCTCGGAGTGTGTTCAGATTCTTCATAATGAGTCTGACTGGATTCATTTTGCATAGAATCTTGAAATTTGACATTCATTAATTCCTCCACAGATTGACTCTTCTTGTTGTAGACTCTGTAGGCTTTGCTTGATGTAGAATATCCAAGAAAGATGCCTTCATCTGATCTTTCTTCAAACTTACCAACTTGATCTTTTGCATTTTTCAGTATAAAGCATTTGCAACCGAACATATGAAAGTACGAAACAATAGGCTTCTTACCTTTGAATAACTCATAAGGGGTTTTCTCTATAATAGATCTTAAAAAGACTCTATTGATGATATAGCACGCTGTTGAAACAGCTTCAACCCAAAATCGTGAAGAAATCTTACTTTCAATTAAAAGAATTCTAGCCATTTCTTGAAGAGATCTATTCTTTCTTTCCACAACTCCATTTTGCTGAGGAGTATATGGAGAAGAGAACACATGCTTAAAGCCAGATTTATCACAAAATTTTGTAAAATCTTGATTTTCAAATTCACCTCCATGATTTGTTATTATACTTGAGATAACACATCCTTTTTCATTTTGAACATTTTTAGCAAATTTTTCAAAATACGAGAAGGTTTCGGATTTACTTGCAAGGAAATATACCCACGTAAATCGAGAGTAATCGTCCACAATTACTAGGCAATATTTCTTACCTCCAATGCTCTGGGTTCTGGTTGGTTGAAGATATCCATATGCAGTAGCTGCAGTACATGATTAGTAGAGACATGATTTATTGACTTAAATGAATTTCTTACCTGCTTTCCCAATATTCATGGAGTGCATAGATCAGACTTTTGGTATGATAAGTTGGGTAGACCACGAACAAGCTGCTTTGATGAGATTTTGGCTAATTGCTTCATATTTATATGACCAAGCTTTCGTGGCATAAGCTTGCTTCGTCTTGAATTGAGATTAAGCATTGCGATTCATCCGGTTTCACATCCAAGAGATAGATATTTCCATGCCTTCGACCCATGAAAGATCGAGTAGAGTCTTTCGGTTCCGTAACATATTCCTTCTTGAAAGAAGATCTTAAAACCGTATCACACGGTTGGCTGATGCTTTGAGAAGATTGTAATTGAGTCCTTCCACTAGGGAAACATTACTTATTGTGAGATTTCCAATTTTCACAGTTCCAAATCCCACAATTATTCCTTTGCTGTTTCCTCCAAATGAGACTTTTCCACCATTTACTTGAACGATCTTTATAAAGCAATTTGAGTCTCCTGTCATATGTCTTGAGCATCCACTGTCCAGATACCACTTTATCTTTTTCTTGATGGAGACCTGCATTTAAAAGAGAGTTTCAAGCTTTCTTTGGTACCCATATTTTCTTGGGTCCATTGGTGTTAGTAAGATAAACAGTATTAGCCCATGTTTTCTTAACAGGTTTTCAAACCATAGGACACTCTTTTTCAAAGTGATCCGGGCTATTGCACTTTGAACACCTGAGAGCATTTCGACCTACAGACTTTACAAAAACCTTCTTGAAATGATTTTTGTAAGCCTCTCTCAAGGGTCTTTGCTTAATTCTTTCTTTTACTTTAGGAAAATCAATCAAGAGAATAGTTTCTGCTGTCATACCTAGACCAGACTTATTGAAGTAAGGTCTTTGATCTAAAAGAATTTTTTCAAGTTTCTCGGACCCTATTGAAAATTTCTTTGAGATATTTGATGAGTCAATTTTTAAAAGAGCATTTTCTTTCAAAAGACTATCTTCATTTTCTTTAAGAGTGGAAACATTCATGTCTAAACATTTAACTCTTTCTTTTAAAACGTTTTCCGTTGTTTTAGAGCATAGTTTTCCTTTTTAAGTTCGGAAATCCTTTTGAGAGAAGTCTTAAGACTAAAACACAGCTCATCAATATACTTAGAAACCTTGACAGGAATTTTAAAATTACTTACCTCAAATTCACTGTCTGAGTCTGATCTAGAGTTTGAGTTTGAGTCTGATTGCGCCATCAGACATAAGTTGGCATATTCATCATCACTTTCTTCACACTCTGTATCACTCCAAGTTTCGGCTTTGAGAGCCTTTTGAGACTTTTCAGCTTTTCCTTTCTTCTTCTTCAGAAGAGGACAGTTAGGTCTGATGTGTCCCTTTTTCTTACATTCAAAGCAAACTACATATTTGTTTGATTCATCATCATCAACAGACTTGGTCCGTTGTCTTTGAAAACTTTGTTTCTTTGAGTTGAACCTTCTTCCTTTTCTATTCAGTTTTCTGAATCTTCTTATCATGAGAGCAAGCTCCTCATCGTCCATATCATCTTCAGAATCTGTAACATCAGAATCATCATTTGATTTTAATGCAATGGATTTCTTACCTTTTGGATCTTCGTCTTCATTAATTCGTTCCACTTCATAAGACTGAAGAGTTCCAACCAGCTCGTCGACAGATAGTGGCATGATTCTTTACGCCTCTCTTATTGAAGTCTTTATGTGATTCCAATCATTGGAGAGTCCACGCAGTAGCTTGTTTACCTTCATGGGATCATAAATTGGTTGTCCTTGATTTTCAAGACCATTTACAATTTCTGTAAAATGGCTAAACATGTCAGTTATAGATTCTCCAGGTTTCATTTTGAAGGCTTCATATTGACCGAGAAGGATGTTGATTCTGGTCTCTTTCACTCGATTAGTTCCTTCATAGGTGATATGTAACCTATCCCAGACTTCTTTTGCTGTAACACAAGAAGATATTCTGTTATATTCAGTAGGTGACAAGGCACAATATAAAGAATAAATAGCTTTTGCATCAAGAGTTTGTCTCTTGATTATCTCTTCCTAAGTCATTCCGCTGGTCTCAACAGTTTCTTTCCCTCTTTCTGAGACAGATGCAACTTTAGGAGTGATTCTTTTTTCTACAACGTCCCATTCCAGAGGATCCTTTGATCAAAGAAATGCTTTCATTTTGTTTTTCCAGATGTTGTAGTCCTTTCCATCAAAGTAAGGAGGTCTGGTATTGCTTTGCCCTTCCACCAGCCCTGAAGCTAGCATACTAGCCATGGATCTTTTACTCTGAAGTAAAACACTTCAAATAAAGTGAGTACACGAGCTCTAGTACCAATTGATATGGCTAGTAAAAGTACCTAGAGGGGGGTGAATAGGTATAAAGAGTAATTTCTCACGATAATCACACAATACTAGACAGTTGATAGAATTGAGACAATTGTTTCTCGTCAAACAACAATCAAAATAAGACTGAGAGTAGGGAAGAGAAAATTGAACGCAAGGTTTATAGTGGTTCAGCTTATTTTAAGTCTACGTCCACTCTTCTACACTGACAACCCACTGGCTAGATTCCACTATGAACAAAGAGATGTTACAGCACTATTCTCCCTTGATTTCACGGTGTAGAAGATCTACCACACTCTCTCAAGGTATCACTAAGTATAGACTCTCTTTTGTGAATACAGTTTTGTTCAATATGAATCGACTAATAATCAAGAAGCTTCAGAATCTAGAATTTCTCTATCGTGCATCTTCTAAAACAACTGGAACGTCTTCCTTTTATACTCCTTTATGCCATCATACCCGTTGGCACTTACTAAAGGAATTCTTCCAATCTTCCCGTTGGACAGAATCAATTAAGAAGATCATTCGAGCTATTAAAGGAACATGTCGATAGCCTATCAATCATGTTCCCCCATACAATCAGGATCTTAGTTTCCAAGAATAGAACCTTCCAAGAATATTTCGTCAATCATCGGATCTTCAAACAATCTTGATTTCGAATAAAAGAATCTGTTATATCATATCCAGCCAAGAGATCTTCTCCAGTGGATAAGACCAAATCCTCAACCAAACACTTTAGCTCTGGATCGTCTTCGTCGTTGGATTAGAAACTGTCAATGAGAATAGTCTTGAGTCTTGAGTCTAGTGATCTGAAGGTCTTCAGACTCTAAATAGAAGGGTTTGCAATGCTCCAGACTAGACTGATAGAAACGTTTTGTCAGTTTCAAAATATTTTGGAAAGATTTCTCTAACACAAAAAACAATTTTTTTCTAGTTCTTGTTTCAGTTTCAAATCTGTTCCCGGGAACAAAAGTGTAAACAAATGCATTTCTGTTCTTTTTTTGGTTCCCGGAACAAAAGAACAAAAATTTGTATTTCGGGGAACAAAAACAAATTTAAACAAACAGCCCCTAAGATTCTGAACAATGGCTCATACATTTTATGTGGGAGAGGTAAGGGGTTCAAATCTCCACCTTCTCAAGGGCGTTGAGATGAGAATGATTTAGTTTCAAGTGTAGGTTTTGACTCTCACGCCTTGCAAGAAGGCGGTGCAAAAGTTTTAAGAGAGAGTAAGAGTTAGAGTAAGACCAACCAAAAAGAATAGAGTAAGACCAACCAAAATATATATATATATATATTGCAAATTTCTAAAAGGTAGGAAAGGTTTGAGGACAGCTAGAAGCTGTTGGCCTGTAATTATCGTCAAAGCATCTCTCATGAAAGTGCAATTGGGTCTAAGAACTTTTAAAAAGTGTAATCAAGTCCCAAAATTTGTCATATTGGTTCAATTGAGTCATTTTGTCAACTCCGTTTGATTTAGTTAACAAAAAATACCGATATATATTATTTTATTACTTTCTTAAGATATATGGTGCCCATTAAATGCCACATTAAAAAAAATACAAAATACAAAAAGAAGATTAACATATAAAAAGCTATAAAATTTTAAAAAGAAGAAAAAACCAAACTCATCCACAACTTGGCTAAGCCCCTCTCGATGGCTACCACCACAATCGTTGGGAAGGGCCAACGGAGCTTGCCTAGCGACCATCCTTGAGCGAGCCTTTGGTAGCCCTCGACGAGGGCCTGCTAGCCTAGATTTGGGGGAGCGCACAACACTCGCAGTAGATCTGAGCGAGGGTCATTGGCCCTCGCCTGCAGCCCACAAGGGTCGCCGAACTTTGGAAAGGCTTGGATGACCACCGCCGGCCCTTTCCAATGGCTATGGTAGCGGCAATTGATGAGGGCTTTGCCAAGCCGTGGATGACCTTTTTTTTTTATCATTATATTTTTTATTTTTTAATCTAATTTCCTTTGTATTTCTTTAAATTTTTTCTGATGTGGCGCTTAGAGGGTGCCATGTCATTGCCATGTGTCTTAAGAAAGCAATAAAGTAAGACACGAAAGTATTTTCTATTAGCTAAATTGAACAAAATTAATATAAGAATTTGATTAAATAAATTTGACAAGTTTTATGACTTAATTACACATTTTATAATAAATTTCAAGACTTCCGGTGCACATATCCTAAAAACTATTGACATGGCAGAATTTTGAGGTCTTGTTCTATACTGCATTTTTCCAGATTTTAGATACTAGAGTCATTTTGCTTATGGATTACATGCCCGCATCGTATAACACAGAAGTCCGACTGTAAATTCTAATCAAATTGGCCCGACATGCGAAATCAGCTGGAATTTAGAAGAAGGGGGCCTTGAGGTCATTTAAATTTTCAAGACCGAGCCCGCTTGAGCTCGATCTCTATACAAAATTCTTGCTTGGCCGGATGAGTACGTGTGCGATGCATATGTGGGGTTGGTTATATTTCGGAAAGAAAACGACGGCAAGGTAAGAATATTTAGCGCTAGTACCACACAGGAAATGCGAATCTGGCCAAAACAGAAAGGAACGGAGGAAAAACTTGACTAGGATTCTCGATTTGAACGTGGCTTTTCACGGTTAAATTCGGCAAGATATTCTCGGGTATATGGGATATATTCAAGGTTGACTACGAGAGGCATACATCGGGCCTGAAGAAGACAAAACAGGAGAAAAAACAAAGAAGAATACGGTGAACTCGCAGTATAAAACACAAGCAAGCGTGGAGCAAGGGAAGGCCGCACGCTCAAGACAGAATAAAAAATAAAAGCAAAAGAATCTGGTCAAGCAAGGGGCAAACAAAAGTACACCGAACTAAAGAAACGGTGGAATTTGGACTTTGTTTGATGTTGCTTTTATTTCACAAAAAATTAATAATTTTTTTAAAAATATCATTTTTATCAATTCAAATAATTAGTTCGAGAAATGCTTTCATTATTGACAATAATTTGTGTCTTATTATTTTCATGAATGATAGAAAAATATTTTTTGTTACCGAAGATTGGTTGGTTCAACTGGCGAGATTCAAACTCTCCACCCATCATGTCTAGGTTCAAATAGCATTGGTATGCCCTAGGATTGACATGGGGTAAACTCCCCTCCTAAACTTTCTTATACTATAGATTCACAAAATTACTTTATGATGAGGTGAAATCTTCATCATTGTGTTCCTGAGAGAGCACTACACGTCTTGCTCTTTTTAGCTGTAGAGCAAGCTGGATCTTTTCCAAATTTACTTTGGCGACTTCGACTCTCTTCCTGTGAGGTATGGATGTGCTGGGGCCGGGTACATCAGATTCCATTTGAGGCATGATAGGCCAGGGCAAACACACACACACACACACTTTGTTCATTTGTGTACGACTAGCGACAAACTTTTATTGCCGCATCAATTGCTAGAGTTCGTCGGAGCATTTGATGGAAACAGCTTGGCATCCGTGGTGTTTATCGTGTTAAGACCCCAAACTTCCGTTTCCATCTTTCGACTAATTTGATTGTGTAAGCCGACTAATGTTTTACTTTGGTTTGATCTGAGTGTTGATCCATCGATGTGCTCACAATCCAAATCGAAAACACAGAGCAACTTGTCTTGAATATGGTTTAATTTGAACAAATTCTCATTGCCTTTGGTCTTAGTTTGATGTTTTCTCATGAATATCTAGCAATTGATGTCACAACACGCACTGTTCAAATTTATTTCAATGTTGATATTTAGTTCATAATTTCTTTTGTAATTTGAATTGGTATACATGATTTTTCACTCGTACTCGCTTTCATAATTGATGTAGAAACGTTCTAGGATTATTGTGGTTTCTGTAGCATGGTTTAGGCCCGTTTTAGAGCACAAGAACGGGCTGAACGTCCGTTGTCTCAGTCTGGACAGCAGGATTGCTTTAGTTTTCTTTTTTATAATATTAGTTTCATTTTTGTCAATTTTAGAATGCATCATCATCATTTAGATTAAGAAATTTATATTTGATGCATGTTTATTTTCATTTATATCTCACGGTGTCCTGTCCTAGAATAAGACGATGCATAATGGTACCCGAAATGGCTCCGGTATTTTCTGGCCCTTTACCTGTTATTATTACTGATTGACTTAATTTATGATATTGGAGCATTTATGCATGGATTGTTAGATGAATATTAGGGAATAAAATTGGAAATATTACATGAATTGTTTTTTCACAAAAGAGAAAAAGGTATTAACAAGAAGCATTAGACAAATCTACCTTAATCAAGTCCTCTTGATCTTTGTCTTTATTTAGCCCGATCTTATAGGAGATTTTTCTACTTTGGCTCGCAAAAGTAAAGTGGGTTGTCTTCCACATCTTACTTGACTCCTAACCAGTCTTAGATTAGGAAAGAGGCGACATCTGATTAAAAATGAAATGGAATAATTAATGAAAAATCAAGCCATGATCGGTAGAGTTTCAGAGAGTTTGTGCAAAGTGTAAGCACCACCTCATAAGAAGGTTTTTGCGCCCTCTTAGCAATCCATCAAACTTCCTTGGAGTTCACTTCAAGAGGGTCACGTTAGGAGCATGTGTGAATTTTGTTAAGAGAAATTATATATGAGAGATTTGATGTGATTTGGAGTTGTTGGTATGTCATGATTAGTTCATAACGCATCAACTTGAACGAAAGTGTATCCACTTAGATATGATGACAAACTCAAATTTAGGCTCTCTCTTGACAATCTCACCAGGGAAATGAATTGGACTTTTGCTGCGCATTCTCAATGGATGGTTTTAGAGCTATTGTTGGTTAGTGAGCCCCAATGGGTTCTAATATTTTTAAATATCTCAATAAAGAAATCTCACGATGAACATGTGTTTTAAGTGAAAATTGTCATTTCGAATGATCTGGTGATACTAGAGCAAGGGCAAAGGCTGGCATAAGGTTACAGTAATGTAGTCTGAAGTTGGTAGTTAGATTGCGGTAGTTATGCATAGTTACAAGTATATTACAAGGTGGAAATTTAAGTTGAGATATGCTGATACATGAGGATGTATTGATAAAGGGCCAAATCTCCAAAAGAGAATATCATGAAGTTATATTTCTCATGGAAAATTTTGACAACCATGGACCTAAGCAAATACTTAAAAGACTTAAGGAAGAAATGACACAAGAAAGAACTCTCGAGGGGTGGGACTCCCCACTGCACGATCCCGTATTCCCTCCTCTCTAGGAAGAAAAATACATGGACAGCAATTGGGGAGGTGTTGGGTGTGCAGGCAACAAGATGTTAAAATAAAAAACGCAGTCTTGTTAGCCCACTTGGATTACTAGGCAAGCGGGCGGCCTCAACAGGGAATGTCAAACTCTTTGCAACTTGAAGAGGTTACCTCATAACTAGACACCAAGGATCCAAGCTATACTCTCGGTGATAGGTTATTGGGAAATGAAGTTATATCTTTCATTGACAAATTTAACCCCCACTTTTCATATGTTCCAAAGCAAATAGTAATGCATTTTCGTTTCTCTGTTCAAAGCAAATAGTACAAATTCTCACTCAATGAACAAAAATAGTCACTATGATCTTTTCCATCTAAGCAATCCTTAGTTGATATTTGATTTGGCTAACCACGTAGAGGTAACACATAATCCAAGATTCATTTTTCTATAATTACCAAAAAATCTTACTGTGGGCATCATAGCAAATGTATTGCCATCATTTATAAATGGGAGAATTACCAAAAAAAAAAAATATATATATATATATATATATATATATATAGTTCTAAATTTATTATAATTGTGCCAATTCAATTGTAATTTTTTTTTTTTTGACCACTTCAACCCAAAACCTTTTCCATTTATGCCAGTTTAGTCGGTCCAACCAATTTGGTCAACCAGCATTTACGGCATTTCACAATTTTTTATATATTTTTATATTCTTTTCTTTTCTTTTTTAATTTCCCCCTTCCATAGGGACAGCGAGGATTGCCGACCGATCCTGGCCAGCCACAAGCATATTAAAACTACTCCTCCACTTTGAACACGGCAACGCAATCATCCCTCCTTGATGTCCGAGTACTAGTATTTATCCCCCATTTTATAAAGTCCAAACAACACCATGCGCATAGACAAACTAATATTTATTTTTAAAATGAATTTACTAAAATACAAAATTAGATCTATTGAGAATGACGCATAAAAATATTATTAATACGTGACATCACTACATGCATTAAACTTATATGTCAAAAATATATATATATATCTCTATGTTTATATTGTGAATAAGATGGTTGCGAATTAACAACTACTGCCGTCCGCATGAACTTTATCATGTTACGTGAGATTATGTTTCTTTGAATTATTTGTGCATTCTTAAACGTCATCTCCTTAAACGCTATTGCATTCCATTTATCTCACGAGGTTTTGGCCTACATGGGATTCAAGCTACCAACCATTAAATGCACCTTCCTTGCAAAACTGTCTCATCTTATTCTTTTACTCGATCCATGAATCTGCAGGCGCCGATTTCCTCTTGTAATAAACAGAAAGCAAAGAATAAAAATGAAAATGAAAATCCTTTCGCGTATTATATGGGGTCAAACCAAATTTACATTCCTCAAGTGAAGGGTCAATTTTGCTGTATTCCTAATCCTTTTCACACTACACTTTCAAGAGCAGGAGTGAGAATAGCGCTGGAGGTGGAAGCAAGAGCAAAATGGAATCCATCTATGCCTGGAGATCAAGGAGGGATGGTTGCCGGTCAATTTGTTTTGTTTGAACACTTTCTATAATTTGTCTTTTACCTTTGCACGGTTCCACTCAAAACACGCCAAAGGGTCGACAAGAATCAACATGGTTTATTGTCACAAAAGACACTAGAACAGTCCGGGATGGATTGGAGTCCCAGATACGCTGAAACACGCCAAAAAACCATAGGATGGAAATACCAATAGCCTCCTAAGCTAAATGGACGCTCACTGACTCCGGACATCCTTGATGAATCGACCCAAAGACAGGTAGGAAGAGACACCCTCCATGAAAGCCTTCCCGCTTTTCTCGCTCACCTCCTTCACCTTTTTCCTCCTCTCCTTGGCCCACTTGCCCTCCATTACCCTTCTTATCCCTCCCTCTATCTCGTCCGCCGCCATGATGCCGTCACTACCTCTGACGAGATTTCTCCGATAATCCATCTTGATCTCTGCCGCGAGGCCAAGCTCCACCACCATTTAGAATGCGTTAATCGTGATGGCTGTGCATAGTTACGGGTACAACACTACATGAAAATTTCAGTTAAGATATGCTGATACAGAAGGATGCATAGATAAAGGGCCAAATCCCCAAAAGAGAGTATCATGAAGTTATATTTCCCACCGACAAATTTGACCTCCTTGGACCTGAGCGCATTCTTAAAAGGCTTAAGTGAGAAGTGACAAAGGGAAGAGTCCCCAAGGGATGGTACTCCCCACTGCACACTCCCATATTCCCACCTCTCTGGGAAGAAAAATATATGGAGAGCAATTAGAGAGGTGTGGGATGTGCGGGCAACGAGTTAAGATAAGAAATGCACTTCTATAACTTGAGTTACCAAGCAGGCAGAATGGCCTCTTCTTGAGAGATCGAACTCTCTGTAACTTAATGAGGTTACCCTGTAACCAAAAACCAAGGATCCGAGCTATATTCCTAGTTACAAGTTATCAGGAAATGAATTTATATCTCTCATGGACAAATTTTGCCCCCACTTTTCGTATGTTCCAAAGAAAATAGTATAAACTCTCACTCAATGAACAAAAATAGTCACCATAATCCAAGATTCATTTTTCTTTAAATTACCAAGAAATCTTACCGTGGGCGTTATAGCAAATGCATTGCCATCCTATATAGATGAGAGAATTGCCCAAAAAAGAAGAAGTTATAAATCTATTCCAATTATGCTAGTTCAGTCATAAACTTCTTTTTAACTAATTCAATTTTAAACCTTTTGTATGTGTGTTAATTTAGTCCATCCGACCAATTTTAGCCAGCAATGTTGATGGCATTTCATAAATTTGTATATATTTTCATATTATTTTCTTTTATTTTCTTTAATTTTCCCCCTTCCCTTAGGGCCTGGTTGGATGTCAGCCGATCCTTGTCGGCGACAGGCATATTAAAACTACTCTTCCACTTTGAACACGACAACACAATCATCCCTCCTTGATGTACAAGTACTAGTATTTATTCCCCATTTTATAAAGTCAAAGGAACACCATGTGCATAGGGGTGAGCATGGTTCGAGTGGGTGGTTCTCACTTTAAAATTGGGAACCACCCACTAAAGACCGGTTCTAATTTTTGGGAATTGGGAACTACCCATTGGTTCCATAGATCCACTGGAAAATTGGACCGCCTGTCTAACCTAGTTCTTGGTGGGTCCATGGAATCGATCCCCAATCCCTACAAATTGCATTCATCAATAAATATCATGGTGAACATTGTTTCTATTTAGAGCACCAAAGTTTGTTTGATCTTAAATTTGAGTTGCATTGCAAGCCATTAATTTTTATTATAGATTGAAAACTATAAGGCGGAATGAGTAGATAATAGTTGTTAGATAGGAGCTTAATTTATTCAAAGGTCATAGTGTGGTTCACTCAGGGTTTCCTGACAATAGGAGCATGTGGAAAATTAGAAGTCCTAACCTAAACAAAAATTAAAAAAAATAATCATTTGATCCATCTTTTTTCTATATCAACCTAGTACAATCACAAGGATGGCTAAAGAGAGACCTCATTATGCTCTTAAAATGAGCCATTGGCTCTAAATTTTATATCATGACAACAAAGCACTGCAACATTTATGGACAGCTCCAATTGGTCCTTTCCTTTCTCTTTGTTCGTTTATTTTGTTTTCCCTAAGAAAGCAAGTAAATATATTATTAAAATAAAATAAAAAATAGGGTGTTCATCTTATTACACATCGAGCGACAAAAATAGTCAATAATGTCCAATAACTATAAATATCTATGTGTGAGTATGTACATATATATTGGTTGAAAAACTATAAAATAAATAAGCAATTGAGATTAAATTACTTTTTATTAAATATATATTTATCATTTTGGTTCGGGTGGGCAAGTGGGCGGTTCTATGCCTAGAACTAGAAACTGGATTGATATTCATCTGTTCCATTAAATTCTAGCATCAAAGAGAGCTGTCATCAATGAGAAAGTGGGAGTTCGGACTTGGTGACAGGCGGTCTAGACGGTTCCCAATTCCTTTGTACACCCCTACATGCTCATTGGCAAACCAATATTTATTTTTAAAATGAATTTACTAAAATACATCACATCACTACATACATTGAACTTACAGGTCGAAACTGATATATATATTGTGAATAAGACGGTCACGAATTAACAACTACTAGCATCCGCATGAACTGTATCGTGTTATTGAGATTATATTCTTTGAATTATATGTGCAGTCTTAAACGTCATCTCCTTCAACTCTATTGCATTCCATTTATCTCACGAGATGTTGACCTACACGGGATTCGAGCTACCAACCATTAAAAGCACCTTCCGTGAAAAACCGTCTCATCTTATTATTTTACTCGGTCCATGAATATGCAGCCGCCGCTTTCCTCTTGTAATAAACATAAAGCAATTTAAAAAAAAAAAATTAAAAATCCTTTGGCGTTCCACATGGGGTCAAACCAAATTTACATTCCTCAAGTGAAGGTTCAATTTTGCTATATTCCCTAATGCTTTTCACACTACGCTTTCAAAAGCGTTAATGAGAGTAGCGCTGGGGGTGAAAGCAAAAGCAAAATGAAATCCATCTGTACGTTGAGATCAAGGAGGGATGGTTCCGGCCAATTTATTTTGTTTGAACATTTTCTATAACTTGTCTTTTACATTTGCACGGTTCCACATAAAACACAGTCGACAAGAATCAACATGGTTTATAGTCACAAAAGACACTAGAACAGTCCGAATGGATTGTAGTCCCAGATACGCCGAAACGCACGCTAAGTAATCATAGAATTGAAATACCAACAGCCTCCTAAGCTAAATGGAGGCTCACTGACTGCAGACATCCTCGATGAAACGACCTAAAGACAAGTAAGAAGTGCCACCCTCCATCAAAGCCTTCCTGCTCTTCTTGCTCATCTCCTTCACCTTCTTCCTCCTCTCCCCTGCCTCCTTCCCCTCCATTAAGCTCCTTATCCCTCTCTCTATCTTGTCTGCCGTCACGATGCTGTCGCCACCTTTGATGAGATCTCTTCGATAATCCATCTTGATCTCTGCCGCGAGGCCAAGCTCCACCACCAGTTGAAAGGCGTTGAACTGTTGCTCGGCATACTGGGGCCACGCGGCAATCGGCACGCCGAACCATATGCTTTCTAGGGTGGAGTTCCACCCGCAATGCGACACGAACCCTCCGATGGCTCGATGGGCTAGGATTGCAACCTGTGGGGCCCACCCGATCACTCTCCCGACACCGGTGGTCCTGTCAATGAAACCCTCGGGCAGGACCTCCGCGGGATCTGCGTAGTCACTGGGGGATTCTAACTTACCCTTCGCCGGTGGCTGCCGTAGGGACCACAGGAAGTGGCACTCGCTTCGCTCCAATGCACAAGCAATCTCTTTCACCTGGTCCTCGTCGAAGCTCCCGTGGCTCCCGAAGCATAGGAACACCACTGACGCGTCCGGTTGCTGGTCAAGCCAGTCCAGGATCTCAAAACCCTTTTTGCTCTCGACCTTGATGTTCAGTATGGGCCCCAAGGGGTAAACTGCGGGCGCTCCAAGGCCTGCCAAGGCCTCCATCGTGCGTGGTTCTAGCTCGGCGAATGTATTTACCAAAATTCCTTTGGCTTCCTTAAACCTCCGGGCGTGGCCCAAGAATATCTGGCAGTCTTCTTTCATGAGCACTTCTGAGGGCAAGAATTTGGCGGCCGGCAGCGAGTTAGCGAAGCACGGGAAGTCCAGCTCGGCATCAGGGTCCGTGAGCCTTGTCAGGTCCACGTGTTGCTCATCTTGAAGAAACTGGAGGTACAACATCAGTCCGAGGAACGCCACGCCCGACGGGATGAACACGTACGAAGGGATGCCAAACTCGACAGCCCCGTTGATCACCGGAGTGCAGAACATGTCACGACGAGCCCCTTGAGCCATGACGAACCGGAGGCGGAGAGGTTGGCGATGGCTTCTCTGACGCTGGCTTTGTGGCTCTCCATGAGATGATTGAGAAAGACCATCGGGGACGCCTCTAGGGAGACGTTTTGCTGGGGGAGGAGGACGAAGCGGATGCGGGCGGCAACAGAGGCGGTGAACAACTCGACACGGGAGTCCATCTTGGAGTCGAGGGGTGACTTCATGACGAGGACCGTAATGGAGAGCCGATCATCACGGTCGACGAGGAGCTTGGCCATCTCCAACATTGACACCAGGTTGCCGACGGCCGGAAATGGGACAAACACAAGCTCGGATGTGGTAGTCATGATGACGACGATGCCTTCGAAGTTTCTTCTTTTTCCTCACTGAGTTGAATGGTTTGCGGAGAAGATAACGAAGCGGAGGAGGCTCTCGTGGACCTCAATTGGTGAGTCTTTATTTATGGTAATTGAGGAAGCATACGAAAGGATACGTGATCAATAGTGTAAATGAGCTATACAACTTTTGACAATTCTAATGTCCTCCTATAAAATATGTTATACAAGGCTGCTATTCAATCCACCAATTCTATTTTTAATACAAGCTATCACAATGAAATTCTTCATTGTGATAGCTTGTATTAAAAATAGAATTGGTGGATTGAATAGCAAAGACAGCCTTGTATAACATATTTTATAGGAGGACATTAGAATTGTCAAAAGTTGTATATAGTGCTCATTTTAGTAAAAAAAAAAGAAAAATTATCCAATCACTTTAAATTTGAAATCAAAGAAAAAATGATTAGTTAAATACCAATGGCGAGATATTCTAGCCAAACTAATTATGTGACTTTTTTTAAAAAATCAATTCCACGTGGATTTTGAAAAACACATCGAATTTCTAGCCTACATGGCTTTGACTCTCTCTCCTTGTCGCTGTCACTTTCTGTCTTCTTCTCTCCCTCATTATCGTCTCCATCGCCTGCACATGGAGCCACCGCCCACCGCACCAAGCACCGCTACCTGCTCCACCGAAAAAAAATTGTATTGTTTGACTTTAGCTATTGTGAGATTCATTGTTGTTCTCAGTTGCATCCATAGTTGAATGTAAACATTCCTAGGAAATTGCTCGCCACATGTTCGATAGAATGGCTAAATTTTTTTTTTTTTTTTTGGTCATAAAAGGAACTATTATATTACGATTGTAAAGGTTGACAACAGCCCGAAGCTTGGGCGTCAGAATACAAAAGATCCGAAAGCAAAGAGGGCGGGGATGTAGCCCAGTTCTGTGATAAACAGCCATTAAAATGGGCCTTTGCGGCCCAATCAGCCACAAAATTGGCTTCGCATCTACAGTGACGAATTCTGAGGTTAGGGAAAACGGAGAGTTTGGCCGCCGCTTCTGCAAGAAGAGATCGCATCTCCAATGGCTAAATTAAACTCCTGTAGATTGCCTAAACCCTCACCAAAGAAACCGGCAGTCAGCACATCTTCAAGGGTTCTAAGATTCAGCAGAAGAAAATCTAGAAGTTTCATGAGCAAGAGAAGCATGAGCTCAAAGCCAAATCCCGTTGCCAATCCTTCTCCTCTGATGCCGCCTCCAAGACCAATCCCTCCTCCTCCAAGCCCAATCCCTCCTTCTTCATTTGATGTTGTAGAGCTCAAATGAAAAAATGGAGAGAGAAAGAGAGAGAAGATGCCATTTCAGAGAGAAATTTATCGCTAGATTTTTCTTGCGAACAATGTCATTTTGGGTTGCGTAGGTAGTTGAATGACGTCATTTGGAGATTTTTATGCTGATTCAAACCTTCGACCAGCCATGCTAGATAGAAAAAAGTACTAAAAATTGCCACGTTAAAAATAAAGTGATTGGAGTTGGTATTTAAGTGATAGTTTTTTTATTTATTTTAATATGACAATTAATGATTTGAAAAAACTTTTAGTATTAAAATGAACGATGTACACAACTTTTAACACTTCTAATCATTGTACCCATAATTTATTATGTGATCTTTAAGATGGCGAAAGGGGCTTGTACATTTCATGGGGAGAAACTTACCATGAATTTGAAATATGTTGGGAAAGGTTTGACAATGCTGAGAGGCTGTTGACACACGATCTTCGCCTGAAGATCTCTCATGCACTTTATAAAGGGTTTCGACTAAACAAAAATATGGATATTGCAGGATTGTGCGGTCGCCTTCTTTATTGCATTAATCTGATTTTTGATAGTAGAGACATCTTGTTAAGGAATTTCCGCATCAAATGAAATATAGATATTGTGAATTGCATTCAAATTAGCCTGACGTTGAATTTTTAAGATTAAATCCACACGAGCCCGACCTCCATGCGAAATTCGGCCACTCTCATTTTTGTTCTTGCTTGGCTGGATGAGCACATGTGCGATGCACGTGTGGTGTTAATTTAAATATAAAAAAATAACACAAGATGAAATTATTCAGCTAGTACTCGATACGAAATGAGAATTTTGGACCACAAGAATTCTCGGTTGAAACGGGGATTTTCACGGCTGAATGGGGCAAGATGTTCTTGGCCATATAGGGTATATTCACGGTTGAATGAGAGGGGCATATATGTTCGGCCTGAGGAAGACAAGACAGCAACAAAAAAACATTCGATGGAAAAGATTCGGTCGACAAAATAGAACACTTGGTCGAAATGTTCAGCGAAGAAGAATACGGTGAACTCAGCACACTGATGCTTAGGAAAGAGGGTGAAGAGTCCGGCCGAGCACAATCCGGAGGGCCGATCGGTTGAAGCGGTGAAATGAAGAGTTGCGAGAAGAGACATGGGTGAAGGCAGCCGTAAGGAGACAGCAACGTTGTTTGAAGTCAGTAGTAGATGGTGACATCTGTGCATGGTTGCGGCTACATTATAATGAAGCCGAGGTAGGCCGATACAAATGGACATCCAGATAAAATGGCCCATTCCCTAAAAATAAAGCCTTTCGCGAAGCTCTCTCGGATAAATTCGACCCCATTTTTCAAATGTCCAAAAATTGGGTACGAACTCGCATTTGATGGGCAAAAGTAGTTGTTATCCTTTTCATCCAAACAATGATGCTAAGGGTCGGTTTAGTAATTTTTTTGTTTTCACTAATAATTTTTGCTTAGAAATAACTATTTCCGATTCTATTCCCTAGATGAGTTTCGAGTATTCAAAGGTATTTGATAATCGCATATATTTTTATTACCAGAAAAAGAATAAAAATTCATTTGCTGCAATCCTCAAATTATTTTGTATGGTCAAAATTCTTTTGATTTTTTAAATAATTTTATGAGATTTTTTTTTTTCTTCCTATCTTCGTTCCTTCTCTAACTAATCATCGGCCTCGGAGGAGCACCACCGTCCTTGCCCAGGCATAACGAGGCTTGACCTCATTCAGTCACGGTAAGGTGAAAGATTCAACTTTCCTATTCCCTAATGCTTTTCACACTACACATCCAAAAGTAGGAATGAGAATAGCGCTGGAGGTGTAGGCAAGAGCAAAATGGAATCCGTCTATACCTGGAGATAAAGGAGGGATATGCCGATCAATTAATTCTGTTTGAACACTGTCTATATCTTGTCTTTTACCTTTGCATGGTTCCATATAAAACACGTCAAAGGGTCGACAAGAATCAAGATGGTTTATAGTCACTAAAGACACTAGAACAGTTTAAATGGATCATAGTCCCAGATATGCTGAAACACACGCCAAATAATCATAGAATCAAAACGCCGACAGTACTCAAAATACTAGTCAATCAGTCTCCTAGTCTAAATGGAGGCTCACTGACTCTGGACATCCTCGATGAAGCGACCCAAAGACAAGTAAGAAGAGCCACCCTCCATCAAAGCCTTCCTGCTCTTCTCGCTCACCTCCTTCACCTTCTTCCTCCTCTCCTCGGCCTCCTCACCCTCCATTAACTTTCTTATCCCTCCCTCTATTTCATCCGCTGTCACAATGCTCTCGCTACCTTTGACAACATCTCTTCGATAATCCATCTTGATCTCTGCCGCGAGGCCGAGTTCCACCACCAGTTGGAACGCGTTGAGCTGTTGCTCTGCATATTGGGGCCAAGCGGCGATCGGCACACCAAACCATATGCTTTCTAGGGTGGAGTTCCACCCGCAGTGCGACACGAACCCTCCGATGGCTTGATGGGCCAGGACCGCGACCTGTGGGGCCCACCCAATCACTCTCCCGACACCGGCCATCCTGTCAATGAAACCTTCAGGCAGGACCTCCGCGGGATCTGCGTAGTCACAGGGGGCTTCCAACTTGCCCTTTGCTGGTGGCTGCCGTAGGGACCATAGGAAGTGGCACCCGCTTCGCTCCAACGCACGGGCGATCTCTTTCACCTGGTCCTGGTCGAAGCTCCCGAAGCTGCCGAAGCATAGGAACACCACTGACGCATTCGACTGCTGGTCGAGCCAGTCCAGGATCTCAAAACCCTTTATGCTCTCGACCTTGATGTTCAGTATGGGCCCCACGGGATAAACTGCGGGCGCTCCAAGGCCCGCCAAGTCCTCCACCGCGCGGGGTTCAAGCTCGGTGAATGTATTTACCAAAATTCCCTTGGTTTCCCTAAACCTCTGGGCGTGGCCCAATAATATCCGGCAGTCTTCTTTCATGAACACTTCTGCGGGCAAGAATTTGGCAGCCGGCAAAGGTTTAGCGAAGCATGGGAAGTCCAGCTCAGCATCAGAGCCCTTGAGCCTTGTCAGGTCCATGTGTTGCTCTTCTTGGAGAGACTGGAGATACAGCATCAGTCCGAGGAGCGCCCCCCCTGACGGGATGAAGACGTACGAAGGGATGCTGAACTCGATGGCCACGTCGATCATCGGGGTGCAGAACATGTCAACGACGAGCCTCTCAAGCCGTGACGAGCCGCAGGCAGAGAGGTCAGCGATGGCTTCTCTGACATCGGCTTTGTGGCTCTCCATGAGCTGATTGAGGATGGCAAACGGGGAAGCCTCCAGGGAGGAGTTTTGCCAAGGGAGGAGGATGAAGCGGATGCGGGCGGTGACGGAGGTGGCAAACGACTCGACATGGGATTCAATTTTGGAGTTAAGGGGTGAATTCATGATGAGGACCGTAATGGAGAGCCGATTGTCACGGTGGACGAGGAGCTTGGCCATCTCCAACATCGACACCAGGTGGCCGACGGCCGGAAATGGGATGAACACGAGCTCGGATGTAGCACTCATGATGATGCCTCTGAAATTTCTTCTTTTGCTTTGCTGAGGTGAATGGTTAGCGGAGATGATAACGTGGTGGAGGCTCTTGGGGACCTCAATTATTGAGTCTTTAACGAGTGGTCCTTAAGGAAACATGCAAAAGAGTACGGATAGATCATTAGGACGAGGCGACCCCGTCATGCTGATTTGCGGCAGTCCCGGGTTGACTCGCATCTGTTGGGTCTTCTTAAGTTTGGTTTTTGCTCGCAGTCCATTTGCTCCTCGAAAAATTCTAAATCAACCCGGGCATGCCGGCCAATGCATCCGAAGAATGTTAGCGGGTTCTACGGGAGAGAAATAAGAGATAAGAAAGAGAAATGGATTGGCTTAGATGCATTCGATGCGCCTTCTAAATATTCCATGCAGAAATTTTTTAAAATTAACTTCAATATCATATATGTCAATAATTACGAAAGTACTATCATACAGTTTACGTGATCAATAGAGTAAATCAGCTCATACTATATGATTTATAGACCATATAAATATTCTTTCAATTAAGAAGCTATTGTCTGATATTTACCTTTCAATTACTGATTGTCATGACAATGTTATTGGTAATCCATTTTGAGACGTGCCCGTGAATTCCTCCCCTTGGGTTACGCTCTTAACAATTAAGAATTATCATGGGTCATTACATGATCTGGAACGGCGTTTGATAGCTTGTACTGCAAAATAGAATTCGCGGACACCGGGAAGGGTGTCGACGTACGGGTTTTGTGTAGAAGTTGGATGACAAGTCATGCTGAATGCCCAGTTCCTCCGGATGTTAGATGCTAGACCAAAGATGCATTCCCTGATCTCGAATCTGCCCTTATGGCGACCGAGAAAGAAATAGCTTGCCATACTCCTATGAATGATGATGCATTAGACAGGAGGGTCATCGATGGTTGCGGCAGTGTACTCATAACTTGTCAAAAGCAAAAGCATACGGATGGTCGGCGAAGCAGCATTCCCCATCAACTTAAAGAACAGAAACCTATTTGGTACCTACCATGTTGAAAGACAAGGAGATGTTCGACCCTTCGACCGATGGTTGGTGAGGTGGGATTCGTGGAAGGGACCTTGCCATGTTGAAAGACAAGGAGATGTTCGAATCAATTTAGCAATATTCGTCAGAGATGATTTTGTCCGAGAAGGTGGAGGATCTTCTCGCCCAAATGTTGAAGGCGAAGGATCAATTTCGCAATATGGGGATCGCAATATTAATCAAGCTTGCCTCTTTCTTCTTTCTTTCTTTCTTTTTTCTAGTTTAGATTTTTGCAATTCTTATTCCTTTTATCCTTAATTATTATTTTTTTAAAATTTTTTGATAAGTGCATTAGAAGTTCTTAAATTTGTCAAAAAAGTGCAATTAAGTACTTAAACATTTAGAAAGTATAATTAAGTGCTAAAACCTATGATGAAAGTGCAAATGAGTCATGTCTTAAAACTTGTCAAATTAATTCAATTATGACCTTTCATTGATTGCACTTTTTTAAAATTTTAGGATTCGATTATACTTCGTGATAAATTTTATGACTTGATTGCATTTTTTTAAAGTTCTAGGATTTAATTACACTTTCGTGATAAATTTTAAAATTTGATTGTATTTTTTGAAAATTTTAAAACTTAATTGCACTTTTATAAACATTTTTAGGACTTCTAGTGTAGTCATTCCTATTTTTTTTATCTTTTACTCTTGTTCGTTTTAAACTTTCAATTTTCTTCCTAATTTGGAAATTAATGGCGCCACAAGTCATGTCAATATTTTTTGCTACTCATATTAGACGAAATTAATAGAATGGTTTGATTATATTAATTTAACAAGTTCTAGGACTTGAAAGTAATTTTTTAAGCTTAGAACACCATTTCACTCTCACAACAAACTTTTGATGCATTTATTCCTCGATAAAATGATAAATTGCCGAGTTTGTGCCTAGACCCCTAATTTTCACTAAATAGGTCACGTTTCCGATGTAAATGCAATATTGGTAACTTGTTCTTATGTTTAAAGTAAGCATGAAGTTCAAGTTTAATTAATAATGGACATTTGGATTCCTGGAGTGCCATAACTTGGCAGAAAATGGACATTTAAGTGACATAATTTACGAAAGGTACATTTAAGTGCCAAAATTAAAGCAAAATGAATCACTTGAGTGCCAATCTCGCCAAAATCCGACCAAAACGCTGACGTGTCAATTTTCCCACAAAGCGAGTGCAAAAAATAAAGATCGTTTTGGTGCTAACGTGGTAAAAAATTTAATATAAAAATCAATTTAATTTAATTTAAAATTAAATTTATTTAAAACATTTTAAAAATAAAAAATATAGAAAATACTAAAAAATTACAAAAAATAAATTTTTAAATTTTTTAAATTAAATATAATTTTTTTAAAAAATATATTTTAGAAAAAAAATTAAAATAATTTAAAAAAATTAAAAATTAAAAAAAAAAAAAAAAAAACTAAAAACTTTTAAAAAATTTTAAAATAATTTTAATTTTTTTTTTAAATTAAAAAAATTTATAAAATTTATAAAATTTTAAAAAATTACAAAAAAATTACAAAAAATTACAAAATTTTAAAAAGTTTTACAAAATTTTACAAAATTTTAAAAAAAAATTAAGAAAAAGGGGCGGCCCTAGCCGACCCTCCCCCACCTTCCGGCGACGGTGGGGAGGCGATAGCGGTGAGGGCTCTGCCCTCAACTATTGGCTGCCTTCCTCCTCCTCCTCCTCCATTTTTTTAAAAATAAATATAAATTATATTATTATTTTGTTTTAAATTTAATTTAATTAAGTTTTATATTATATTAAAATTCAAATTATACCAAAACAACATCGTTTTGGCCGATTTGAGGGCTCTATTCTGGCCAACACCCAAAACAACATCGTTTTGGTGCTGACGTGGTAAAAATTTTAATATAAAATTTAATTAAATTAAATTTTAAAATTTTAAAATTTTAAAAAATTAAAAAATTTAAAAAATTTACTAATTTTTTTAAAAAGAATTAGAAAAAAGGAGGCGGCAAAGGGCTGAAATTTTTTTGTAAATTTGTTAAATTTTTTGTAACTTTTAAAATTTTTTGCAATTTTTCTAATTTTCTTTGTAAAATTTTTAAAATTTTTAAATTTGTTTTTAATTTTTAAAGTTTTTAATTTTGTTTTTAATTTTTTAATTTTTTAATTTTTAAAATTTATTTTTTAAATGTTTTAAAATAAATTTATTTTTAAATTTAATTTATATAATTTATATATTATATTAAAATTCAAATTATGCCAAAACGACGTCATTTTGGTCAATTTAAGAGTTCTATTTTGGCCAACACCCAAACGATCTCGTTTGGGGTGAATTCGAGCTGACTTAGCTCTCTGGCGAGACACATCGGCGATAAATGTTAATATTTTAATGCCATGTATGATTTACGGCCAACTTCGCCGGAGATAACACTCGGGTTCCATTTTTCTTAAAATGTGACACTTAAGTGTACCTTTCATAAGTTATGGCATTTAAGTGTTTTTTTTTTTATGTAAGTTATGGCACTTAAAATGTTCTTTTGCTTTTAATAATGTCTTGTTTCACTATTAAGTGAAGTCCTTGGAATTTAAGTATTGTTTTTATATTAATTAACTTGATACTGGCTTCCAAATTGCTTTGCCATGCGTCCAAGTAGAATTTTCATGAGAACCATGTTTTATTTTTTAAGGAGAATTAAAATTTCGCCAACGAAGAAAATTGTAATGTCAAAATGGTTAAGATAGCCGACACATCACATCCTTCGTCTTTATAATAAAAAATCACGAGCTGTGTCCTCCACCATAAGGAAAAACAAATCAAGGATGAAGAAAGTTCTTGGTCCCCAAGGCATGATCTTGCCGTGCATACCAAAAACTGCTCCAACCACTATGACCTCAGCTCCGCCATCATGCCTCCTTGATCTCCAAGGAATAATATTAGATATATTAAAAATGACGTCTAAATATTTCATCAATCTATTACGTCACTGCGTAGATTGAACTTCTCGCCCAAATAGTATTAGATATATTAAAAATGGCGCCACATCAGGATGATGTACCTTAAGAAAGTCATGTCAATATTTTTTGTTACTCAAATTAGACGAAATTATTAGAATAATTTGATTATACTAATTTAACAAGTTTTAGGATTTGAACACACTTTTTTAAGTTTAGAACTTCATTGCACTCTCACGACAAACTTTTGATGCATTTATCCCTAGATAAAATGATAAACTGCCGAGTTTGTGCCAATTTTCAATAAATAGGTCACGTTTCCGATGTAAATGCAATATTGGTAAATTGTTCTTATGTTTAAAGTAAGCATGAAGTTCAAGTTTAATAATGTCTTGTTTCACTATTCAGTGAAGTCCTTGGAATTTAAGTATAGTTTTTATATTAATTAACTTGATAATTGCTTCCAAATTGCTTTGCCATGTGTCCAAGTAAAATTTTCATGAGAACCATGTTTTATTTTTTAAGGTGAATTAAAATTTCGCCAAACAAGGAAGAAAATTGTAATGTAAAAATGGCTAAGATAGCCAACACATCACATCCTTCGTCTTTATAATAAAAAATCACGAGATGTGTCCACCACCATAAGGAAAAACAAATCAAGGATGAAGAAAGTTCTTGGTCCCCAAGGCATGATCTTGCCGTGCGTAGGAAAAACTGCTCCAACCACTATGACCTCAGCTCCGCCATCATGCCTCCTTGATCTCCAAGGAATAAAATTAGATATATTAAAAATGACGTATAAATATTTCATCAATCTATTACATCACTACGTACATTGAACTTGTATATCGATACCAATATTACTCTTGTGAATAATACGGTCTGGGAAGTAACAACAACTAGAATTGCTAACTCCTAAGGGTATTACCTCGTAGGTGTTTCGCACTAGCCATTAGAACGTTCAATTTTCAGTAATAGCTCCCGTTCACTCGAGTTGGCCCGTTCTAAGGCATCAGGAGACGCGAGTCGTAGTAAAGTCGGGGTTGTCCTCGGCCAGACGCTAACTGAATCATTGCCATAGGCCAATCAGGATTTCTCGAAACCGAGAAATGATCAAGGTTTGATTTGAATTTTTGGAAGAGTAAAACCTTCACCAGGTAGTTTAATCACCAGTTGCTTACCGGCTTCTACATACAATAAACTATTATCGCCGTGAAGGAAAAGTTTATCCACCACGCGGCCGACACGTCGTGATTTCGTATAAGTCAAGCGGACCCTCCTCCATCACGAACATCTCCACGACCAAGCCTGAAGCCACTTTAATCAGAAGACACCAACCAGGAAAAGAACCTCCATATCCATCGGAATCATCAGCATGGTCAGAGCGGAGCTCGTGTTCGTTCCATCGCCGGGCTTGGGCCATCTGGTTTCGACGGTGGAGATGGCGAAGCTTCTGGTCGACCGAGACCCCCGCGTGTCCATCACCCTCCTCATCATGAAGCCACCGCACGAGTCTCACTCCGGCATCGACAACCGGACGCGATCGCTCGCCGACTCAATGGCCGGCCGCTTCCAATTCGTGCATCTTCCTGACATCGACCCGATCTCGGAGACCAACCCCAGCAAAATCCGCGATCTGTGCATCGAGAGCTACAAGCCTCACGTGAAAGAAGCTATCGGGCAACTCACCGAGTCCGACTCGGGCCCCGACTCACCTCGGCTCGCGGGGCTCGTTGTCGACATGTTCTGCACAACGATGATCGACGTGGCGAACGAGCTCCGGGTCCCCTCATACGTGTTCTTCACATCGGGGGTCGCCTTTCTGGGCCTGATGCTCCATCTCCAGAGGCTGCAGGATGAACACGGAATCAACTCGACCGAGTTCAGGGACTCCGACACCGAATTGGACTTCCCAAACTTCACGAATCCACTGCCTGCCAAGGTCTTGCCCACCGCATATCTGGTAAAGGAGGCCGCCCCGGCTTACATTGGCCACGCCAGGAGGTTCCGGGAAACCAAGGGCATTTTCGTGAATACATTCGCTGAGCTCGAAAGGCATGTGTTGAAGTCCTTGGTCGATGACAGCATCCCGCCGGTTTATCCAGTTGGACCCATATTAAACCTCACAAGGTCGACCGGTGGCACAGGACCGTCCAATGGTTCGGAGACCATGAAGTGGCTCGATAGTCAACCGGATTCGTCTGTGGTGTTCCTGTGCTTTGGAAGTCGGGGTAGCTTCGACGCGGATGCCGTGAGAGAGTTTGCCACCGCGCTTGAGCGTTGTGGGCACCGGTTCCTGTGGTCCCTGCGCCAGCCGCCGCCCAAGGGCAAGGTAGGACCCCCCCGTGACTATGCTAATCCCAAGGAGATTCTACCACAAGGGTTCCTCGATCGGACGGTCGAGATAGGGAAAGTGATCGGGTGGGCCCCGCAAGTGGACATCCTCGCCCACCCGGCAGTCGGGGGATTCGTGTCCCATTGTGGTTGGAACTCCACGCTGGAGAGCATATGGTTTGGCGTGCCGATCGCGGGATTGCCACTATATGCGGAGCAACAATTCAACTTGTTCGAGATGGTGGTGGAGTTGGATCTCGCTTTTGAGATTAAGATGGAGTATAGGAGAGATGTAAGGATGAAGAGCGAGACAACGGTCACCGCTGAAGAGATAGAGAGAGGGATACGGCGCGTGATGGAGCCGGATAGCGAACAGAGGAAGAAGGTAAAGGAGATGAGCGAGAAGAGCCGGAAGGCCTTGGATGAGGGCGGTTCTTCATGCTCATCCCTCCGCCGTTTGATTGACGATATCTTCAATAACATGCCCCGATAAGAGTTGTATCTCCAGATGAAATTTCACATGCAACGGACGCGATCGTTCGATGTGTCCAAAGGAATTTTTCTTTGGTTTGGATAGCAAATGTTATCTCTATCCTCATTTGGATTCAGTGCCACTATAGAATACATTCAACGGCAGCATTTTAATGGATGTTCTAGGAGAATATGGCTTCTGGCAAGCAGTTCCTTTATGTGTATACTTGCAATTTGCAACAAAGAAATAAGTCAATTTTGTGAGGCTTTCGTTAATATTCTGCCATGTTATTTAGATCAAATAAATGTTAGAATAATATAATTTTTTTTATCAGAAAGGATAATATATATTAATAGAGAGTCACATGGGAAAGACAAAGCAACCCTGAGCAAGGGCGTCTTTACAGAGAATATCGAGCATAATTTGGGGAGGGGAGACAAACCAAGCGGAAGAGAGAAATCCGCGGCCATGGGCCTTTGCTGCCCAATCTGCTAAGGTATTAGCCTCCCGACGGCAGTGCTGTACACGGAGATGAGAGAATCGGCGGAGGAGATCAAAGCACTCGGTGAAGAGGGCGCGGCACTCCCACGGCGGCGGGCGGCCCCGATTTAGGGTTTCAACGAGGACGATGCTGTCGGACTCCACAAGCAGGTTAGAATCTGTTAACTCTTGCTGAATCAGATCGTTAAGAGACAAAATTAACGCCTGGATCTCGGTCTCGAGAGCAGAGGAGGCAGAGACAGAACGAGTAATTCCACCAAGCAATCTACCCGAGTGGTCGCGGGCCATACTAGCAATCGATCCTCTGTGAGACGCCGTAGGAAAGGAGCCGTCCAGATTGATCTTCATTGTGCCCTGCGGGGAGGGGGGGGGGTTGCCAAGACCGATTAGGGCTCAGCCAAGAGGAGTGGCCCTTGAAATCCTTTTGATGGACTCGTTTCTGGAGAGAGGCCAAGGCAAAAGCAGATTCTATAATATGATCTGGGGACATCTGAACGCGGCGAAAGATGAAGTTGTTCCGCGCCTTCCAGATTTCCTAAAGAAGGCTTGCGACCTGCTCAAAGTCTGGTGAGCCTTTGTTTTGATCAAGGAAATTTGCTAACCATGAGTCCATTCGAGTAGGGGTATAAGCAAAAATATTGAGTTGTACTTTTGAATGAGTCCAAATGTGTTGAGTCCAAGGGCAATGCAAGAAGAGGTGTTATGTAGTTTCTGGGGAGGTAGAGGAACAGAGACCACAGACTGGGGTTTGAATGATCCTTCTGCAGAATAGATTGTCCCTAGTTGGTAATGCATTCTGACATACTGACCATAAAAAATTACGAATCTTGGGGGGAGTTTGTGCTTTCCATATCTTTTTCCAAACAAGTTTGGGAGGTTGGTAGGATGAAGAAGCCTGAGAGTTTACTTGCTGATGTGTGGATCGATGAAGAACGTTGTAGCCACTCTTGACAGTATAGATGCCATCCTGTGTGCCTGTCCATATGAGTTTATCTGCTGTTGAATGTGGCCAAAGTTTTAACTGGAGGATCTGCTGTACAGTGGAGTCATCAAAGAAACGATTGAGCAGAGCGATATTCCATTCATTCGAAGAGGGGCATATCAGACCAGCGACGGTGTGGGGTTCATCTCGGAGAGCAGGACCACCTAGAATTCCAGCAGGTAACCATCTATCCTCACGGACTTTTATTGATTGGCCATTCCCCACTTACCATTGAAGGTTTGGACTAATAGAATCTCTTCCTAACAAGATGCTTAGCCAACCCCAAGAAGGTCTATGACCTCTGTTAGCATGCCAGAAGGCTTTGAAAGGAAAGTACAAACCCTTAAAGACACGGCTCCACAAGGACGAAGGATCTTGGAACAATCTCCATGCCTGTTTACCCAAGAGAGCCTTGTTAAAGGTCAGAAAATCTCGGAATCCCATACCTCCAGTATCTTTTTTGGCTTTTAGTAGATCCCATTGTTTCCAATGAATGCCAGATTTGTTATTGTTTGTTCTCCACCAAAACCTGGCAATTTTTTGTTCAATGGATCTGCATATTGAGACCGGAATCTTAAATATAGACATAGCGTACTGAGGTAGGAAATGAACAACCGATTTTAAAAGAACCTCCTTGCCCCCTTTTGAAATGAAAGATTCTTTCCATCCCTCCAGTTTTGCATTAACCCTGTCAAAGAGCCAAGCAAACATATTCTTTTTTGAAGAGCCCCAATCGGAAGGTAAACCTAGGTATTTACCAGATTTTTCCAAAATAGGAACCCGAAGTTCACTAGCCAGGTTAACTAGAAGAGGCTGAGGGCATGATTTCCCCATAAATAGACCTGATTTGTTTCTGTTAATGGCTTGACTAGTGGCTAAGCAGTACTGATTGAGGATGTTTCCGAGATTTTGACATTCGCTAGTTGTACCCTCCACAAAAAAGATAGAATCATCAGCGAAAAGTAGATGAGATAAAACAGGACACCATCGATTGAGTCTTATACCCCTTAGAGAGCCCATGTCCACAGCTTGTAGGATAAGTGAGGAGAGCAGATTAGCCACTAGGATAAATAAATAGGGAGAGAGAGGATCACCCTGGCGTAGACCCCGAGATGGCTGAAAAGTAGGTAGCAGTTCACCGTTAAATTTAACATTAAAAGATGTTAAAGAGACGCAATGCATAATCCAGGAGATCCATTTGGCATGAAAACCCAACTGAGAAAGATAGGCAGCCAAGAAATCCCACGCCACCCTGTCATAGGCCTTTTTCATATCCACTTTCAATATTCCCTGAAATTTTTTCTTGTTTGTGCGAGTTTTGATTTGATGTAGAACCTCCTGAACAAGGAGTATGTTGTCTTGAATTTGTCTACCTGAGACAAAGGCACTCTGTTCTTGGGAGATTAGCTTAGGTAGGCAAGTTTTCAGGCGATTTGCTAAGATTTTGGATATGATTTTTGTAACTAAAGTTACATAAACTAATCGGACGAAACTGATCTAACCTTTCAGGGTTTGGAATCTTAGGGATTAGTGAGATGGAGGTCCTGTTGATTTCTGCGGGCAGAACTCCCGAACTGAAGAAAGTATGGACCATACGATAAACGTCCTCCTGAAGAATATCCCAATGGTGGTGGTAGAAGAGGCCATTCAAGCCGTCAAGACCCGAGCATTGGATGCGCCCAGCTGAAAGGTACCCCGTTTTAGCTCTTCTCGTGTAAGTTCAGCAGTCAGTAAAGCATTCATGTCAGCTGTAACAACCGTAGGACATTGAGCAAGAATAGGATGAAAATCCCTAGGGCCTTCGGAGGTATAGAGGTCCCTGAAAAAATCAAAGGTCATCTGTTTAAGTTGGTTGGGGTCTCGGATCCAGTTCTCATTGCTGTCCTTTAGGGTGCTGATGGTATTTCTTTTTCTACGTTGGATAGTCATAGCATGAAAAAATCTCGTGTTTTTATCCCCACACTGCAGCCATTTGATGCGAGACCGCATCGCCCAGTAGTGCTCTTCTTGAGACCATGTGTGCTGAATTTGCGTCTTCAGAGAATTGATGTGAATATCATTACGATTGACGACAGGTTGGTTGGTGCATTGCTGAAGCTGCTGCTGGAGGAGAGTAAGTTGACGATGACCCACTTTGAACTTATGATTACTCCATCGCGACAAGGCAGCCGAGGTAGCCCGGAGCTTCTTGGAGATTGGAGCCTTAACGAGAGAGGAAGAAGACCAGGTGTCGGAAACGACCCTGTGGCAGTTAGGATCTTGCAGCCAAAAAGATTCAAAGGTAAATAATCTCTTCTTCTTTGCTGCATTTTGATCAGTAGTAAGTAGAAGTGGACAGTGATCCGATGCAATAGCAGGTAAGGCTATAACTTCTGCATTTGCAAAGGTCACTCGCCATTCAACTGTACATAATGCACGATCAAGCCTTTCTTTGATTATAGCATCACCACTACGCTGATTAATCCAGGTATAGGCACATCCCCTAGACTCCATGTCCAACAAAGCACAATCATGGAGCATTTCTCTGAAGGAGTTTAAGCGATACTGATCTGCTGGTTTCTTCCTTATCTTTTCCCAATGATGTAGAACCTCATTGAAATCACCAATGCATAGCCAAGGCAGCGTATGTAAGAGGCTGAGCCGCCTCAATTCAGCCTAAAAAGGGAGTCTTTGGCTATAGACAGCAGGAGCATGTAGGTAGGTAGTGCACATAGGGGAAAGGCAGCTATCATCAGAACATATAGCATATATAAAATAGGAACTGTGAGCAGTAACTGAGAGAGAAACAGAGTCTTGCCAAAAAAGAACCATGCCCCTAGCCAAACCGATAGGATTAACTACAAATCTATTAGGATAATGCAGCCGCCGTTGAATATTTATAATAACCTGTTCCTGGTTCTGAGTTTCCATAAAAAAAATAATATCAGGCCAATCTTGAGCCACTAAGGCTCTCAGGGCTTGAACTGTCAGGGAATTGCCCAATCCCTAACAGTTCCAACTTAAAATCCTCATTTGTCCATAGGTGGCTTTTTTGGGCAAGCCACCACAGCCCAATCCTCGGCCCTTGGGGCCTCCAGTATGGGTGTATCTAAGAGCAGACTCTCATCAAGAGTATCAATTGGGATGGAACGAGAGTGATACGGCGAAAAGCGCTTAGCCTTTTTTTATAGGATTTGGTTTTGCAAGTAAATGTGAATGTTTAGTCTTCTTAGAGGAAGAAGCCTTTGCTGTGGAATTGGAATAATCATATTGCTGTGCTGGTGCAGGGTGGGAAGGAAACAAGACCATAGGCTCGGGTGAGGAGTGAAGCGTCTGAGTTGGTCGAGCCTCCATTGGAGGGGTTTGTTGATGGATCGTATAAGGAGCAGCAGGGAGTAAGAGTTGACCTGATGGAGGAGTTTCAGGTACGGTTTCTTCAAAAGCTTCTGGAGGTGTTGTAGCATCGTAAAAAGCTTGCCAGAAAGGACTGTGTTCCCTTACATCAGCCCAAAGCCATTGTCCATAGTAAAGTTGATCCCTGCTATCAAACTTAGAATCCTCATAGGGAATATCCTTGCAATATGATGCATAGTGACCAATAATTCCACAGGAATAGTAGTAGTGGGGTAAACGTTCGTAACGGAAGTCGAGCCATATGTTTTTCCCCGCTATTCGAAAAAGTTTTCCAGGTTTTAGCGGCTCTGTGAGGCTGAGTTCCACTTTAGCTCGCACAACTCGGATTGGTGACTTATCCTTAGATTCTATGCGAACCTCCAGAACCTTACCCACTTCACTCACAGCCTTGCTAACAAGTTGAGGAGTACATCGCTCTAGAGGGAGGCCAAATACTTGGACCCAAAATGCACAGCATGTGAAGTCATAATAGTGAAAGGGAGTATTCGGGGTCCAGGGCTTAAGAATGACTAGATTACTAGAAAATAACCAGGGACCAATATCTAACACACGTTGTTTTTCTGCTTCCAAGTTAAACTTGATAACGTAGAGACCTTCCTCCCTCTGTGAAACCTCAACATTCTCTGTGCGCCATATACGATTCATTGTATGATGAAAAGTAGGGAGATTGACAGTAGAAGTAGAGAGAATCTTCCCAATTAGACATAACTTACATTCCTCAAGTTTTGCTGCAGGGGCCTCGTCTTCCCAGACTTCAATCGGCTTAGGAGTCCATAAACGACCTAACCGACTGCAAAGAGCGGCAAGTCGGGCTTCCTCTCCCTGAGACGAAGACGCCATCCGAAGAGAAAACTCTACTGTATGTTGGTATCAGTAAAGAACGGAGAGCGAACCAAGTGAAAAGCCATCCATGCAAAGAGATAATGGTAAATCGGGAACATGCAAGGTGAGAATTTCATAAATTTGAGAGAGACAACAAAAAATAACAAGTTTGAGAGAGCGATGAGACCAAAAACGGGGGAGATGGAGAGGGAAAAGGAGAAAGATGGAGAGGACCCAGGTGGTGAGAAGCTACATCCACGAAAGAATAGATGTAAAACAAGTTCGGAGGGGGCCATCATCCGAAATTCCTTCCATTTGCTGCAGGAAAATAAGAAACCCAGAAGCAAGAGATGGAGAAAGAAAAGGAAGCTCGACAGAGATGAGAAGAAAATCTCTACATAGGCGAGAGAGGAAAATCTCTACATAGGCGAGACTTAAAAGATGTTTTGAATAATATAAATTTGACAGTTGAAGATTTGAGCACATTGGTTACTGAGCTCTGAATTTGGTTATTAGTATTCCTTTTAGGATGTCTTGATTTATGGTAGGTAGAAGAAGAAGATTGAAGACAAAAGGAAATCAGTATGATTTATGTTGGGCTATATTTGGGTAGACCCTCTATCATCCAATAAGGAGTAAATTCTTTCATAAGGAAAAGAGAAGTTCTTATTTGGGTTTTTGGTCAAAAAGCGTGAAGTTTTAACGTGATAAGGAGTGAAGACTTCACGGTCTTTAGCTCATTTAATGATTGTGTTTTCTTGTTGTTGACATTTTGTTCTTAGGATAATAAGTGCGTGGGACGTTTGTCTTCATCTTTATTGTAGTTTAGGTGTTTTGCTATCATATAGGACGTGAGGGTGTGTTGTAAACAAGAAGCCACTGGAAAGTATTCTGAGAAAAATTTCTCCCTTTAGCTTGTACACTCGTTCTAAATTTCCAAAGTTGCCATTATTATTATTATTATTATTATTATTATTATTATTATTATTATTATTATTATTATTATTATTATTATTAGTAGTATTATTATTATTATTATTATTATTATTATTATTATTATTATTATTATTATTATTATTATTATTATTATTATTATTATTATTCTTATTATTATTCTTATTATTATTGTTATTATTATTGTTATTATTATTGTTATTATTATTGTTATTATTATTATTATTGTTATTATTGTTATTATTGTTATTATTGTTATTATTGTTATTATTGTTATTATTGTTATTATTGTTATTATTGTTATTATTGTTATTATTGTTATTATTATTATTATTATTATTATTATTATTATTATTATTATTCTTATTATTATTATTATTGTTATTATTGTTATTATTGTTATTATTATTATTATTATGTTCCAACATTTGGTAATTGAGCTAGAAATTGCATCTACTAGTTTCTTTCAATTGTAACTTCCAAAATTGCACGGAAAGAATCTTAACAACCGATCCGTTCAAATTAAGGTTCTCTTCAAATCGTAAGATTTATGGAATTTGGTAGAAAACGGCTACACCAAAGTGGGGAATGTATGAAGCATTTGAGGCTTTAAGAAAGGAGGAGAAAGATTCTTTGATGGAGTCCCGAAAAAAAGATCAAAAAGCATTGTATGCAATCTTTCAAGCTGTGGAGGAAATGATATTTGAAAAAAATCAAGTAAGGAGGCTGCAAAAGAATGTGGGTTATTTTGCAAAAATCCTACAAAGGCAATGAACCTGTCTAACAAGTGTGACTTTAAACACTTCGAGGCGATTTTGAATATTTATGCATGAATGACTCTGAATCAATCTCCGCATATTTTGATTGCATTCAAACCATCATTAACCAATTAAGGGTTAATGGTGAAGAACTCCAAGATGTACAAGTCATAGAAAAAATCTTGAGGTTTTTTATTGAAAGATTTGACTATGTCGTCGCAGCGATTGAGGAAGGGCAAGATGTGTCAAACCTAGAATTGGAGTAATTGATGGTTCGTTGTGCTCGTATGAGCAAACAATGAATCAAAAGTCCATTGGTTCACATCCCGAGCAAGCATTGTAGAGTTGAGTCACTCCATCAAGTTGAGGAGGCATTCAAAGCGATTGAGGCCGTGGAGGAGGCTGAAATAGAGGTGGAAATTTAAATTTCACTGGAAAATATAGAACACATGACAAATCAATAGTCAAGTGCAAGTGCAATAAATTTGAACATTACAAATCCGAATGCTAAGCAAAGGCAACATACGAGCCAACAAAACATGCACATGCCACCCATGTTGAGGAACATATTGTTGCGATGGGGCAAGCGATCGAACAATATAGACAGAAAAAGAAAATAAATCGGACACTAGATTTACATGGTTCAGTCGTAAAGACCTACGTCCACGGGGAGAGCAGTAGCGAATTTCACTATAGATCAAGCGATACAAGGAGATTACACACTCGAGTCACTCAAACACTCTCTCGGTGTTTCCCAAGCCCCAATTACACCCAATAACACACACAGTGTTTAGTCATGAAATTCCTCAAGAAATAATCTCTCAATCTCATGAAGGAATTACACACAAATCTTACCACAAGATTTAATTGGTTTTAACACTAAACCTTCTTGGATGTAATTCACGACAAAGAAAATCCCTCCCAAGCACTCGACAACGAGACGGCGCTTCAAGATCAATTCTTCACGATCAACGGCGGAACACCAAGCACTCACGCGGCGCTTCAAAACAATTTGTGATCCACACCTATCACCCATGGCCTTAAGTCTATATATAAGTAAAACCCTTATTCTTTTGCCAATTTCTCATAGGATTTTGTTTCCTATCCAAAATATATCTTGTATATTTTAAACAAAATCCAAATCCTAGTCAAAGTTGGACTTTCCTATTTTAGTAGCCAGACTCTCCAACGCAGATTCAAATTCGGGAAGTTGATCTTCGGATCTTCTTTGCTCGATTTCAAACATCCACAACATATCCAATTCGGAATATTCGTAATTTTGCATTGGGCTTGAACTCGAGACATATTTTAACAATCTCCACCTTGACTCGACGTTTGAACTAAGTCGCAATCGCTTCGCAAAAATTCAAACTCTGCTGCTGCTTTCCCCTAGCCCCCGATGGGCTCAACCGCCACAGATATTGTCCAAGTCCAAGCCTCGCTTGAACTTCGCTATAACCGAGTACCTCATCAGAATACCAACTCCACATGTACCTTTAACTGCTTCGCAAGGATTTTCCGACATGACCTCCTTAACCGCAGATAAAGCAAAACCATTGTTGCATCCATATATGTCAGGAGATTGAATACATACCTTGTCAATATCAGCAGTTACAGTAACCATTGGCTCTATAGGCTCCACCTCGCTATGAGCATCATCTATGTCGATTACTTTGCTAGTACTCGTACTCGCTACCTCAGGAGTTTCTGGTCGTAACTCCACCTCAAGCTGAACACCGTTCAGATCCGTTTGAACACTGCTATAATCACTCTTAACCAAAAGTACTGGAGACTCGTCAAAAGTAACTTCTCTACTGTTAACAGGTGAATTTATATCTAGGCACCACAACCGATCAACCTCGCTCACCTTGTGCATAGCCATGAAATATGCACCTTGCCCTCCCATCGAGCTTACCATCACTCACTCGAAAATAATACGAGCAATGTAACATTCTAATGATAGAATAACCAGCAACGTTACCTGACCACACTTCTTTAGGAGTCCACCATTCAATAGCAGTTGATGGGGATCTATTCACTAGGCAGCTTACCGTACTTAACACATCAGTTAGGATTCTCCTAGCAATACCAGCACTAGAGATTATTTTACGGGCCATCTCTAGTAATGTTCTACTCATCAATTCTGCAAATTGTTGTGATTTACTAGCACTAGTGTGGTGTTTCACTATGCTCTCTTTCATGCATAATTTATTTGTCAGCTCCGAGTAGAACTCCATGCCATTGTTAATCCGCACATGCTTGATCGACTTACCAGTCTCCGTCTCGATCAAAACTCTTGACTGCGAGATCCTAACACCAACATCAAACTTGTGCCTTGGCACAAACACCCAGGTCTTCCTCGAGCAGTCAAAAGACTCTCGAACAGATACATCCGACGTCTCTGCAGCGAAATTTGTCACTGTCTCACCTTGAAGTTTATACAGGCCTCTGTGCTTGATTCCTTTCATTATCACTAGGGCACCTCAAACAACCTTCAGAACTTTACCTTATGAAGAATACCTACAACCAGCTGAATCTATGGCACCCAAGGAAATTAAGTTCTTCTTCAACTTTGGAACATGCCTCACTCCAGTCAATGTCCTCACAATACCATCATGCATTCTGATTTTAACATTACCAACACCCACAACATCGCACTCAGCATTGTTCCCTAACTGGATTTTATCACTACTCGTGCACTGATAAGTGATAAACCAGTTTCTATTTGGTGTGACATGAAAAGAACAACTAGAATCCATAATCCATCCGTCAAAAGATGAATCATTAGTGACTGACAAGACATAATCGGCATTATCTGCTACAGCTGCAACATTATCTGCAGAATCAACCATAATTCCCTTACCCTTCTCATTCTTCAGCTTAAGGCAATCCCTTCTAAGATGCCCCCTCTTACCACAGCTCCAACAGACAACATTAGCAGTCCTAGATTGACTACGTCTGTTCATATTAGTACTACCATTACCCATACGTGTTACAGATCTTCCTCTATTTTCACCTACTAGAGCAGTAGATACAGATTCGCCAGATTCTCTTCTACGAATATCCTCGCTCAGAATTAAATCTCAAACCCCATCAAACGTCAAACTTGTTGACCCAGAGGAATTACTAACATCAGTAACAGTAGTATTCCAACTATTAGGTAATGAGGATAACAGAATCAAAGCATGGACCTCATCTTCAAAGTCAATCTCAACTGAACTCAATTGACTAACAATCACATTAAATTCATTAATATGATCAGCAACTGACGCACCTTCGCTCATCTTCAAATTAAACAGACGTCGCATTAAACAGACCTTGTTGATCGCAGAGGGCTTCTCATACATATCCGACAGGGCTTGCATCAAACCAACAGTGGTCTTCTCCTTCAAGATGTTAAATGCGACGTTACGAGCCAACGTCAGCCGAATAACACCCATAGCTCGTCTATCCAGCAAATCCCAATCAGCTTGCTTCATCGTCGCTGGTTTCTCTCCAGACAAGGGCAAGTGCAGTTTCATTTGATAAAGATAATCTTCAATCTGCATCTTCCAGAAACTAAAATCATTCCCATCGATTATCACTTTTACTTCTTCTGTCGCCATCGATTCACTTCAACTTAGCCAAGCCTGGCTCTGATACCACTTGTTGCGATGGGGCAAGCGATCGAACAATATAGACAGAAAAAGAAAATAAATCGGACACCAGATTTACGTGGTTCAGTCGTAAAGACCTACGTCCACGGGGAGAGCAACAACGAATTTCACTATAGATCAAGCGATACAAGGAGATTACACACTCGAGTCACTCAAACACTTTCTCGATGTTTCCCAAGCCCCAATTACACCCAATAACACACACAGTGTTTAGCCTCGAAATTCTTCAAGAAATAATCTCTCAATCTCACGAAGAAATTACACGCAAATCTTACCACAAGATTTAATTGGCTTTAACATTAAACCTTCTTGGATGTAATTCACGATAAAGAAAATCCCTCCCAAGCACTCGACAACGAGACGGCGCTTCAAGATCAACTCTTCACGATCAACGGCGGAACACCAAGCACTCACGTGGTGCTTCAAAACAATTTGTGATCCACACCTATCACCCATGGCCTTAAGTCTATATATAAGTAAAACCCTTATTCTTTTGCCAACTTCTCATAGGATTTTGTTTCCTATCCAAAATATATCTTTGTATAATTTAAACAAAATCCAAATCCTAGTCAAAGTTGGACTTTCCTATTTTAGTAGCCAGACTCTCCAACGAAGATTTAAATTCGAGAAGTTGATCTTCGGATCTTCTTTGCTCGATTTCAAACATCCACAACATATCCAATTCGGAATATTCGTAATTTTGCATTGGGCTTAAACTCGAGACATATTTTAACACATATGATGCTAGCATATGAAAAGGATGACCCAAGCACAATAGACACCAACATATGGTACCTGGATACTGGTTGCAGCAATTATGTGTTTGGCTGAAAGGAGTTACTCTCGCAAGTGGACGAGACGAGTAGTCGTAAAGTCAACTTTAGGAATAAATAAAAAATTTCCAATATGGGTAAAGGTAACATTAATATCATGTCAAAGATGTTACTAATGTTATCATTGCAAACATTTACTTTGTGCATGGACTTCTTTTGGAATTTACCAAGTGTTGGGTAACTTTCCGAAACAGGCTACAAGATTTGTATTCAAATTGCAGTTTGCACCATTAAAGTTGTTGACAGTGATAGAGAGGCGCAGGTTGCGATCAACGGGGAGCTTGGCCATCTCAACCATCGATACTAGATGACCCATGCCAGGGGATGGGACGAACATGAGCTCCGCATGGGTCATCTCGATCTAAGACGAGCAGAATGTAAAATTGGTTACAGACGAAGTGAATGAGGAAGCTCATTGCGGACGTTTCCTGAACAGTGCTGTCCTCGGGTAGGTGGAGGAAGCGCACCCGGGCAGCGATGGACCCAGCGCGATCGGCTCAATCCGAGAGTCAATCTCAGAGCCGAACGGGAAATTCATGATGATGACGGTGACAGAGAGCCGATCGTCTTAGCTGGCAGGGACCTTGGCTGTCTCCGTCGTTGACATGTAAGTCAGGTCATTCGGAGGCATCAAGGTGACGTGCTCCACACAACAGGAAGAAAGGGACAAGGGGAATAGTTTCATCCACAACCAGACAGATTCAACGGTCCTTGGGCGAATCTTTCACACAAGAACTTTCGCACCATTCATGCACTCCGAGTCTAAGAGATGCAACAAAAATCTCAACCACTCACAGCAATCACGGCTTTTAAAATGAATTATTGGAGCATACACTGTTTAAAGTAAATTAAACTTTATACGAACAGTCTTATCAGACCTCAATTTCAGGATTTTAACTAGCCTCTTATTTAATCATGAGATAGAGAGTCTATAGGACCGCTCGTAAAAATTAGTTTTACATTGACGGCCTGTGCTAGATTTCCACGGTAAGCTCACTTTTATAAGTACAAATTGATCTAATACAATGAAAGTCAACATCTTTTTGATTCAACGTGGATACACCTGAAATGCTAAAGATTCCAACTATTGGAGTCATCTTAATCAAGGCATATTATTCAAGATGTCCTCGATCAAACGATCCAAAGCCAAATAAGAAGAGCCACCCTCAGTCAATACCTTTGCTACTAGTAAGGGCTGCGACGAAGGGGGGAAGGTCGCAGGGGTCGCCGAGCCTTGGCCAGGGGTCGGCGACCCTAGCTGACCGATGGCGAGGGCCCACGAGCCCTCGCCGAATCTAGGCGAGGGCCGCCAACCCTCCCTGGATTTGGGCGAGGGCTTGCGCTGGGCCAAGGGCCACTGCTTGCTTGGGGTCGCCCTGGTGGGTGGCAGCCCTTGGCTCAACCGGGCAAGGGCTACCAACCCTCGTCGGGTCTGGGCGAGGGCCGTAGCCCTTGTCCCAAATCGGGGCAAGGGCTCACGAGCCCTCGTTGCCGGTCAGCCAGGGTTGCCAGCTCTTGGTCGGGGCCCGACGACCTCGGCCGATCCTCCCCCCTCCGTTGCTGGCCCTTCCCAGCGGCAAAGGCGGTTGAGGGCTCAACCCTCGCCCGCCCCCCTTTTCATTTTTTTTTTTAAAATTTTTTTAATATTAAAAATTTTTATTTTTAAATATTTTATATAAATTTAATTTTAAATTTAATTAAATTAATTTTTCTATTATTTTTTTACCATGTCTCGCATCAAAATGAAGTTTTCTTTTTTGTATTATTTGGCCACATCAGTGTGCAAAATGGCATTGTTTTGCACTTACTTTGCTAGAAATTGCTCACGTTAGCATTTTGGCCGGAGTGGCACTTAAGTAATCCATATCTCTTCGAATGTGTCACTTTCGTAACTTTTGGCACTTAAATGTGACATCTTGAATTTCTCAACATGTTTTCTACTGAATTAGTCGGGCATTTTGTTGATGTGTTTATAGGGCTATTCTCAGAGCCGATCACTCTTGAGATAACTAGACTGTCTAGGTAAATAATTAAGAATTTTAAGGCAATAAACTTGAGAATTCGATCAAGAATCAACTCTTCAACCGTGCTCATCTTTAGAGGCCATTGCGGCACAGGGTACCAAAACGACAATAAAATCATATTAGTGTCAATCGGTGAGAATTTTCCAATTTAGTAGAGTCACTCACGATCGGCAACATATCTTAATCGAACAGACCTATCTCTGATCTTAAATCGATTTTTAACTGTGTTGCAATGGCCTCTAAAGATGAGCACGGTCGAAGAGTTGATTCTTGATCGAATTCTCAAGTTTATTGTCTTAAAATTTCATAATTACTTAGCTAGATAGTCTAGTTATCTCAAGAGTGATCGGCTCTGAGAATAGCCCTATAAATACATCAACAAAATTCCCGACTAATTCAGTAGAAAATATGTTGAGAAATTCATGATGTCATATTAAGTGTCCCTTTGTGCCAAGTTATGGCACTTGAAGCGATCTTTTGCATGTTCTTGTATTTAAAGTAAGCATGAAGTTCACTAAATAGGTCACATTCCTAATTTTTTTTATTTTATTATCTTTTACTCTTGTTTGTGTTAAACTTTCAAGTTTCTTCCTAATTTGGAAATTTATGGCACCACATCAGCATGATGTAACTTAAGAAAGTCATGTCAATATTTTTTGTCACTCAAATTAAATGAAATTAACAGAATGATTTGGTTATACCAATTTAACAAGTTTTAGGACTTAAATGTACTTTTTTAAGTTTAGAACTCCATTACACTCTCACGACAAACTTTTGATGCATTTATCCCTAGATAAAATGATAAACGCCGAGTTTGTGCCTAGCCCTCTAATTTTCACTAAATAGGTCACGTTTCCGATGTAAATGCAATATTGGTAAATTGTTCTTATGTTTAAAGTAAGCATGAAGTTCAAGTTTAATAATGTCTTGTTTCACTATTCAGTGAAGTCTTTGGAATTTAAGTATAGTTTTTATATTAATTAACTTGATAATTGCTTCCAAATTGCTTTGCCATGTGTCCAAGTAAAATTTTCATGAGAACCATGTTTTATTTTTTAAGGTGAATTAAAATTTCGCCAAACAAGGAAGAAAATTGTAATGTAAAAGTGGCTAAGATAGCCGACACATCACATCCTTCGTCTTTATAATAAAAAATCACGAGATGTGACCACCACCATAAGGAAAAACAAATCAAGGATGAAGAAAGTTCTTGGTCCCCAAGGCATGATCTTGCCGTGCGTAGGAAAAACTGCTCCAACCACTATGACCTCAGCTCCGCCATCATCCCTCCTTGATCTCCAAGGAATAAAATTAGATATATTAAAAATAACGTATAAATATTTCATCAATCTATTACATCACTACGTACATTGAACTTGTATATCGATACCAATATTACTCTTGTGAATGATACGGTCTGGGAAGTAACAACAACTAGAATTGCTAACTCCTAAGGGTATTACCTCGTAGGTGTTTCGCACTAGCCATTAGAACGTTCAATTTTCAGTAATAGCTCCCGTTCACTTGAGTTGGCCCGTTCTAAGGCATCAGGAGACGCGAGTCGTAGTAAAGTCGGGGTTGTCCTAGGCCAGACGCTAACTGAATCATTGCCATAGGCCAATCAGGATTTCTCCAAACCGAGAAATGATCAAGGTTTGATTTGAATTTTTGGGAGAGCAAAACCTTCACCAGGTAGTTTAATCACCAGTGCGTACCGGCTTCTACATACAATAAACTATTATCGCCGTGAAGGAAAAGTTTATCCACCACGCGGCCGACACGTCGTGATTTCGTATAAGTCTAGCGGACCCTCCTCCATCACGAACATCTCCACGACCAAGCCTGAAGCCACTTTAATCAGAAGACACCAACCAGGAAAAAGACCTCCATATCCATCGGAATCATCAGCATGGTCAGAGCGGAGCTCGTGTTCGTTCCATCGCCGGGCTTGGGCCATCTGGTGTCGACGGTGGAGATGGCGAAGCTTCTGGTCGACCGAGACCCCCGCGTGTCCATCACCCTCCTCATCATGAAGCCACCGCACGAGTCTCACTCCGGCATCGACAACCGGACGCGATCGCTCGCGGACTCAATGGCCGGCCGCTTCCGGTTCGTGCATCTTCCTGACATCGACCCGATCACGGAGACCAACCCCAGCAAAATCCGCGATCTGTGCATCGAGAGCTACAAGCCTCACGTGAAAGAAGCTATCGGGCAACTCACCGAGTCCGACTCGGGCCCCGACTCACCTCGGCTCGCGGGGCTCGTTGTCGACATGTTCTGCACAACGATGATCGACGTGGCGAACGAGCTCCGGGTCCCCTCATACGTGTTCTTCACATCGGGGGTCGCCTTTCTGGGCCTGATGCTCCATCTCCAGAGGCTGCAGGATGAACACGGAATCAACTCGACCGAGTTCAGGGACTCCGACACCGAATTGGACTTCCCAAACTTCACGAATCCACTGCCTGCCAAGGTCTTGCCCACCGCATATCTGGTAAAGGAGGCCGCCCCGGCTTACATTGGCCACGCCAGGAGGTTCCGGGAAACCAAGGGCATTTTCGTGAATACATTCGCTGAGCTCGAAAGGCATGTGTTGAAGTCCTTGGTCGATGACGTCATCCCGCCGGTTTATCCAGTTAGACCCATATTAAACCTCACAAGGTCGACCGGTGGCACAGGACCGTCCAATGGTTCGGAGACCATGAAGTGGCTCGATAGTCAACCGGATTCGTCTGTGGTGTTCCTGTGCTTTGGAAGTCGGGGTAGCTTCGACGCGGATGCCGTGAGAGAGTTTGCCACCGCGCTTGAGCGTTGTGGGCACCGGTTCCTGTGGTCCCTGCGCCAGCCGCCGCCCAAGGGCAAGGTAGGACCCCCCCGTGACTATGCTAATCCCAAGGAGATTCTACCACAAGGGTTCCTCGATCGGACGGTCAAGATAGGGAAAGTGATCGGGTGGGCCCCGCAAGTGGACATCCTCGCCCACCCGGCAGTCGGGGGATTCGTGTCCCATTGTGGTTGGAACTCTACGCTGGAGAGCATATGGTTTGGCGTGCCGATCGCGGGATTGCCACTATATGCGGAGCAACAATTCAACTTGTTCGAGATGGTGGTGGAGTTGGATCTCGCTTTTGAGATTAAGATGGAGTATAGGAGAGATGTAAGGATGAAGAGCGAGACAACGGTCACCGCTGAAGAGATAGAGAGAGGGATACGGCGCGTGATGGAGCCGGATAGCGAACAGAGGAAGAAGGTAAAGGAGATGAGCGAGAAGAGCCGGAAGGCCTTGGATGAGGGCGGTTCTTCATGCTCATCCCTCCGCCGTTTGATTGACGATATCTTCAATAACATGCCCCGATAAGAGTTGTATCTCCAGATGAAATTTCACATGCAACGGAGGGGATCGCTCGATGTGTCCAAAGGAATTTTTTTTTTTTTGGTTTGGATAGCAAATGTTATCTCTATCCTCATTTGGATTCAGTGCCACTTTAGAATACATTCAACGGCTGCATTTTAATGGATGTTCTAGGAGAATATGGCTTCTGGAAAGCAGTTCCTTATGTGTATACTTGCAATTTGCAACAAAGAGATAATAAATCAATTTTGCGTGGCTTTCGTTAATATTCTGCCATTTTAATTCGATCAAATAAATGTTAGAATAATATAAATTTGATAGTTGAAGATTTGAGCACATTGGTTACTGAGCTCTGAATTTGGTTATTAGTATTCTTTAAAGGATGTCTTGATTTATGGTAGGCAGAAGAAGAAGATTGAAGACAAAAGGAAATCAGTATGATTTATGTTGGGCTATATTTGGGTAGACCCTCTATCATCCAATAAGGAGTAAATTCTTTCATAAGGAAAAGAGAAGTTCTTATTTGGTTCTTTGGTCAAAAAGCGTGAAGTTTTAACATGATAAGGAGTGAAGACTTCGTGGTCTTTAGCTCATTTAATGATTGTGTTTCCTTGTTGTTGACGTTTTGTTCTTCGGATAATAAGTGTGTGGGACATTCGTCTTCATCTTTATTGTAGTTTAGATGTTCTGCTATCATATAGGACGTGAGGGTGTGTTGTAACCAAGAAGCCACCGGAAAGTATTCTGAGAAAAATTTCTCCTTCAACTTGTACACTTGTTCTAAATTTCCAAACTTGCCATTATTTTTCTTTTGTTCCAACATTTGGTAATTAAGCTAGAAATGGCATCTACTAGTTTCTTACAATTGTAACTTCCAAAGTTGCATGGAAAGAATCTTAACAATCGGTCCGCTCAAATTAAGGTTCTCTTCAAATCGTAAGATTTGTGGAATTTGGTAGAAATGGCAACACCAAAGTGGGGAATGTATGAAGCATTTGAGGCTTTAAGAAAGGAGGAGAAAGATTCTTTGATGGAGTCCCGAAGAAAAGATCAAAAAACATTATATGCAATCTTTCAAGCTATGGAGGAATGATATTTGAAAAAAATCAAGGAGACTGCAAAAGAATGTGGGTTATTTTGTAAAAATCCTACAAAGGCGATGAACCTATCCAACAAGTGTGACTTTAAACACTTCAAGGCGATTTCAAATATTTATGCATGAATGACTCTGAATCAATCTCGGTATATTGTTATTGCGTTCAAACCATTGTTAACCAATTAAGGGCTAATGGTGAAGAACTCCAAGATGTAAAAGTCGTAGAAAAAATCTTGAGGTCTTTCACTGAAAGACTTGACTATGTCGTCGCAGCGATTGAGGAATGGCAAGATGTGTCAAACCTAGCATTGGAGTCATTGATGGTTCATTGTGCTCGTATGAGCAAATAATGAATCAAAAGTCCATTGGTTCAAATCCCGAGCAAGCATTGTAGAGTCGAGTCACTCCATTAAGTTGAGGAGGCCATCAAAGCGGTCGAGGCCATGGAGGAGGCTGAAGTAGATGTAGAAATTTAAATGTCACCAAAAAATATAGAACACGTGACAAATCAATAGTCAAGTGCAAGTGCAATAAATTCGAACATTACAAATCCGAATGCCAAGCAAAGGCAACATACGAGCCAATAGAACATGCACATGCCACCCATGTTGAGGAACATATGATGCTAGCATGTGAAAAGGATGACCCAAGCACAATAGACACCAACATATGGTACCTGGATAGTGGTTGCAGCAATTATGTGTTTGGCCGAAAGGAGTTACTCTTGCAAGTGGACGGGACGAGTAGTCGTAAAGTCAACTCTAGGAATAAATAAAAAATTTCCATTATGGGTAAAGGTAACATTAATATCATATCAAAGATGTTATTAATGTTATCATTGCAAACATTTACTTTGTGCATGGACTTCTTTTGGAATTTACCAAGTGTTGGGTAACTTTCCGAAACAGGCTACAAGATTTGTATTGAAATTGCAGTTTGCACCATTAAAGTTGTTGACAGTGATAGAGAGGCGCAGGTCGCGATCGACGAGGAGCTTGGCCATCTCAACCATCGATACTAGATGGCCCATGCCAGGGGATGGGACGAACATGAGCTCCGCATGGGTCATCTCGATCTAAGACGAGCAGAATGTAAAATTGGTTACAGACGAAGTGAATGAGGAAGCTCATTGCGGACGTTTCCTGAACAGTGCTGTCCTCGGGTAGGTGGAGGAAGCGCACCCGGGCAGCGATGGACCCAGCGCGATCGGCTCAATCCGAGAGTCAATCTCAGAGCCGAACGGGAAATTCATGATGATGACGGTGACAGAGAGCCGATCGTCTTAGCTGGCAGGGACCTTGGCTGTCTCCGTCGTTGACATGTAAGTCAGGTCATTCGGAGGCATCAAGGTGACGTGCTCCACACACCAGGAAGAAAGGGACAAGGGGAATAGTTTCATCCACAACCAGACAGATTCAACGGTCCTTGGGCGAATCTTTCACACAAGAACTTTCGCACCATTCATGCACTCCGAGTCTAAGAGATGCAACAAAAATCTCAACCACTCACAGCAATCACGGCTTTTAAAATGAATTATTGGAGCATACACTGTTTAAAGTAAATTAAACTTTATACGAACAGTCTTATCAGACCTCAATTTCAGGATTTTAACTAGCCTCTTATTTAATCATGAGATAGAGAGTCTATAGGACCGCTCGTAAAAATTAGTTTTACATTGACGGCCTGTGCTAGATTTCCACGGTAAGCTCACTTTTATAAGTACAAATTGATCTAATACAATGAAAGTCAACATCTTTTTGATTCAACGTGGATACACCTGAAATGCTAAAGATTCCAACTATTGGAGTCATCTTAATCAAGGCATATTATTCAAGATGTCCTCGATCAAACGATCCAAAGCCAAATAAGAAGAGCCACCCTCAGTCAATACCTTTCTACTCTTCTCACTCAATTCTTTCACCTTCTTCCGCCTCTCACTGCCGAAGTCCTCCATTAACTTCTTTATTCCACCCTCTATTTCATCCACCGTCACGATAAAGTCGCTTTCCATCCTGAAATCCCTCCTGTAATCCATCTTGATCTCCACCGCAAGGCCTAGCTCCACCACCAGCTCGAACGCACTAAATTGTTGCTCTGCATAGAGGGGCCACGTGGCCACCGCCACACCGAACCAAATGCTCTCCAGGGTGGAGTTCCATCCGCAGTGCGAAACGAACCCCCCAATCGCTGGGTGGGCAAGAACTGCAGCCTGTGGGGCCCACCCAATCACTTTCCCAACGCTGGCCGTCCGGTCAAGGAACCCCTCTGGCAAGACCTCCACGGGGTCCGTGTAGTCTCGTGGTAGATCATACTTGCCCTTCGACGGCGGCTGTCGTAGGGACCATAGGAAGCGGTGCCCACTCCGCTCCAGCGCGTAGGCAATCTCCTTAACCTGGTCCTCGCGGAAGCTTCCCCTACTCCCGAAGCATAAGAAAACCACTGACGAAGGCGGTTGCTCGTTGAGCCACTCCATGATATCGTCGCCTCGGCCGCCACCATCAGCCTTCGTTTTAGTCTCTCCCTTCAAATTCAATATGGGCCCGACGGGGTACACCATCGGCGCCCCGAGGCCCACCAAGGACCCCAGTGCATGTGGTTCGAGCTCGTCGAACGTGTTGATGATAATTCCCTTGATCGCTCTAATCCTCTTGGCGTGCTCCAGGAATGGTTGGACCTCCTCTTTAAACAGAACCACGGACGGTAAGACCTTGGCCGGCAACGGATGCGCGAAACTTGGGAAGTCCAGCTCAGCGACTGAGTTCTTGAATTCAGTTATGTCCACGTGTTGCTCGTCTTGGAGCGACTGTAGGTGCAGCATTAGCCCAAGGAACGCGGCGCTCGACGTGAAGTAGACATAGGACGGGACTCCAATTTCGTCTGCCAGCTCGATCATGGTGGTGCAGAACATGTCGATCACGAATCCCGCAAGCCGCCAGGTTGAGGCGGCAGTGTTGGTGAGGTCGGCGACGGCCCGCTTGATGTGGGGCTTGTAGCTTTCCATGAAGTCGCTGAGGAAACTGCCCGAGGAGATCTTGGTGTCTAAGTTCACATGAGGGAGGTGGATGAAGCGGATGCGGGCGGCAGCCATGGAGGCGGCAAATGAGCTTGTGTAAGAGTCGACTTCGGAGTCGATGGGAAGCTTCATGATGAGGATGGTGATAGAGAGGCGGGGGTCACGGTCGACAATGAGCTTGGCCATCTCGACCATCGATACAAGATGGCCCGTGACGGGGGTTGGGACGAGCACGAGCTCGGCATTGGCCATCGCGATGTAGCCGAATATCTCCCGGGCTCAAGCGAGTGCTTCGAAGGTTTCGTGGTTGATTATCACTTGTGTTGGGATGTGACTTGTGAGGTGGGAAGATTCCTGGTTAGATACGTCTTCTCGGTGCATTATTGTCGTTCTTTAATTTGCGTTGTTTGCTTTCGTTTATTCTATGTCGTGAGGCATTTGTCGTTCTCTAGATGCATGGAACTCAAAAAGAAGATAAAGCCGAGAGATGCTTGGGCAGCAAGAAGGGAAATGACGTCATGGCTTTGCTGGTTGCGGTCAACTCGAGGAGTAGTCCGACTTCAGTGCAGACAATAACACTCCAGACAGAACTGGCAAGATTCGATCCTCTGCGTAAATTTCCACTCCAACATCATCTAATGTATAAATTTCTCATCCGTCAAGGGTGACTACGTTTGGTTTAGGAAATTAATTTGTCAAATGCCCCTTTTTTTTTTTTTTTTTTTACTTTTTGTTATAATATGTCATGAGTTCGAATCTGTTGAACGAAGCCCGACAGGATAAAAATGTTCAGAGCCCGACCACGTCAATGTGGAAAGAAACAAAAAGAATAAGAAAGAAGGAAGAAGAAAAGTCCATGGACTTTGTTTCCCGTTCCCACTTGGCATGGCCTTCTTGAGCGATCCAAACTTTAAGATGCTTTCGGCGGTGGGATGAATATCCATATTCCTCAGGGTTTGTTACGTATGTCTTATTGGTTGTGGAACAGGGCACAAATCTAAGCCATTTTTTATGTGTGCCGCGAGTTTTCCAAGTGGCGAGACATTCAGACATCCGATCTGGATTTTGCACTGGAAGTTTTCAAGAATTGCATTCAAGCGACCGTGTGTTCAAGGAAAAAAAATTTGGTGTCAAGGAAAAAAAATTAGGGGTGAAAAATATCAAGAGCATCTAAGTGACTTGGCTGTGATTGTAATTTTGGTTACATTGCTTGATTAGAACCCTTTGTTGTTCTCTCATGTGAAGTAGTATCACCATCTAAATCACGTAAATTAAGTGAATGATTCATTCTCTTCCTCTGTTTATTTGGTTATGCAATCATTTCCTTTTCCAGCACTTATATTAGAGATGGTTGATTGTGGACATAAAATTCTTTAATGGGGGGTTGAATACGAGTTCCATTTATGTTTATATCATCTTACAATATGTCATATCACTATATTAATTTTATATAATGAAACTATGGACGCCTAATGCTACTTGCAACTTGATGTCAAGATGGGAAGAATATAAAATTGGTTATGTCTAGTTAGGCATTTTGTCGCCCTTCTCTGCAATGCTTTTCTTATCATTTGACAAATGACAGCTGTATATAAAATTAACAATATTTTAAGAATATTATAATACAAGTTTTTTTTTTTGGTGAAAAGAATATTATAATACCAGTTTATTAAAGGAAAAATGACAAATTTTCTCTAAATTTTGTCCCAATGTGTAATATAATCATTGAACTTTTAATTTGTTCAATGTAGATCCTGAACTGCAATCTAATGCGTAATGTAATTTCTGAACTTTTAATTTGGTCAATATGGTCTTTGCACTTTTGATTATGTTCAATTTAATCCCTCAATACGTAAAAATGTCCAATTTTGGTCCTCATTAATATAAGTTCAGGGCGAGACATGGAACTTCATAAGTTATGTTTCAGTCCATTATTGAATGATCTTTTGGTGTTAGACATTAACTATGGTAAGTACAATGTTAATGTCGATAGTTGCTTTTCTTTAATTGCATCTTCTAATCATGTTGAGATTGATGCAAGTACTTGGCATGTTAGATTAGGTCACATTTGGTTACAAAGAATACAAAGATTAGCTAGAGAGGGTCTTTTTGGATCACTCACTAATGTTAATCTACCCGTATGTGAACATTGTCTAATGGCAAAAGCAACTAAAAAACCATTCGGTAAAAAAACTAGAGCCGAATTTCCATTACAACTCATACATTCTGACATTTGTGGTCCTTTGAACGTGAGGATGAGGCATAAAGCTTCATATTTTATCACTTTCATAGATGACTTCATGCGTTTCGATTATATCTTTTTGATCTCCCGTAAGTTAGAAGCAATAAACTACTTTAGATGATATATAGCGATGGTAGAGAATCAGTTAAACAAAATAATAAAGGCATTGAAAACCGATTAAGGACCTAAGCATCTATCTTAGCAATTCAAGGCTCTTTATGATGAAAATAGAATTGTATGACAATTGACTATTCCTGGTATTCTACAACAAAATGGGGTAGCTGAAAGAAGGAATATAACCCTATTAGAAATGGTTAAGTCTATGATACCGCAGGCAAATTTAGTTATCTTCTATTGGGGAGATACGTTATTGACTGCTGCCTATGTACTTAACCGAATGCTCTCAAAATCAATCACTTCCATCATTTTATGAATTGTAGACTGGTAAGAAATCAGACTTAAGTAATCTATGTCTATGGGAATGTGCAGCTTATGTTCACGATTCTTCACATAAATATGGCAAATTAGGTCATAGAGGGAAAAAAAATGTATATTTATAAGATATTTCGAACACTCCAAAGGGTACGTGTTCATAAGTGAACAAGCTGATGGAAGTATGACTGAAATTGAGTCACAAGATGTCACGTTTTTGGAGAACGATTTTCCTAGTAGATGAGAGATTAATGAGAACTTCCAATTATATGAGATGAAAGATCCTAATAACACACTTACTAATGTTGTAGAGAGAAATAAAGATTACCTCAACATACAAGACCTAGTGGGAGTGTTGCATTAGTTGGCAAATTGAATTCAAGAGAAATTCAGTTACGTAAAAGTAATCGTAAAAGTATTTCTCATCGTCGTTTTGAGATTAAAGGGGAAGTATTTATAATTGCTCAGAAAGAGGATGCCAAGCCTAAAATTATTCAAGAGGCTCTCTCATCCTTTAATAAGGAAGAATGCAAAAAATTTTTGGAAATGGATCTATTGAAAAGTATAAAGCTCATCTCGTGGCGAAATATTATACCTAACAAAAGGGTATAGACTATGAGGAAACATTTTCACCAGTTGTAAGTTTTCCTTAATATGTCTTATCCTAGCCATCGTTACATATTTGAACCTTGAATTACATCAAATTGATGTAAAGACGGCATTTCTCAATTGAAAACTGAATGAAAAAATCTATATGAAGCAACTAATAGGTTTCATGGCTAAAGGTTAAAAGCATAATATTTGCAAGCTTCATTGCTCAATATATGTCATTAAGCAATCATCTAGATAATGGTATCTTCATTTTCATCGAGCCATAACGACTTTTGGTTTCACGATAATTGAAGAAGATCACTGTACATGTCAACCAATCTGAAGATAAATTTGTGATTTTATCACTTTATGTGGACGATATTTTATTAGCTGGAAATAACAAGGTTTTTGTTATCATCATAAAAGAATGATTGTCCTCCAATTTTGAAATGAATGATATAGAAGAAGCTGTTTATATATTATGAGTTAAGATCGAAAGAGATTAATCAATAAAACTCCTTACTTTATCATGAGAATCTTATATAATAAAGATTCTTGAACATTTCAATATGCAACATTGTAATCCCATTGATACTCCTATCATGTAAGGTGAAAGCCTAAGTACTAAGATGTATCCTAAGACTCTAGAAAAAAAATAAAGTAATGGAAATTGTTACTTACGTTAGTGCGGTCGGAACTTTGATATATGTTATGATGTGTACTCAAGTCGACATATGTTATGACGTGAGATTAGTGAGTTAATATCAATCAAATCCCGATCAAGCACACGGAAAGCAGTGAAGAGAATCCTGAGATACTTTAAAAGCACCGTAGATTATCGACTTTGTTACCAAGGGAATAATTTACGCTGATTAGGCTATTCAGATTTTGATTGGGGTGGAAATTTAGATGAGTGTAAATTGACTTCTAGATATACATTCTTGCTCAATGAAGGTACAATTTATTGGAATAGCAAGAAACAAACATACACGGCCTTAAAGTGGTTCCCCCAGCACCAAAAAAAAAAAAAAAAAACATACACGGCCTTATCTACGATAGAGGCAAAATTTATTACATGCTCTACCGCAGTACAAAAAGCAGTATGGGTAAAACATTTCTTTGAAAAATTTAGCCACTGTCACTAAGGTTTCAAGACTAGTAATAATTTATTATGATAATCAAGCAGTCATTACTTATGTGAAAGATTCCAAATATCATGGAAGGACGAAGCACATTGATATAAAAAACAACTTCATCAGAGATATAATAGCACATAAAGAAGTGATCCTACAATACATTTTAGCTAATAGAATAGTTGTTGATCCATTTACGAAGGCCATTCCTAGAGATGTATTCTTAACCCACAAGATGTCACTATGATTATGTAGAATGTGATATGTTTTATTGTAGAGGATCATTGATTTATGTATATGTAGACATATATATTGTACTTGTTTATTCATTTGTGACTTGATGTTTTATCAATAAATACAAATCTATTATGAGACTAGCACAAACACATATATACTATTGAAAAGTATATCAGCAAGCAATGATTGGCTCACTCACATAAACAATCACCTCAAGTGCTATAGTTAACATATTGAGATGAGACCTTATATACAAATAAATGCTGAAGAGCAAGTTTAGTACATAAAATAATATGTTGCCTTGATTGGAATCAAAATGAGATTTGTGATTTATATATAATAAGACCAAACATGATAGTCCTACATTCATGTATGCCTGAAAGATGCCGAATGCAGGTATTTAATTGAGCACTATAGAAAACAAGCTGATATAGCACTCGAGCTAAACTTGAGTATGTGAGAAGCACGTGATCAGTATATTTGATATATTTAATAAATGATATACGCTCTTATAAAAAGAGAAATCCACTATAGCATGTAATTCATACTACATGTGTATTGTATGACCGACAAGGGAAGGTGTGTGAAATTATCCCTATTTGCTCATCATATGAGCCCTCGAGGTAATTTATAATTTACATTTTTTTGTGACCTATATTACTTTTGATTATATTCTCGAAGTGAAAAATCAATGTTGCCACTTTAGCATATTACCGGCGATCATGAATAAATATAGCTTTATGGGGCGTGTCTAGGAAAACAGTTATTTTGAAATAGAGAAAGACATGAGTGCAAATGAAGACTATTGTTATTTTACATCTATCACATGTATTTACTGTCGATCAATTATAACACATTCTATGGTTTTGAACATAATTGTAAATACATAGTGTTATGTAAATTGTCAAGTATAGTTTTTAAGGGATATGTATACTTGGATTGATGTAACAAAATATGTCTGGGGCACTATGAGAAATCAATTGTTTATTTCTTTTTAGGGTTGTAGCCATTATGTCATTCCTAATAGGTGCATAATTTGAGCTCTCAAGTGCAAGTATACTCACTAGTCGCATAGCTTTCTTGCAAGTATGAATTGTTTCTAAAGTTGATGAATGTTGAATGCATTATATTCTTAATAAAGTGCTATCAAGCCCATCATGTCTGAGTGGGAGATGTTGTGATTAATTAATACGTCTATGATTGGGTACAATTAGAACGCACCGTTTTGACTTGATATGTTATGATGGAAAGACGCCATTTGAAAGGGTATTAGGGAGTCATATAAAAAACTTCTGAAGATAACCGTTTGGATGGTTGGTAGAATGTATGCTGAGAAAGAAATTATTCTCCTTTTCTTGTCCCATTTCCATCAAAGAAAAATAAGGCGTTCCATTTCTCTTTTATGAAAACAATTGACATTTACGCTATAGAAATTTGATGTTTTTCTCGTGACTGCATTCAGACCAACATGAAGTAATATTGTTCGTCATTTATTCTCAATTCAACAATCATTCCGGGGTAAATTGTTCATTGCGCATCAAAAAAAGGTAAGTCATCCTCCGCCGACTTTCTACCAACAATTTACAAGTTCAAGTCATCGATTCGGCAAAAAACTAGATAACCATCAATTTGATTTGCTAATTTTTTTTAATTCCCGAAAAAATAACTTTGCTTGCTGACATTTCACAAAACAAATTCAAACTCTCTCAACAGTAGATATATATAACTTCGGTTAAATTATCAAATTTTCAAGTTTGACGCATGTTAAATTATACATTGGATAGAAAATCAGGGAATGAACTGTTGGACCGACTGACCAAAGTAGGCCGAGGATCAAGAATATAAGGTTATTCGGAGACATAAAGGAGATGTGCTCCACACGTGAGGAAGACTTGTCAACGAGAGAGAGAGACAGACAGACAGACTTTCCCGAGCAATGCACAAAGTGGGAGAAGAAAAGGACAAACGGAATACTTGCATCCACACACCAATGCAACCAGACAATGGGATGGGACTATTCTAGTCCATAATTTCGATTAACAAATGATATTTAAGTGACTTAAGTCATCACTAAGATCTCACAAAAAAATTCAGACAAATTCAACGGTTTACGATGCACTTGTTAGGCAAATCTTTCACACAAGAACTTTCGCGCCATTCATGCACTTTGAGGATTGTCTAAGAGATGCAATAAAAATCTCAACCACTCAAAGTGACTGAGTATTTAAAATGAAATATGAGAACATACACAGTTCAAGTAAATAAAACTTTGTACAAACATTCTTATCAAACCTCGATTTTAGGATTTTAACTAGCAAATCTCTTATTAATTATTGGATCGAGAGTGGGTAAGACTACTCATGAAAATTACTTTTACATTGACTGTGTATGATAGATTTCCACGGTAAGCTCACTTTTATGAGTACAAATTGATCTAGTACTATGAGAGTCACCTTTTTTTACTCAGCGTGGAAACACCTAAAATGCTAAAGATTCCAACAACTGGAGTCACCTTAATCAAGGCATATTATTCAAGATGTCCTCAACCAGATGACCCACAGCCAAATGAGAAGAGCTACCCTCCATCAACGCCTTCCTACTCTTCTCACTCACCTCTTTCACCTTCTTCCACCTCTCACTGCTGGCGTCCTCCATTAATTTCTTTATTCCGCCCTCTATTTCGTCTGCTGTCACAACAAAGTCACTCTCCCTCCTGTAGTCCATCATGATCTCCACCGCGAGGCCTAGCTCCACCACCAGCTCGAATGCATTGAACTGTTGCTCCGCATATAGGGGCCACGTGGCCACGGCCACGCCGAACCAAATGCTCTCAAGGGTGGAATTCCATCCGCAATGCGACACGAACCCCCCGACTGCCGGGTGGGCCAGGACCGCGGCTTGCGGGGCCCACCCGATCACTTTTCCAACACTGGCCGTCCGTTCAAGGAACCCCTCCGGCAAGACCTCCGCGGGGTCGGTGTAGTCACGTGGTAAATCGAACTTGCCCTTTGGTGGCGGACGTCGTAGGGACCATAGGAAGCGGTGTCCACTCCGCTCCAGCGCGTAGGCAATTTCCTTCACCTGGTCCTCGCGAAAGCTCCCCCCACTCCCAAAGCACAAGAAAACCACCGACGAAGGCGGCTGCTCGTTGAGCCACTCCATGATATCTTCGCCCCGGCCGCCACCATCAGCCTTCGTTTTAGTCTCTCCCTTCAAATTCAATATGGGTCCCACGGGATACACCGTGGGCGCCCCGAGGCTGGCCAAGGACCCCACTGCATGTGGTTCGAGCTCATCGAACGTGTTAATGATAATTCCCTTGACCGCTCTTATCCTCTTGGCATGCTCCAGGAATGGTTGGACCGCCTCCTTTATCAGAAACTTGGACGGCAAGACCTTGGCCGGCAACGGGTTCGTGAAACTCGGGAAGTCCAGCTCAGTGTCCGAGTCCTTGAATTTGGTTATGTCCATGTGTTGCTCGCCTTGGAGCGACTGGAGGTGCAACATTAGCCCAAGGAATGCTGCGCTCGACGTGAAGAAGACATAGGACGGGACTCCAAACTCGTCCGCCAGCTCGATCATGGTGGTGCAGAACATGTCAATAACGAACCCCGCGAGCCGCCGGATTGAGCCAGCTGAGTCGGCGAGGTTGGCAACAGCCTGCTTGACGTGGGATTTGTTGCTTTCCATAAAGTGGGTGAGGAAACTGCCCGAGGAGATCTCGGGGTCTGAGTTCACAAGCGGGAGGTGGACGAAGCGGATGCGGGTGGCATCCATGGAGGTGGCAAGTGAGCTCGTGTAAGAGTCGACTTCGGAGTCGATAGAGTCGACTTCGGAGTCGATCAGAAGCTTCATGATGAGGACGGTGATGGATAGGCGGGGGTTGCGGTCGACGAGGAGCTTGGCCATCTCGACCATTGATACGAGATGGCCCATGGCGGGGGTTGGGACGAGCACAAGCTCAGCGTAGGCCATAGCGACGAAGTTGATTATCTCCGGAGCACAAGCGGAGCACAAGCGAGTGCTGCTTGTGTTGGTTATCACTGGTGTTGGGATGTGACTCTGAGGTGGGGAAGATTCCCGTTTAAATACGACTTCTCGCGGCATTTTTGTCTTTCTTTAATTTGCATTATTTGCTTTTGTTTATTCTATTTCGTGATGCATTTGTCGTCCTTTGAACGGATGGAACTCGAAAAGAAGAGAAAGCAGCGAGATGCTTGGGCATCAAGAAAGGAAATGACGTCATGGCTTTGCTGGTTGCGAGTCAACTCGAGGACTAGTCTGACTCCAGCCCAGACAATAATTTTCTGGACAGACTCGATCCTCTGCCTGAATTCCGCTCGAGCATCATCTATTGTCTAAATTTCTCATCCGCCAAGCCTGACTACGTTTGGTTTAGGAAATTAATTTGTTAAGTTTCATTTTTTTTTTCACTTTCTATTAGAATATATCATGAGTTCGAACCTGTTGAACGAAACCTGTTAAATTATGTCTCGAGTTTGAGTGTTTACAAAATGCAATTCGCTGGACTCTTGAAACTGCACAAAAGATGAAATAAAATAGAATTAAAAAGAAAGGGGCACACTTTGATTTTATCTATTTATATTTAGGGGGATAAAATAAAGGTTTCCTGAGGAGTTGAATTCGTAGAAGTGACATGGTGGGACTCAAAGTCAAAAATTTGACTTTGGGCACATGGTGGAAAGAACGAAGCCTCTGCACGTGGAGCCCCTGCACATAAAAGCCGAGTGAAAAGAAGAGCTGCTTGGAGTCTACACGAAGAAAACAAATCGTGGTGGGCCCAGGTCAATTTTTTTTTTTTTTTTGGTAAAAAGGTAAGAGATATATTAAGAAGAGCCAAATGGACAAAAAGATCTCGACACCAGTAACTTGCACTCCAAATGTAGTAACAAAAGAAGTGGAAGGGTGACGAGATGCAAAAGCCGTAGAGGCGGCACAACAACTACAACAACATGGCCAAACTAAGCACGGCTAGCTCGACCGGCTATCAAACAGAGACAAAAGCAAAGAGGAGGCCAGAGTCAGATCAAGGACCTACGGGTCCCCATTGAAAATAATCGGGTCTAGGCTCCAACTTCTCTGCAACCTTCTGTTCCTGAAATTATCTTTGACGTTCCTGAAGGTAATAGCCTTGTCTCGGACCACTTTGAAGAGGTGGTTCTTGATGGCCGGAATTGAGAGAGGCTGGTCTCTAAAGATGATGTCATTCCTATTTTTCCAAATGATGTGACACAACGCGCCAAAGGAAAAACGGGCTATGCACTTATAGAATTCTTTCCCCATCAAATAGGTAGTTGCCCATCTGAAATTCTCCCCCCACCCTCTGTTGCGCCAGGGTAAATTGCATCTGGACGCCCAAAAGAAAGCAACGCTAGCCGTGACACAGCAGTCAAAAAACAAGTGGTCAAGAGAGTCAGGCACATTCTTGCAAAACGCACAGGTAGCATTCCCAATTATATCATAGGCCAGAAGGAGGTCCTGGGTTGGAAGCCTACGCTTGGCCATGAGCCAAAGATTAAGTTGATATCGAGGCACTATGGCGTTGTCCCATACGAAGGAGTACCAGTGGACCCGCGTCCTCTTCTTCCTGATGAAGTTCCACGCCGATGCCATAGTGAACTGGCCCGAAGAGCTTTCTCGCCAACAGCAACGATCCGGGTCATTCGTCAGGGTCGGAAGAGGTTGCCCCCACGATTGAAGCACCAACCTGAGAGCTTGGCCAGCATCTGAGAAGAGGTCAGCAACACAAGCTTGTCTGGAGAGCCCTGAGCTATAGATAAGAGAATCTGAGAATAACAGGTTCAAGGGCCCTCTAGGGTGCCAGTTGTCAAACCACAGAGAGGTTGTTTGGCCATCGCCAATTTTCCAGTAGAAGGCCATCCTGAAATTCCTTCTTAGGGTCAACAAGCTCTTCCAGGCCCAGGATCCAGATGTTGGCTTCCTAGCAACCCAAAAATTCTTGTTTTTTAAGAACGTGGAGTGGACCCATCTACACCATAGCGCTTCCTTGTCGGAAAACAAGATCCAAATATGCTTTAGCATGGAAGCTTTATTGCAATCTTGGAGCCTCCTAACACCTAGCCCTCCTTCATCCTTTGGAAGGCAAACTTCATCCCAAGCTACCTTAGCACCACCCCTTCCTAGGTCTGGACCTTTCCATATGAATTGTCTAAATATTTTCTCTATCTGTTCCATCACAGCTGTAGGTAAAACAAAGACACTAGCCCAGTAGGCTTGTATAGCGTGAAGAACTGACCTGATAAGCTGAAGCCGACCAGCAATAGAGAGGAATCTGTGGGTCCAAGACTGAACCCTTGCAGTGATGCGATTGACCAGGGTACAACAGTCTGCTTTATTGCTCCTCGAAGTGATAATGGGAACCCCCAGGTACCGAACTGGCAGGCTTCCTTCTCGAAAGCCCAACTCCAATAGGATATTATTCCTTAGGGAGGGATTGCCACCCGCCAAGAAAATTTCACTCTTGCACGAGTTAGGACAAAGGCCACTCCAAGAGGAAAATATATTTAGAGCTTCCTTAAGGAGAGTCGCCGTAGGAAGGTGCGCCTCACAAAAAAGGAAGACATCATCTGCAAAAAAAAGATGTGAAAGACCCACTGCCTTGCACCTCCAGAAGAACTTGAAGTCAGGCCTCGAGGAGTGCTTAAGAATGATCCCTGAGAGCACTTCCATGACCATAGTGAAAAGGTAAGGAGAGATGGGATCGCCTTGGCGAAGACCTCGCCCGCTCGCAAAAAACCCGTGGAGCTCTCCATTCAAAGCAATTGAGAATTTAAGAGTGCGAACACACGTCATAATTAGACTAGTGACAGAGTGAGGGAAGCCAAAGGCCAGCATCACATTCTCAAGGAAGCTCCAATCCACAGTATCATAGGCTTTCCTGAAGTCCACCTTTATCGCACATTTTGGTAGATAAGGCTCAAGGTGGAAGCTAGAGAATAGTTCCTGAGCCAGTAATATATTGTCCCTAATTCGTCTACCTTTTATAAAAGCAGTCTGAAAAGGGCCTATCGTGTTCTTCAAAGCTAGGGCCACCCGATTAGCTAGCACCTTTGTAATACACTTGTAGATAGTGTTGCAGCAGGCGATAGGCCTATAATCCTCCACAGAAGTGGCGTTGAGCACTTTCGGAACCATTACCAAGATGGTATTGTTAACCTCCCTCAAGAGTTTACCGGAGTTGAAGAAATCCAACACTGCAGTCGTTACTAAAGGACCAACCGTGTCCCAGTTTTCTTTGAAAAACTCTGCTGTGAAGCCATCCGGCCCAGGAGCCTTTCCCTTAGGCAAGGAGAAGATAGTGTTCCGGATCTCCATCTCTGTAACTGGTTGAGCAAGAAGTGCAGCCTGATCAAACGAAAGTGGATGTTGAATAACCTCCCTCAAGTCCTCTAACGAAGGTCTAATAATCTCCCCTTGTGGCATCAAGAGGTCCTCAAAGAACTCTACAAACCTTCGTTGCACCAGCCGTGGCTCCGTCACTATGTTCCCCGAAGAGTCGAGGATGGAGAGGACTCTGTTCCTCAACTGTCTTTTGTTGACATATTGATGGAAGAATTTGGTATTTCGGTCTCCCTCCCTGAGCCATCTGACCCTGGACTTTTGCCTGAAGAAGGATTCCTCCGAGGAGCGCAACTCTGCAAAGATACACCTTTGGCTCTTCTCCACCTCAGCAAGGTCAGCAGAAAAGGGGTTCAGTTGTAATTCTGCTTGAGTGGCCTCCATCATCTTCCGCGCATCAAGAGTTCTAGCAGATATATTAGAGAAGGAATCTCTGTTGAGTTGCTTGAGCCGATATTTGAGAGCCTTGAGTTTAGAGACAAGCTTATACATAGGGACACCACTCCCCAGCGCATCCCACACTTGTGAGACAATTTCTTTGAACTCCGGGTGCTTCATCCAGAAGTCGAAGAACTTGAAGGGCTTCCTTCTATGAGTCGAATTAAGTACCTTTACCACCATAGGCGAGTGGTCCGAGATTCCAGGAGCAAGGAAGGAGGCTTCTGAGTAAGATAGATCCAAGCTCCACTTGGCATTCACTAGAACCCTGTCAATCTTCCTTGCTTTCCTAGAATGCCCTGAAGACGTAGTCCAAGTGTATCTAAAACCAACGAACCTCAAGTCTTCCAGCTCAGCTTGCTCCAGGCACTGTCCAAACTCATTAAAACAAGGGAGCCAATCTTCGGAGCCACCGACCCGGTCCGATGGATCCTTAATAGCATTGAAGTCCCTCAAGACAAGCCAAGGAGTGTCTCGGAGATGGGTGCTTTTCATGATGATGTCTTCCCACATCGGTCTCCTCAGCGAAAAAGAGTGATCACCATAAATAAAAGAAACACAGCAAGCCACCCCAGAGTCTAGGCTCTCAAGGTTCCCATGAATTGCCTGCTTGGTAAGAGAGAAGGCTTCAAACTTGACTCTCCCGGGGTCCCATCCGACCCAAATTCTACCCCTGGGGAAAAAGTCATAGTTTGCAGTCCAACACCAACCTCTCAATAGAGCTTCGGATATGGAGTTAAAGCGATCCTGTGGCACCTTAGTTTCCACCAAACCAACACAACATAAGTGGTTCGAAGTAACAAAACTACGAATCTCCGCTTGCCTAGTCGAATCAACCATACCTCGAATATTCCAACAACCTATATACATATGTACAAAAGAGGGAACGAGGAAGGGTTACCTCCTTTTTGGTGGCTTGCGACGGCTCGGAGTGGGAGCCGTTCGAGCCGATGGAGGAGGTGGGTCTGGGGGAAGCACCAGGGGCTTGTCGTGGGAATTCTCCTCCCTGCTTCTCGTTGGAGGAGCCTTCGGCGATAGACCTAGAGGGGCCTTCGGCGATTGACAAGGCGAGAGAAGATCATCATCTGAGCTGAGGTGGTTGACAGACTCATTCAACTCCGCTCCACTCCCCAGGCCCGCATCTGGATGGCTAATGGGATCTTCCTCCATTGTCGAGGTGTGGTCATCCACCCTGATTAGTGCTTGAAGCCCACTCTGAGCCCTCCGGGTAGAGGTTGATGGCAAGCTTTTAAGAGCTGCTGCTGTCTGCTTGAGAGATGATTCCTCTTCTCCAGAGCTGGCCGGATGGTCCAAGTATGTCTCCTTGGGGGGGGGGAGATTTGTTCTTCTTCCCCTTGACTTGTTTCCATCCAAATTCAGCCTCATTCAGATCTACCACCAGCATCGATGAAGTCTCAGAGGGGCGGGCCTCCACTGATGGGGGGGATGGGCTGAACTTGCTTCTGGCCTTGCACCGTCTTTCGACCAGTCAAAGAGGCTGCACAATTGTGCCCAAAGGAGCCACACTTCAAGCATTCCGCTGGCTTCCACTCATACTCGATGGCAATCGACCGAACAACTCCGTTTAGTCTTACCTTGGTCAAGTAGAACCTCGGCTTGTTTACTTGTAGCTCCACACAAACTCTTGCAAAAGAGATCCTTTGACATTGCTCCGTGCGTTGGTCAACAAATAACGGCTTGCCAATGGTGCTCGCGATGGCGCTAATTGCCGGGGCTGTCCATAGGTCAAGAGGTAGGTTCTTCAAGCGAATCCACACTGGCACCGTGGTTTGCTTCTCCCTCTTCAACTCTAGGAGCGGCTTCCATTGTTGCAAAACAAGTGCAACCCTTGCAACCGTTATAGGACCTTCTTCCAAAATCTTCCTTCGGAACTCGGGGTCAGGGATGCGGAAGAAAAAGAAGCCCTGGTCATCGGCGAAAACCTCAACAAGCTTCGGTCCCCAACATAGCTTGAGCGAGTTCTCCGTGAGCTGGAACGGCAAACTCTTTCCTACATAATACCCAACCAGACACTCATGCCATTTGGGATCCACCGCATCTAACACTTCTTCAGGAAGATCCACCACTGGGATATCATCCTCAAACGAGGGAGGAACAAAGGTAAGGTCATACCCTTTCGCTGCAAGTTTCGCAACATTTGCCCACGTCCGGACAACCGGGGCGTCTGGTTTTCTCACTTGTTTTTGTGAGGCTTGGGGCCGTTTGGAAGCCGACCTCGCTCTACTTCGTCCTCTCGAGCGCCTATCCCGGCCTACATTTTTGGGACCACGGTTTGAGGTCTATGCTAGTGCAGGAGCCTTGCCCGTGAGCATGGAGGCCCGGGCCTCCTTGTCTCGGTTGAGGGGGCTAGAAGTCCTCTCCGATTCATCTCTCAATTGTGCCGTATCACTCGGCTCACCACCCACAGCCATTGGAGCAGCCATAACATTACCCAGCCAGCAACCCAGACCTCTATACAGCAGCCATCTAGAGAGCGAGAGACTAACCGGTCGGACGCCTCACACCTCTCGGGTTGGCCGGAAGCAGCAAGGACGGGGCAGGGGGATGGACTTCGTTCAAGAGCACAGCAGCTTACCTGACGCCCACCTCCCGCTGCGAGCAAGTCCGAGACGCACCAGCACTACTCCTCAAGGGCCGAGCAACAGCAGCTCGGTGCAGGGCGCGGCACAACAGCAAGGACGCCTCACACCTCTCGGGTTGGCCGGAAGCAGCAAGGACGGGGCAGGGGGATGGACCAACAGTTCGTTCAAGAGCACGGCAGCTTACCTGACGCCCTCCTCCCGCTGCGAGCAGGCCCGAGACGCACCAGCACTGCTCCTCAAGGGCCGAGCAACAGCAGCTCGGTGCAGGGCGCGGCACAACAGGGTCGGGACAGGGGAGTACCAGCAATCGTTCAGGAGCAGAGCCGAGGAAGGCTTACCTGAGGGTGCTGGGTCGCCTGCGAACCTCTGCTAACAGACCCGAGCCGCACCAGCACCGCACCTCAAGGGGCCGAGCAGCACGAACAGTAGGGCGATTCTCGTGGAGAGGCAGCTCAGATCTCACCGTAGAGATGACGAAACTCGAATCTGTTCGGTGAGGAGTGAGAGCCTTCCCAGAGGAGCTGAACCCCCAATTTTCACGCCAATCGGAGGTCTGGATCGGCCGGATCGAGTAGATGAAGCCGGCGAGATTCAGTTCAAAACCCCAGAGGAAGAGAGGCGATGAACAGTACCCGTGCGTGCATTTTGGCTCTCCTTCACCATTCTCTCCCAGGTCAAAGTTTGACTTGGGCACACACGTATAAAAGGAAAATAATTTGCAGGTCTTCTTTTCTCTTTCGTTCGAAGCCGCGAGATGCCGTGGAGCGCCGCTTGCTAAAGTCCTACCAAGAGGATACGTACATGAAGAAAAATATAGACGTTGTTCTTGTTTGACGTATGTAGAGCGTTTCGTTCGAGCTTGAATGCACGATATTTTTGTGCTGTGAGTTTATTCCCAAGTTTTTGTGCCGTGAGTTTATTTATAAACACTTTGATTTTTGGTTAAATCTAAGTGTGGGAAACACTTGACCATATGAGTGCTTGTAAACTATAATTCTCCGATTATAGTGGATTATTTGCTGTTGGCTCTCCCCATGGATGTAAGTACCAATACTCGGAGCGAACCATATAAATTTCTAGTGTCCTTATTTTTCTCGTTTACTTCTCTGGGATATTTCACGTTAACATAAATTGTAAGATCCTGTCGTTTCCGCGTAATATCCCAACAATTGGTATCAGAGCTTGAGGTTGAATTTCTTGATTGTGATTTAGAGCTTTTGCTTGTCTGATTATTATCTAGAAATTCTGTTACTACAATTATGTCTGAGAGGAAATCTGAAATTGAGAAGTTTAACAAGAGCAACAACTTTGTGTTATAGAGTATCAAGATGCGGGTATTATTGACAACACAAGGTTTGGTCAAGGCACTAGATGGTGAAGATAAGTTGCCAATTATAATGAAAGCCTTAGAGAGGGTAGAGCTAATGAAAAAAGCAAAGAATATAATTCTGTTAAATTTGTCGGATGAAGTTTTAATAGATGTTGCTGAGGAGAAGGATGCCGCAGCATTATGGGCAAAACTTCAAGTACTCTATGTGAAGAAAGGTTTGAACAAGCGCTTGTACATGTTGAAGAAGATGTTTCAATTTAGATATACTAAAGGTACGTCTATTGGAACCCACCTAGATGAATATAATAAACTCATGTTGGATTTGAAGAACGTTGGTAAGATACTTGATGATGAAGAATGGGGCACGATGTTGTTAGCCTTTTTACTAGAGTCATAGGAGCACTATACTGATTCGCTATTGTAGGGGCGTACTACTATTACCTCAGAAGAGGTAAAGCCAGCATTATTCTCTAAGGAGTGGTAGAGAAAGTTGCGAGATAACGATCTAACGCAAGAAGTAGCGCAAGCACTAACGATTCGGGGTAGAGAACAATATCGATGGCCTAGTAGCAGCAGAGGTAAAAGAAGATCAAAATCACGCCATAGAAAGTCTAAGGGACGCGTGAAGTGTTTTGAGTGTCACGAGGAGAGACACATTAAGAGAGATTTTCCAAAGTGAAGGAATAAAGTTGATAGGCAGAATGCCACAAGCAATGTGGCAAACGTTGCTGAGAGGAGTAATAGTGATGCATAAGTTGTTTTATGTGTAACTGCTACTTTGTCAAGAGATGAATGGGTGCTAGATTTGGAGTGTTTTTATCACATGACGCCTCATAATAACTGGTTTACTACTTACCAAGCTGCAGATGGTGGTAGAGTTCTCTTGGGAAATAATGTTGTTTGTAAGGCTGTGGGGATAGGGACTATTCGGATTTGGATGCATGATGAGGTGGTGCACACATTGACAGATGTGAAGCATGTACTAGAACTCAAGAAGAACCTTATTTCTCTAAGGACACTCGATGATATCGGGTGTATGTACACCGCTGAAGGTGGAGTACTGAGGATCTCTCGAGATGCCATGACAGTGATAAAGGAGAATAAAGTGAATACTCTTTATCATTTACTGGGAGAGACCATGACCAGAACCTTTGCAGTTTCATCAGGTGAGTCAGACTTTAACTTGACTCAATTATGGCATATGAGTGAGGCATGTATGATGATGCTAAGTGAAAGAGGGTTGTTGAAGGGTCAAAAGACAGGAAAGCTGGACTTATGTGAACACTGCATTTATGGGAAGTAGCACTGAGTTAAGTTTACTATAACTATTCATTCAAACATCTGGGACGCGTCTTTGGTTCCTTCGAAAGGAGGTGCCTGATATATGCTGACATTTATCGACGATTATTTGAGAAAGGTATGGGTATACTTTCTGGAGCACAAATATGAAGTATTTGATCAGTTCAAGAAATTTAAGGCATTGATTGAGAAGTAGTTAGATAAGCAAATCAAGTGCCTGAGAACCGATAATGGTATGGAGTTTTATGGTAAAGATTTTATCGAGTTCTGCGAGAAAGAATGTATTGTGAGACACTGCACAGTACTTGGGACACCACAGCAAAATGGCATGGCAGAACGGAAGAATAGAACCTTGCTTGAGCTAGCTCGATGCATACTTTCGCATGCAAGACCTGGCAAGGAATTTTGGGCCGAAGCAGTGAACATGTCATGTTACTTGGTTAATCGATCTCTATCATCTACTATCGAGTGGAAGACCTCCGATGAAGTATGGTCGGGGAAACCTGTTGATTACTCCGGATTACGAATATTCAGATGTCCTGTGTATGCTCATGCGAGTAATGGTAAGCTTGAGCCGAGGGTGAAGAAGTGCATTTTTTGGGTTATGCACATGGGGTGAAAGGCTACTGGCTGTGGTGCACTGATCCTAGATCACTCGATTTTCTAGTAAGTAGAGATGTGATCTTTGATGAAACTGCAATGCTTCAATGGAGGAATTCTGAGGCACAACCAGCAGAGAAGACAGATCATGGTGTCAGTAGAGGTGGAGCTTCAGGTGGAGACTCTGGAGGCCTCGAAAGTCACTGAAGTTGAGACTACAAATGAAGCTGCAGTTCTTGAAGTCGGTGATAGTGAACAATCCGCAAAGCTGCAATAGACTATAGCTGCAGATAGATAGAGAAGGCAAATTAAATCACCGGTACGTTATGGTTATACAGATATTGCTTATGCATTGACTGTAGATGATGAGGTGGAGATAGATGAGACTTCGTCTTACTCTGAGGCGATGGCTAGTTCGGAGTCGTCGTAGTGGCTAGGGACTATGAGTGAAGAGATGGAATCACTCCATCGAAATCAGACATGGGAGCTAGTCAAGGTACCCAAGAGCCAAAAGATTGTCGAAAGTAAATGGATCTTCAAATGGAAAGAGGGCATTCTCGGTGTTAAGGCAGCGAGGTATTAGGCAAGACTTGTGGCGAAGGGATATACATAGCGTGATGGCATTGACTACAATGAGATGTTCTCTCCTGTGATAAGACATACTTCTATTCATGTTTTACTTGCCTTAGTTGCTTCGCAGGATCTCGAGTTAGAGTAACTAGATGTGAAAACTACATTTCTTCACGGTGAGTTGGAGGAACAGATTTACATGAGGCAACCAGAGGGATTTGCTATTTCGGGTAAGGTAAGGAAGATCATGTTTGCTTGTTAAAATTTTTTTGTATGGGCTGAAACAGTCTTCTAGACAGTGATATAAACGTTTTGATGCTTTCATGACTAGTCAAGACTATTCGAAAAGTTAGATGAATAGCTGCGTTTACTTTAGGAGATTGGAGAATGGTTCTTTGATTTATCTACTCTTATATGTTGATGATATGCTGATAGAAGCTAAGAATATGTTCGATATTGATGTGCTGAAGAGGCAGTTAAATGCTGAATTTGAGATGAAAGATTTAAGTTCTGCAAAGAAAATTTTGGGTATGGGGATTTTGCGTGACAGGGCTGCAGGAGTTTTACGTCTATCTCAAAAGAAATACATTGAGAAGATCGTGGCACGTTTTAATATGCAGTCGGCAAAATCTGTAAGTACACCTTTAACGAATGACTTTAAACTTTCAGATAAATTATCACCGCAGACTAAGGAGGAGGAGGAGCATATGTTCTGTGTTTCTTATTCTAGTATCGTGGGTAGTATTATGTATGTTATAGTATGCACTAAGCCTGATATTTCAGCGTGGTTAGTTGCTATATGAAGCGTCATAGTAAAGCTCATTAGAAAGCTGTGAAGTGGATATTTAAATATTTGAAGGGAACAACAAACGTGGGTATAGTGTACCGGAGGGACATTAATGGTAGTGAAACCACTGGTTTTGTGGATTCGGATCATACTGGTGACTTGGATGATTGCAGGTCTTTAATAGGGTACATGTTTACGCTAGCGGGTAATGCAATTAGTTGGAAAGCATCCTTACAGGATCACATTGCCTTGTCTTCGACTGAGACAAAGTACATGGCACTAACCTTTGTAGCGAATGAGGCAATATGGTTACAAAGTTTGCTCTTGGATTTTGGATTAGAACAGAAAAATGTAGACATACACTATGATAACCAAGGTGCGATATATTTGGCATATAATCCAGTTTATCACATGCAAACGAATCATATCAACATCAGGTACCACTTCATCCGAGATGTCTTAGCTAAGGGTGTTGTTACTATTAAAAAGATTGCAACAGTAGATAACCCGGTAGATATGATGACTAAGTCTGTTCTTTTGGAGAAGCTCAAGCTCTGCTTGAGCTTTATTGGCGTCTATGGAGAGTAAGCGCCCGTTGGGGTATTGGGAGAGCAGCATGGATGATGAGCACTATAATTTTGTTTCAAACATCAAGTCAATGTGGAGAATTGTTAAATTATGTCTCGAGTTTGAGCGTTTACAAAACGCAATTCGCTGGACTCTTGAAACTGCACAAAAAAGGAAATAAAATAGAATTAAAAAGAAAGGGGCAGACTTTGATTTTATCTATTTATATTTAGGGGGGTAAAATAAAGGCTTCCTGCGGACTTGAATTCGTAGAAGTAACATGGTGGGGCCCAAAGTCAAATATTTGACTTTGGGCAAATATTTGACTTTGGGCACATGGTGGAAAGAACGAAGCCTCTGCACGTGGAGCCCTTGCACGTAAAAGCCGAGTGAAAGAAGAACTGCACGGAGTCTACACGAAGAAAACAAATCGTGGTGGGCCCAGGTCAAAGTTTGACCTGGGAACACACGTATAAAAGGAAAATAATTTGCAGGTCTTCTTTTTTCCTTTCGTTCGAAGCTGCGAGATGCTTGTTGAAGCCTTACGAAGAGGATACGTACGTGAAGAAAAATATAGACGCTGTTCTTGTTTGACGTATGTAGAGCGTTTCGTTTGAGCTTGAATGCGCGATATTTTTGTGCCGTGAGTTTATTCCCAAGTAAGTTGTTTATTTATAAATATTTTGAGTTTTGGATTAAATTTAGGTGTGAGAAACATTTGAGCGTCTGAGTGATTGTAAATTCCGATTCTCCAATTATAGTGGATTATTTGCTATTGGCTTTCCTCGTGGATGTAGGTACCGATACTCGGATCGAACCACGTAAATTTCTGGTGTCCTTATTTTTCTCGTTTATTTCTCTGGGGTGATTTCGCATTGACGTAAATTGTAAGATCCTGTCATTTCCGCGTAATATCCCAACAAAACCCGATCGAATAAAAATGTGTAGAGCCCGACCACGGGAATGTGAAAAGGTAAAAGAAATCAGAAAAAACGAAGAAGAAAAGTCCCGATTGGACTTTGTTTCCCGTTCCCACTTGGCTTGGCCTTCGTGAGGGATCCAAGTTTTAAGCTTCTCTAGGCGGTGGGATGAACATACATATCCCCTAGAATTCGTTACGTATGTCTTCTTGTTTGAGGAAGAGGGCCCAAATCCAAGCCATTCTTGACGTGTACCGCGAAATTTTTTTCGAGCGGCGAGACATTTGAGTATCTGATTTGGAGACTGCGGCTTGGTGTATTCAAGAATTGCATTCAAGAGATTGTACACTTAAGCAAATAAATCTTGTGGTGAAGATTTGTGGATATTTTTTTTATGAGATTTGAGATACTGCTTTCGTGAGGAAGTGTGTATTAATAAACATTCTGTTAAATATTTGATGTAATTAGTGGGTGGAAAATATCAAGAATGTTTGAGTGACTTGACTATGATAATAATCTCCATCACATTGCTTGATCAGAATCATTTACTATTCTTTACCGTGTAGTAGGTCTCACCTGCTAAACCACATAAACATGGTGGCCGAATCATTCCCTCATTCTATTTATTCTGTTTAATCATTTCCTTTTCGAGCACTTATATCAGAGGTTGTTGATTGAGGACAGAAAATTCTTTGATGGTGCTTAAATAGAAGTTCCACGCATGTTTATATCATCTTAGAATTTGCCATGTCACTATATCAATTTTATATAGTGAAATTATGAACGCCTAATCCTACTTGTGACTTGATGTCACGGTGTGAAGGATATAAAATTGGTTATGTCTAATCTGACATTTGATCCCCCTTCTCTGCAATGCTTTCCTTATCATTCGATGAAAGAGCATGAGCAATATTTTAAGAATATTGTAAGTATGTTGGGATTTGTTTATTAAAAGAAAAATGAAATAAATGATGCATAAACTTTAATTCAATATGTAATAAGATTTCTAAATTTTTAATTTATTCAATATGAGTCATGAATTATAACACAGTGTGCAATGTGATTAATAAATTTCAATTTATTCAATATGGCCTATGGACTTCTGTTTCATTTTGAAAATGTCTAATGTTGTTTTTAGAGACAACATTGAATTTTTTATATAGTTCAGGGACTAATTGAATATGTACCATAAGTTCAAGGACCACATTGACCAAATTAAAAATTCAATTATTACATGAAACATTGGGCTAAAATTCATAAACCATATTAAATAAATTAAAAATTCAAGAACCACAAAAAGACTATTAGTGTCATTATCCCACTAAAGGAAAAATAACACAAATGTGGTCACGGAACTTTATTAAACTACGCAATAAGCTATAGTTAATAAACAAAATGATTCGGTCCTACCATATCTTAATTCATGGGTTCCACCAGAAAGGTTTATATCAAAATTGACTTTTTATCATAGTTTTACAACTCTGTTTTCTCTCGTTATAAATCCTCATATATTAGTCAATTGCCCTTATTTATTCACGTATTTTAACCAAATAATTGTATGAAAGTTATATGATTATAATAAGAAAGAAAAAGAATTCTCCAAGAAAATGAAAAGTTCTTTCCTCTCTTCTATTTTGATTGTCTTCTTTTACCTTCAACCATGGGGAGGGTTTGAGTTAGTCTCACCTCCCCTCAATCTGTTTTGATTTTCTTTTAGCTTTTTTTTTTTTTTTTGGGTACTTTTCCTCTTTTTTCTCTTTCGATCTAGATTTGGGAACTATGCTCTCCTAGTCTAGTTCTAGATTTGAGAGTTGGAACTCTTCAAATTTAGTTCTAAATTTAGAATTTTTTCTCTCCCGATTTAGATCTAGGAGTTTAATAATATTTTCGAGGATTCGATACCCCCATACTCTACCATGTACATGTTCTCTGCCTCCAGATTTAATGATGACCGTAGGAGCTCTAGTTTTTCATTAAACTATGAAGATTTGTTTTTCCAAATGTTAGATCTATGTTTATTTAACTTATTTTGAATAATATTTTCGAGGATTCGATACCCCCATACTCTACCATGTACATGTTCTCTGCTTCCAGATTTAATGATGACCGTAGGAGCTCTAGTTTTTCATTAAACTATGAAGATTTGTTTTTCCAAACGTTAGATCTATGTTTATTTAACTTATTTTGAATAATATTTTCGAGGATTCGATACCCCCATACTCTATCCATGTACAGGTCCTTTGCCTCTAGTTTTAATGATGACCATAGGAGCTCTATCATCTCATTAAATTATGAAGATTTGCTTTTCCAAAGGTTAGATCTATATTTATTTAACCTATTTTGATTGTCTCCATACCATAAAGGTGTAGAAGAAGCCGAACCTATTTACACATCACCAAATGGCAACACCGTAGTTATAGGACTGATGACAATACAAGATTTAATGATTGGCCACCAATTATTTTGCTTGATAGATTCGTTCTTATAGAACTAGTGTATGCTTAATCCTACCGGTACTTTGTTGATCCTCCTTATTTTTTAGATTTGGCTTTGTTTTGTAGTGTTTTGGCCTTTCCTCTGTTTCGATTTGCTTTACCATGAAAATTTATGTACCTCTCATATATCATTTTGAGCCATGAAGAAAATTTTTTTGGCCATAAATAATAACAATAATAAGGAAAATTGTCCAAAAAAATCCTAAATATATTGTAAGTTTGCCAATTTAGTTCTAAAGATTTTAATTCCACCAATTGAATCATAAACATTTTTGCGTTTTACCAATTGAATCCATCTGGTCAATTTTAATAAAAAAATCACTGACATAATCATTCTACGTGACACGACCGATGTTAACATGGATAAATTTTAATATTATTTTAATTTTTTAATTTTTTTAATTTTATTTTTTCTTTTCTTCTATTTTCCTTCTTTACTTTTTTTTTTTTTTTCATCTTGTTACTTTTTATTCCTCTTCTCTTCCCTTTGTTATTTTTTTTTTTTTTTCCATTTTTCCTTCTATTGGCCATTCACTGACCTCAAGCAAGGGTCACCTTGCCGGTCTCAACCAAGGGACACGCCCAAGCATGGGCCGGTGAGGATGAGGGCAGCCCCTGTGTGAGGTCGACAGAGGTCGCCAGGCATCAACAAGGCCTAGCAATGACCATTGAGGGAAAAGGGAGAAAGGAAGAAAAAAGAAAAGAAGAGAAAAGGTAAAAGTAGAGAAGGAAATGAGAAGAAAGGAAAAAAAGAAAAAAAGAAAAAAAGAAAAAGGAAACATAAATAAATGATTTTAAAAATATTAAAAATTATTGATGTGTCTCCCATGCCATTTGTAGGACGCTTGCTATACATATTAGTGATTTAAGGTCAAAATTGGCTAGATAGACTCAATTGATAGAACGCAAAATTGTTCATGAATCAAATGGCTCGATTAAAAGGTTTCGACTAAATTGATAAAAGTATAATAGATTTATGACTTTCGGAATAATTTTCCCATTGTATATATAAGTTGTAGTTGACGTTGTTGTTTCCACACTGGCATATGCAAGATATGCTATCTATTTAGAAACCTAAGGTGCTTTTTTTTTTTCAATAGAAACCTAAGGTGTGAAAAATTATAAGAGTAATACCATGAAAAAACTCAAATTGATACAAATGTAACAAATTTACCCTCTATAGGTTCTAGTTAATTTCTATCGTGAAATTACTAAGTTGGATAACACGTAACAATTGATAGATATATCGATTTGGGGTTTTACTATATGTTTATCATAGATGTACTCATTTGTGATTTATCTTGACATTAATTCAATTTAACAAAAACTAACAGAGGGTAAATTTGTCATAAATGTATATTAATTTAGGATAAATTTACCACTGATGTGTCAATTTCGGTTTTTTACGGTATTAACCTAAAATTTATTTATTTACTATTTACTTTATCAAATGTATTAATCACTTTTCTTCTGCATCACAAAGAATTTTATGAATAACAAAAAGCCTACCAGCGAGATAAGTCGCTCTCCAGACAAAAAAGAAAGAAAGAAAAGATGCATATCATGCAGAAGCGCGATGGGAAGTATCATATTTTTTGAGCCAATGGACCCGGAAACATTACTAATACCGACGACGACAGGACCGAGTGCCCTTATAACAAAGGCTGTGATTCAAATGAGTTGAATGTTTTTCGGTTGTTTTCGCAAATTACAAGTACGTCAAAAGCTCGACATTTGGTATCTAATGAAAGTGATGTTGCATTTCAATCTCTCTCTCTCTCTCTCTCTCTCTCTCTCTCTCTCTCAAGTGATCTCCTCTTCACATCACAAGTAGGTATAGTACAGTATTGTCGAGTGTTAGATTACACATTGAGAAAAAGGGTCCGCTGAATGAACAAAACAATTTGCTTCTTTTAATAGACAAAAACAAATTTTTCTTTGGAACCCAACGAAATTGAACAATGGTCCAAATAGCCTAGTGGTTTGATCCCAATGCCAAAAAAAAAATGGGGTTTGAAATGTTTATTAACTTTGAAGCTTGATGTGATGGTACAATTTCACTAGAATCGTGGTGAAGAATGACCCGCTTTAGATGAGCACTTACTGTTTCTTAAATAACAATCAACTGATTCCCATATTATATTTTAAACATTTTAGTATATGAGTTTTTATATCTCTAGCATTACTTAAACGATAATAAGAGACTAACAAGGATTCATGTTTACACTTGATATTTCGGCCATTCAATTCGAGGAAATTTGAAATGACTTCTTCGCAAACTACGCCCACACCCACGAAATCAGGACATCTCCTCTGGACGTTTCCGTTGTGTTTGTCTTGGGATACCAAGATTCGCTAAAGGTTCGAACTATGTCAATATCCTGGTCATATAGTATTCTAAAAGAACACTCGATGACAAAGTCAAGATAAGCATTGGGCAACGTCGTTTTCCATCCTTAGCATTACATCCGCGGTCACTTTAGTTTACTAAGACACTCAATAAAATAACCAAGAGAAGCATTAAGCAAAGTCGTTTTGAATCCTCAGCGTTATATCATTGATCACTTGTAGTAATTCATAATGTAAGTTCACATGGCATTTTCAAAGGAGAATTAACCCTAACATGCTTCACACCTTAATGATGAGAGGGAGGACCCATGCTCATGGATGTCAATTTTCAATATACTATGTTCATACAATATTCCAAATTGCCTTCGTTCACAAGTAGAAGTTATTGATCAGAAAAAGGCTGGATAACCATCAAATTGGTTTGCTGACATTTCACAAAAACAATTTAAACTAATTTTTCTTATTTTATATTGGATGGAAGATTATGAATGAAGTGTCAGACCACCAATCAATTTAGACACAGGATCAAAGAATGTTAGGTTATTCATAGATTAAGGTGATGTGCTCCATACATGAGGACGATTTGTGGGGAAAAGAGAGAGAAAGAGAGCAGGCAGAAAGATTTTCGTACAATTTAAGACTATTCTAGTCTATTGAGAGAGAGAGAGAGAGAGAGAGAGTTTTGGTAGAATGATTTTCGTACAAGTTGAGACTATTCTAGAGAGAGAGAGAGAGAGAGAGAGAGAGAGAGAGAGAGAGAGTTGGTAGAATGATATTTGTACAATTTGAGACTCTTCTAGTCCACGAAGAAAAGAGAGAGAGAGAGAGAGAGTTTTGGTAGAATGATTTTTGTACAAGTTGAGACTATTCTAGAGAGAGAGAGAGAGAGAGAGAGAGAGAGAGAGAGTTGGTAAAATGATTTTCGTACAATTTGAGACTCTTTTAGTCCACAAAGAGAGAGAGAGAGAGAGAGTTGATAGAATGATTTTGGTACAATTTGAGACTATTCTAGTCCACAATTTCGATTGAAACTTCTTTGAAAAGTATTTCACGGGCAATGGCAAAAACTATGAGAAGAAAGGGACAAAGGGACTATTCTAGTCCATGATTTTGATTAGCAAATGACTTTTAAGTGACTTCTTAAGTCATCACTGAGAGATCTCACGAAAGACTCAAACAAATTCATCAGTCCATAATGTACTTATTAGGCAAATCTTTCACACACAAATGTTGGCACTATTCATACACTGATTGATTTTAACCACCTAATTGCTCAAAAATCAAGCCTATCCTAAAATTATTTTTCATATAGTTCTAGAATGAGGCCTATCTAAGAGATGTGATTGATATTCTCAAACATTAAATGTAAACACATATTTTGAAATAAATGAAATATTAGATCATGCACTGCTAGAGTAAATAAAACTTTATACAAATAGTCTAACCTTGATTTGTGAGGGTTTTAAATTGCAAATATCTTACTAGCTGTTATTTTAGGAGTGGATAAGGCTGCTTGTGAAAAAAAAAAAATATCATACTATGCTAGATGTCTACAATAAGCTGACATTTTATTCAACGTGTGTATACTAGAAATGCCAAAGATTCCAGCCATTATTGTAACATCCTCGATTTCGACCCTTATTTTAGTCCAAACTAAGAGGCCAAGCTAGATAAGCCTCGGATTAGTCAAACATTCCTAGAAAATAAGTGTGAACAATTGTGAAAAGCATTAAATGAGGATGATGAGCATGGAGGTTTATATGTCCAAAGTAATTAATGAAGGGAGGGTGACTCATGACCTAAGGAAATGATAGCAAGTGATGTTGTAAGCCAAGTAGAGTGCCATCTCTGCTCCATAGACTTGCCACCTTGAGTTTCATAGGTTCTGAATTCCCAATTTTTCGAAACTGTTGGACCTTTTTTGCTTTTCAATTTTATAGAGCTCTTTGTACTTCGAATTTGGAGAAACTTACTTCGTGAAAGTTGTTCAAAACATCTCAATATATAACATATTTAAATTTCATATTTTTATTAGGTGAAATGATTGGGACGAAAGCCCAATCAATTACTATATAGAACCTGCTAAGTATAGTGAAAATGGCAATCAAGTTGTTTTCTCAAATTTTATAAAATCTTCTCTTTCAAATTTGGATATGCTTCATTTACAAAAGTTTTAAATGACATCCATATCTACAACATATTAAAATTTCAAAGAGTTTGTGAAGATTTGGATTTCGAAATGAGTCTCTCTCCGACCGTTAAATCTGATCAACGGATGAATTTTTGGGTTATATTCATTGAATTACTACTCTTTACACAGCAAGAATTTGGCTAAGTTTCCTTCACAAAAATGTCTTTTGAGGTCTTCTCTACAACATATCAAGATTTTATAATTCTTCGAACTCGTTTGATACGGTAACAATGCCGATTTTGAAAATTGCTCGAAACTGTCTTTCACCTTGAGATAAGAGGGTCACACGCCCAACTTGAGGAGGAAGCCAATCTAGAGTCTTCTTGGCTTGAACATAAGAAAGCATTAAATGTAAGAAGCCTTGTCAACATCTTAGGTGTCCATCTAAATATTATGTAATAATGCCAAAAGATTTGCCTTGGTAAATAAGTTAGTGATTTATGGCGTAAATGAACCATACCATGGAATGTTCTAGAATGCTCGGCTTAATAAGCAAGAAAAGCCATGAAAAAAATGTGCCAAAAATCCAAGAGTAATGATGGTCAGATATTAGGCATTAAATAAAGGGATGAATCATTAGCTTAGGTGGCCAATTGAGGATTTGAGCATCATTGTATAAGATTTTCCTTGGAGATTAAGTTAGGCCAAGTAATGATGAAATGGTGACTTACAAGCTTAGATGGACCAATTAAGAGTGGCTTGGAGAATAAGTAACACATGTTCCTTGGAGACTAGTCCTTAAATGAAGGTATGACTCACTAACTTAGGTGGCAAGGAGAAAATTCGATAATCATGATTATAGGAACTTCCTTGAAGAATAAGTTAGGGCCATTAATGAAGCTTGACCTATAAATAGGAGAACCACCCCCATCCATTCTCTCCGACCTTTGGCTCACTTCTCCTCCTCCCCCTTTCTTGCTTGTCCTCTCCCTCTCTCGGCCTTGCTCGCCCACCACCTCACAAGACGCCATCTTTTGGTAAAATCACCTACAGTTTATCGAGATTTATCGAAGGTAAATCTCTAACTCTTAGCTAGAGCGATGGCCTATATCATCGAGTTTAGTGGTGTGCTCACCCATGTAAATCGTGTGTATGTTGTAATGTTCTTTTATATGTTTGCTTATGTTTGCATGCTTGAGCTGGGGTTGTGACAATTATAGTCTCCTAAATCAAGGCATGTTTATAGTCTCCTAAATCAAGGCATGTTACTTAAGATGTCTTCAATTAAATGACCCAAAGTCAAGTAAGAAGAGCCAACCTCAGCCAATGCCTTTGTACTCTTCTCACTCACCTCCTACACTTTCTATCGCGTCTTGCTACCAACTTCCCCATTAACTTTCGTATCCCATGTCCTATTTCATCTTCCATCATGATACGTCACTCTCCATTTGGAAATTCACCCTATAATCCATCTTGATCTCTACCACGAGGCCCAACTCCACCAACAACTTGAACGCGTTGAATCGTTGTTTCGCATGTACGAGCCATGTGGCCACCGCTACGTTGGACCATATGCTTTCTAGGATAGAGTTCCATCCGCAGTGAGACACAAAACCCCCAATCACCGGTTGTGCCAAGACCACAACCTACAAGGCCCACTCAATCACTTTCCTGACACGGGTCGTCTGATCCAAGAACCCCTCAAGCAAGACCTCTAAATGGTCCGTGTAGTCATGTGGTAACTTGATCTTGCCCTTCGATGGTGGCCGGCTTAGGGATCATAGAAATGGGTGCCCGCTATGTTAGACATAAAAATTATATGTGGAAAAACAAGATCAGATGTAATTTGAATTTGTGTTCGTCGGAAATTTATGGAGATTCAATGAAATTACGAGCACACTCTACTAACCCAATTCTCTTGCATAATGATAGTGTATTTCTAAAATGAGAAGGTTTGCGTTATACCTTGTGATTATTCTTACAAAATGAACGTTTGTCCTTTTACAAACCATCTCCTATCATGTTGAATAACCACTATCTGAAAATAGAAAAAACGTGGGTCCCAAAATGTGGGATCACATTATATATATAACATTCTCCCATTTGATCCCAACATTTTCATCATACGGATTATCCAACCAAATCCACTAAAACTTCATGCTTAGAGAAAAGAAACAAAACACATGAATCATGACGACATGTCTTCTAAGAGCGAGTAATATCTTTAATGTACCATAATGCATCTTATTTCTTTAATATCAACCTATATGAGATAATACATCTTAATGAATAAACCCTATGTTTATTTCAGAACCAATGATAAATGTTATTCTCATAAACAATAGTATGTATATACCAAAAATTGAGAATCGACATTATAATAAAATAAGATTTCCATACAACAAAAATCGTTCATATGACAACAAATTACATGATGAGACCTATCCTCATACTAGTTACATGATTTTTATAGTCCATTGTGGCATGCATTTAGTTAAAGGATTAGTTGTCATCAATTCAGTGCTTACGGGTTCTATGACCTCTTTAGTCTCCTTAATATGTTCTTTATGGCTATATAGTTGATGTTAATATGTTTACTTCAATTGTCACTTTTGGCATTTTTAGCCATAAAAACTATAGCTGAATTGTCACAATATATTTTTAATGGCCTAGAAATAGAATCGATAACTCTAGAGTGAGCAGTCATGATATTATCGGACTTTATAAATAGTATTGAATGGGCCGACCGAGAGAAGGTTGTGATGACATGGAATCGACTGAGTTGATTGATCGATGACTCAATCTGATTTGATTGGTTGAGTTTATGAATTAAACTGACTTGCAGAAAGGAGTGGAGGCAAAGGTAAGTCCTCTGACTCGTGTTGGTATTTAGGTAGCTCTTAAGGCGTATTTTCTTCCTAGTCAGGGCTTAGGAGGTGAACTTGCTAAGACATCGTCTCACCCCATTGTGGGATAACATTTTCAGATCCTTAAATGGCAGTTGAGGAGGATCCAAAGCTCCGGAGTTTGATATGGAAGAGATCAAAAAATCAGCGAACGTGTCTAACTAGTGGGTCATAGGACAGTTCCTATTTTGTTGAGCCGATCTTTTGTAAATGGCCTAGTATTGTGTATAAACCTAGAGCGTTTATAAAAGGCTTATTTTGGTTGTGATTTGTTGTCCTGCTTTTTCTATCACATCTTGTTGTTGTCTGGGGAATAATTAATCGCTTCCACATGTGTATTAAAATGAATGGGTCGGCAACGCATCCTGAGACGTCGCTATTTAATCGACTGCTGAGGGATAGGCATGTGCTCAGAGGATCGGGGCATGACAAAAGGAATCCTATGTTGCTATCTATATGAAGTAGGTCTCACAAACCAAACCACATTAATCTGACATCCAATTTATTTACTTGTTTTATATATTTTATTATTTGGTCTTTTTCTTTTCCAAACACTTTCTATAGAGATTGTTGATTGAAGCGAAAATTGTCCAAGAAATCCTAAACATATTGCACTTTTGTCATTTCAGTCTTAAAACATTTAGTTTTGCCAATTGAGTCTTAAAACTTTTCACGTTTTGTCACTTAAATCCATCTGGCTAATTCTAGCCGAAAATCGTTGGTGTGAACATTAATAGTGTCATGTGGTACAATCGGCATTGACATTGATAATTTTTATGATTTTTTAAAAAAATTATGAATTTTTTATTATTCTTCCTTTTCTTTTCGTTTTCTTCCTAGCCCAGCGAGGGCTTTCTAACCTCACCCAATGGCCGATGAGGTTGTCAGCCCTCACCCACAGTGGGTGAGGGTCAACTGGTGACACTCGCCAAACTTGGTAGGAAAAAAAAAGGAAAATAAAAAAAGTGAAAAAGAATAAAAAATCAATTTAAAAAAAATTGTCTACGTTAATGTCAACTGCCCTAAATAGCATTACTAGCATCCACATTAGCAATTTCTGATTAAAATTGGCAAATTCAGTTTGCAAAGCGTGAAAAAATTCATAACTCAATTAGCGCACATGAAAGGTTTAGGACTAAATTAGTAAAGTGTTTATGACATTTTAGACAATTTTCCCGTTAATTAAAGTCTGAATATGAAAATTCTTGTATGGGTGCTCTAATATAAGTTCCATTTATGTTTATATGATCTTAGAATATGTCATCGCAAGATCGATTTAATCCATTTACACCTAATGCTACTTGTGACTTTTTTGTCGAGATGGGAACAATATAAAATTGGTTAGGTCTGACAATTTGCTCCTTTCTTGATAAATTACTGCTGCACATCACAAGCAATATTTTAAGAACGCAGACGCAATAAGTTATAGTTAGTAAACGGAACGATTTAAAGTGATTTTACCCATGGATTCTATCAAAAAGGTGTATATGAACATAGTCAACGCTGTATGGGAATCGTGCATATGCAAGATTACTCTATTAATTTAGAAAAATGAGGTATGCAAATTATAAAATTATTAAGCACTTAATCAAAAGTATGGGTCACTTTTCTCCAGCATTAAAAAGAAATTTATTAAAGACAAAAAGTCCACCAACGAAATAAATTGCTCTCCATGAAAAAGAAAAAAGAAAGAAAAAAAAAAGAAATCACAAGGAAAACTGTTATATTTTCTAAAGAATGGACTCAGAAAAATTACCAATAGCGACGACGACCGGAACGATCTCTCTCAAAAGGGTTGAATGTTTTGGGTTGTTATGGGGTGCATTTCAATCACTCTGTTGCAAATGACCTAGTCATTAGTGGGCTTTATAATGTATAAATTCAAATTGCCAACGGTTGGAGGGCACCTTGAGAAATAGGTAACAGTAATAGACACAAATCTCAATTAATGAATGAAATGACAAACAGTACATTATTCTATCTTCTAAATTTTTCGACTACAAAAGAGAACTGGTGATCAATTTGTCTGACCTTCCATGTAATAATTGCAAAATCGGTCTTTAATTGTTGACGCCTTAATTTTATTTATTTAGTTTTATTTTACTAATTAAAATTTTATTTTATTTCGGAGAAATAAGATAATTAAAAAACAAAGCAAAAACAAATAAAGCAAAGCAAAAGCCTAGCCCATTTTTTTTCTCCTTTTCTTCTCCCTCCGCGTGGCCCCTACGGCCCATTTTCCTTCACCCCCGGCCCGGCCCCTTTCTCTCTTCTTCTTCCTCATTCCCTTTCCTTCGCCGCTGCAACTCATGCGCGCGAGGGAGGCCGACGCGCGAAGGAGGGCCTACGGCCGAGGAGTGTAGAGCGACGTCGGCCAGAGGGGATAAGATCGCAGGCGCCATTAATGTTGAGCGAGCTTCGCTGGAAAGCTCGATGGGACACCGGTTCAACCGAGCGGAACCGATGGGCAAGCCGGATGCCGGCGGCCGAGGCCCTTCGTCGACCGGATTTCCTTCGCCTATAAATAGGTGGCCGCAAGCATCATCGGAGGGTGTGGCAAGCTCGGAGATCCTTCACAGAGAGACATCGAGAAGGGTTGAAGGGTGAGCGCAGGAGAGAACTCGAGTCGCGAGCTCAGCCCACCTTCTACCGAGAGACTTTGGGGAAGGCTGGCTGCAAGCGACTCCGAGAAGGTCAGATCCGGCCTGTGGAGGCTCGGATCTGGCCTGAGTGAGAGAAGATCGAGGCCGAGGAAGGTCCAGCCAAGATCTACGCCTTAGATCTGGTTCTTTTTTGCTGCTGTTGTTGCCGCCGAACACCGTTCGCCTCGACCAAGTCCTGACGCCGTTGCCTCGAAGGGTTTGTTGTCGTGTTCCCCCCCCCCCGGCGAAGCCATTGCCGTGATCGATTCACCGAAGCTGCGCCAGATCGGGAAGTTGAGTTGCCGCCGTCGTTGCCTAGTCTCGCCATCACCGCCGTTGTTTGTCACGACCTCCATCGTCGCGAACCGCCCTCCTGCTGTCGCCGTCCCCGTTCGAGAGAAGGTAAAACAAAGGGAAATGCGTCATTGTTCATCGTAGCCGTTTTCCATTGACCTAGCCGTCGTCGCCGTCGCCGTTGTCACCTTCGTCGTCGCCGCCGTAGTCACCGTTGCCGTTGTCACCTTCGTCATCGCTGTCGTAGTCGCCATCGCCGCCAAGCACCTCGGTTCCCCCCCTTCAGCGCCGCGGATTCACAAACCCTAGGGTTTGCGATTTCCGGGTCCTCGAATCGCATCCGGGTATCGGAACCGGGTAGGGTTTCGCGAGATTCCGGGGCGGCGGGAAGCTGGGTCGCGAGGTCGGGTCGGACCCGGGTAGGGTTTCGTGGGGAGTTGGGTCGCAGAGCGGGCTATCGGGCCGGGCCGGGCGTCCCCAAACGCCCAGCCACGGCATTGTTTTAATTAAAAAAAAAAGGGACAAAAATCCGAGTCGAGCCCGCAACGCGGATCCGACCCGAGTCGGCTTTTCTTTTTTTAAGTTTTATTTTAAATAATATTATAATAAATAATTAATAAATAATTTATTTTCAAAAAATATTAAAAAATGTTTTAATTTCCAGAAAATCGAAAAATATTTTAAAAAAATGTTGAAAAATGTTTTATTTTCTAAAAAATCAAGAAAAAAATCAAAAATAATTTATTTTCCGAAAATATTAAAAAATATTAAAAAAATATTTTATTTTCCGAAAAATCAAAAAATCATAAATATTTCATATTTTCCAAAAAATGCCAAAAATCCAAAAAAAGCTAAAAATTCATGAAAAAGCCAAAAAAAATTCAGAAAAAGCCAAAAATGTCAAAAAAAAAAATCCCTTTCATGTCAAAAAATAGAAAAAGACCCAAAAAATGTTTTTCTCCAAAAACACATGGAAAACCCCTCGAACATCCAAAAAGCCTCAAGGTTGAAACAAGATTAGGTACCGAAAGAGCATTAGTGATTAACTAGTGTAATCAAGTCCCCGATCCTAATTTATCTGGTTGCACAAGAGTGAGTATTTCTCCCGATACTTCACTTGGGTTTCTAATCAACCCACCCCAAATCGATTAGTGGCGACTCCATCTTAAAAAATTGATTTATAGGTTAAAAACTCAGATTATTAAAGTCGTGAATTGGTGGACTTGGGAGAGCCCGGGCATATCTAATTTCAGCCGAGCCATTAGCCTCCTTAGGCGTCCGTACCCGATTGCGGGCGCCAAAAACAAGAGGTCGCGACAGCTTGGAGACTCCGCTGGGGACTTTGAGGATTTAGGCCTTTTTTGTCTTGTTTAGTATCTTTACCGACTTAGGTTTTTTTATTTTTTTATTTTTTTATTTTTTATTTTTATTTTTATGTAGGTTAGTGGCTTAGAAACTTTTTAATCTTGCTTAAAATAAATTATCTTGTGATTATAAACTATTGTGCATGCTTTACTGTTTTAAACACTACACGTGACACACACAACCCGGCCGCCATAGGATTTTTAGGATGGTGTTAAGAAAGATACGACCTCGAACGCAAGACTGCGATGTAGAGGTCGCCTTTCTTTTCCCCGAATTTCTTAGCCGAGGTTAAGGGGGCATGCTGCTAACGCGAGACTGCGACAGGCGGATACCCTTTTAATTTCATCAAACCTTCTGAGTTAAAAATCGAGCCGCACATCCCATCTGTATGTCTTTGTGCTTGCCATTTTATTTAAAAGCAAAGTGATTTCTTTACTTTTACTCAGTCTTTTCTGGCTCATGGCAAAATAGGGTTAGGTTGTGTATTTCCCTTTCTTATATGCGATGGGAAGATTTGATATCCAGTTCATTCCTACCCCAAAGGGAGAGCTTCTCAGATAGTGGAAACAGTTAGATCAACTCGGCCAAGAGTGCGTCAAAGCAAGAATCGGTCATCTCCTCCCATTGCTCCAAATCAATATCCATTCTGGGGTCATGTAAGCATTACCACATTTCTGGTGCCCTGAAGCATCCACCTTCATGTTCGGCAAATTTGAACTGACTCCGACTTTAGAAGAGTATAGTCTCGCCATAGGAATGCCCCTGGGAAGCGAGCTTGCCACGCCACCAATCGGCATTGACCCTGTGGTTAGTCTATCGCGGTTTCTAAAAAAATCATTCGGTAAGAGAAATTGTTCAAGCCAACAACAATGCTTTTCCGCTATCATCTTTAACCGAATGCTTTGAAAAACAATCAATGACCATAAAAGCTAAGATCTTCCTCTTAGCATTCTTTGGTTTTATTATTTTTCCCCATCAAAAGAATGCTATAAATCCTTCAATCACATGGGTGGTAAATCAAGTCATTTTTGGAGTAGGATATGTGAACATGGTTTTAGCCGAAACGTTTTTATCCCTTAATCGTTTTAAAGAAAAAAAAAGAAAAAATCATGAGGGCCGCCCCAGAAATTTTACAAATGTGGTTCTTTTCCCATATCAAAGGATTCGGGCACCTCATGCAAATATTTGAAATCAATGAATTCAAACACCCATTGCAAAAGTTTCAAAGCTTGGCAAAATACTCTCCCAACGAGGAATATTCTCGATGGATTAACTTATTAAGAAACCCTGTCCCTGAGATATTCCTATGGCGAGCTAAGTGGTTCATGGCAGGAGAGGCGCGCTGTGCGCTTAATTATTACAACCCTATCCCATTGCTGGGCCTCTCTGGAGCTACCTCATATTATCCATATAAGGTGGCTCGTCAGTATAGGGTCCTCCAAGAAATCCCGCCACCGCTCAAATCGGGATTGTTCCGAATCTTTTTCACCCGTACAGACTACAACTACTTGGAGGAGATCCGCATAATTCAAAACGCATGGAGTAGATGTCACACTGAAAAGATTGTTGTACCCAAAAGGTTAAAGGGACAAGAAAAAGCTCATCATGCATCCACATTCTACATCCTCAACCATATAATTCCCGAGGACTTGCAACCAGTAATCCCCCATGTAGTTGATAAACTTACCCTGCAAGGGCGAACCGAATCTCTTGAAAAGAGCTTGGAGACAAGCAGAAGACACGTATCGAAGCTAGTACGAAGAAGCAAGCAGCTCCACAAGACTGGAACTTCCCATCGCATATAAAAATGGGCAGCGGGACTTTTGATGTGAATATTTCTAATGTGAATATCTAGGGTCGTTCTGACTTGTGTAAAAAGCCCTTTTGGCATTGTATAAATCTCCTGTTAATAAATAAGAATGACTCGACCATTGCTATGAGCCAGTTTTCTATGTGTTTCCCTTGTTTATGTTTTCTCCATTTTCTGTGCTGACAGGTAATCACATCATAGTCATATTTGCCAAATCCAAAAGCTAGAATGGCTGAAGAAAACGTACCAAGCCGTGTCGAGATTATGGAAAGTGAAATGAAGCAAGTCTTCAATGTTCTTCAACAACTCTCAAAGCAGATAGATTCCATCCAAGGCAAATTGACTCCCGCCCTAGCCTTAATCGAAGTATTGTTACCGCAATCGTCTACCCGAGGTGATCAAGGAAGAGATACTGATGATAACATGCCCGAATTGGAGGATGATACGCACCAAATCATGGTTGAGAAAGCAAAGCCCAATAGTTTGTCTAAGACTGAACATGACAAACGCCTTGAGAAACTTGAAGAGAGGCTAAAACAATTGCAGGGTCTTCAAGATCCTACTCCAGTAGACCTGTCCATCTACTCTAAGGTCAAAATGCCGGAAAAATTCAAAATGCCTAAGTTCGAGAAATACGATGGCACGACCTGCCCAAGAGCTCACTTGCAGATGTATTTGGTTCGAATGACCCAGTACGTTAATAACGAACCTTTAATGATCCAGTTGTTCCAATCAAGCCTGGTAGGTCATCAAAAAGAACATAAACCTCATCGAGACATGGAGTGAAGCAAGTGAAGCATTCCTCAAGCAGTACAAATTCATAATGGACATTACCCATTCTCGTGAGGATCTCGATCACGCGGAAAAAAAAAAAAACAGGAATCTTTCAAAGAATATGCTATTAGATGGAGGAATCTCGCCGCCCAGATCAGTCTTGAGCCAACTGACTTCGAATTGAGAAAAATGTTCATCAAAACCCTCACTTTCGAATACCGCAATCGGATGGTGACTACGATCACTGAATCATTCAATCAACTCATTCCAGTGGAAGAACAGATTGAGAAAGGTTTAAGGGACGGCTGGTTCACTGAGCTTGCACCTGTCAGCAGAAGGCTCAACATGAAAAATGATAAAGAATCCTTGATTGATGTCAATGCCACCTACACTGCAAACACCGGTCATCTCCCGACTATTCAGACAAACACATGCCAACAACAGACTAATAGCCGTCCACCCCAGCGCTACAACAACCGAAGACAATTCACTCCGCTTCCTGGATCTCCCTCCCAAGTTTTGGCAATCCTCCGAAACAAGAGCCTCCTTTCAACTGAGCCAAAACGACCCAATGCTGAAAACTTCTCCAGCTATGACCCGTCTAAAAAATGTGACTATCACATGGGAGAAGTAGGCCATTCAACTGATGAGTGTTTCATCCTTAAGCATCGGATCCATAACTTGCTAGATACTAAGGCCTTCTCATTCCAAACTACAAAGCCAAATGTCCAAAGCAATCCGCTCCCTGATCATGCTGACAAAGTAAACATGATATTCAGTTCTGAAGCCGGTCAAATCAGAAATGTTAATGCACATATTGTTGACATCTATCGAGGGCTAGTAGAAACTCGGTATTATCCGGATAATGAGATACCACCCTTTGCAATAATGGAGGAAAGGGTATTAAGAATGATAGAGGCTGGAATAATCGTGTACGCTAACCACGCTAGCATAGTTTCTACCATATCGCAAGTCCTCATCAACTGGGATGAAGAATTTGCTACTCTAAATGCGGAAAAGGAGAAGAAGGATTCCACCTCACCTGAGAGCATCTTTGAAAGGAAGGGAGCCATTGTTCAAGCATCAACAGTGGAAATGGCTATAGTCATCGAGATCCCTCAGCCTTACAAGTACGAGTACAACAATGCAGTACCATGGTCTTATGACCTTGATGTTGGTTTAGTCACGAGATCTGGGTGAACCTATGCTCAAGCAAATACTCAGTCTACTAAGCCCGTCACTGATGAAGAAGCCAAGGAGTTTTTGGCCATAGTTAAGGCCAGTGGATATAATGTGGTGGAACAGTTACGAAAATCATCAGCACAGATCTCTCTGCTGGAATTGCTTCAGACATTTGTCAAGCACCAGAAATCCATCATGAAAGTATTAAGTGAAGTACATGTCCCTGAAACGATTGAGCATGACAAACTCGAGGAATTTGTCAGTACCATCCTTCTAAAGGATCAAATGGCATTTTCTGATGAAGAAATTCTTGAGGAGGGTAGAGGACACACCAAGGGCCTCTACATATCAGTCAAGTGCAACGCATCTCACGTCGCTCGAGTACTGATTGACAACGGATCTACTCTTAACATATGTCCACTAGCGACACTCTGTCGTCTTAAAATAGAGAGATCATGGATCCAGGTACCCAAGACTTCTGTTCGAGCGTTCGATGGAACAAAGAAGGAAATAGTAGGAGAGATCGAGCTTGACATCCAAATTGGCCCAACCATATTCAAAATTTTGTTCCAGGTGATGGATATCCCCACTACATTTAATTTCCTCTTAGGGCGCCCATGGATCCACATCGCAGGAGCAGTACCTTCGAGCCTCCACCAAAGTGTGAAGTTCGTGGTTGGAGGAAAACTGATCATGGTCCGAGGGGAGGAAGATCACCGCATCTACCATGAGACGACCATCCCTTATGTTGAACCTAGTGACAAAAGCGAAGCCAGCTATCAATCGTTTGAGCTCGTGTCTACTATACACAAAACTCGAGGGACTTTGGCCCTCGTCCCCGAGGTATCAAGAATGTAATCATGGTAGGAAAAATCATGGTTGGACACGGTTTTATTCCAGGACAAGGACTTGGTAGGAGAAGTCAGGGCATCCGTCAGCCCATTGAAGCCCTGAGGAGACCCTATACTATCGGTTTAGGATATTCCCTAGATAAAAAAGTGAAGAAAAAAATCGGCCTTGTATATCCCCGTCTCGAGGAAACTTTCCCAGGCCCAGCCAGGATGATGCATGAGGAAGAGGAAGTGAATACTTCAAAATGGTTTAACCCCGAAAGCGCGAAATTGCCCATAATCCAGGAAGACACAACTTGGCCCTCACTTAAGAAAGATGGGCTAGATGATGTGACTTCCATGTTCGCGGACATTTTCATAGGTGCCATTGAGGAAGAGCAGTTAGAAGAGACAAGCGATAACTTCTCGTTCATCCAGCTTCAACACCAAGTCGAAGAATTACGCGAGACTGTACATCATTTGACAGAAAACTTCGCTCAAGCTACCCGTGCATTCTGCTCTCGTAACAATGAGGAGCTGGTAGTAAATGAAGAAGACCCTACTGACACAACTTGGCGAGGACGCGGCTACCCTTATCCCCAAAAAGCACACGACCATATTCGACTCTTCCTAAATCAATGGCCATTATTTTCCCCATCCTCCTAGAGCAAGGAATAATCGGTAGGGAACTGAACCATCTTACCCCCAAGTACTTCCTTGATTATGATCCATCCAAGCAATGTGATTACCATTCAGGGGAATTAGGACACTCGTTAGATAACTGCACCATCCTGAGAGACAAGGTTCAAGATCTTTTGGATGCTGGGGTATTCACATTCCGCTCTCCATGGCTGTGTTTTGGCAAGGATCACCTCCTCGTGGTACCCAGCACCCGTACCATGTTCCCTGAGCATGCTAAGGAGGTGTATAAAGGAGAGGCAATCATAGACACTTTGGGCCAACCAAGTGGTAAATTTGACTACTATGTCAATTATTCAATTCCCTAAAGTTTCTATGATCATTATCACAACATCGTCCCTGATGGATGGGGAGACATGGATGATCTGAAATCCACAAAGCCGGGAGCACAAGGAGATGTGGCTAGCAACTGGTATGAAGACTTCTTCGTGGGTGCTATCAACGTAGGATCGTCAGGGGAAATGGGTGCAGACCCACTCGAGTAGAATCCTTTTTAATTCCTCTGCATACTCCCCTACGTGGGAGCCTATACATATTTTTTTTAATGTCTGGCTTGTTCTGTTTTCAACATCAGTTTCACTCAAGGAACTATTTTTTGAAATCACCCTGTAAATCCATCTACTAATAAATAAAGTTGAAAACATTTTGAGGGCATGAGGAGACACACCAAACTGGCCCATTGATGATAGCCAGCCGTCAAATGAAAGAAGAAATCTGAGGCCCGGGTCTCCTCATGTTTCATTGTCTTTAATCTTTAAAAACAATTTATCACCTTTTCAAAAGAAAGAAGCATGCATACTACTAACTTTATTTGTTCCCTTAACCTCTCTACTCTATGATACAGGTTTAATCTAGCGGCAGGCGAGGGTATGGGAATGGTCCAGACCAACACCGTAAGTAGCTATGATAGCAATTCAGATGATGATTTTGATGATTCCAACAAAATTCAACGGAATTGGAAGTGCCACGATGAAACAAGGCCCCCTACTACTGAAGACACCGTCATTGTCAATTTAGGCAGCATAGAAGATTCAAGGGAGATAAAGATTGGCGCGAACCTTCCTAAAGAAGAAGCTGCAAGCTTAATTGCCCTCCTAAAAAGGTATCAGGACGTATTCGCATGGTCATATGCCGATATGCCAGGCCTTGATCCAACGATCGTGGAACATAGCTTGCCAACCAACCCTAATGTGGCCCCTAAGAAGCAGCGGCTAAGAAGAGTTAAGCCTGAAATGTCAAAAAAGATTGAAGAAGAAGTAATGAAGCTCCTGGAAGTAGGCTTTCTCGTAGTCTCGTAATATCCTAGTTGGGTAGCAAACATTGTACCGGTAAAGAAGAAAGATGGTCGAATCCGGATTTGTGTCGACTACCGCGATTTGAACAAAGCAAGCCCAAAGGATGATTTCCCGCTACCTCACATAGACGTTCTTATGGATAGTACTGCTGGATTCAAACTTTTCTCTTTCATGGATGGATTCTCAGGATACAACCAAATAAAACTGAAGGAGGAAGACAAGGAAAAGACGGCATTCATTACTCCATGGGGGACTTTTCACTATAAGGTCATGCATTTTGGCCTAAAAAACACTAGAGCAACCTACCAGCGTGCCATGGTCACCCTTTTCCATGACATGATGTACAAAGAAATTGAAGTATATGTCGATGACATGATCGCCAAAACCAGACATGGAGAAGACCATGTAAAGACCTTGGAAAAATTATTCGATCGACTTCACCAGTTCAAGTTGCGCTTGAACCCAGCAAAATGCGTGTTCGGGACAACTTCTGGCAAATTACTTGGATTCATTGTGAGCTGTAAAGGGATAGAAGTGGACCCGTCAAAAACTAAAGCGATATTTGAGATGTCTCTTCCCTCGACTGTGAAAGAAGTTCGGAGCCTCCTGGGAAGATTAAATTACATTGTACGATTCATTTCCTAGCTTTCTGAAACTGCAAAACCTTTCTTTAAACTTCTCAAGAAAGATGCACAAATCAAATGGGATGATGACTGCCGACTGGCGTTCGAAAATTTAAAGCGGTACTTGATGAAACCCCTGGTTTTAGTACCCCCGACTCCAGGACACCCTTTGACCCTCTACCTTACCATCAACAGTGAATCCCTAGGTGTAATGTTGGCACATAAAGGACCCCATGATGGGAAGGAACGAGCCATTTACTATTTGAGTAAAAAGTTCACCATGTCAGAACAAAACTACTCCAAATCAGAAAAAACATATGCTGCATTGGTATGGGTATTGCACAGACTCCGGCAGTATACCTTGCATTACCAGACATTCCTTGTAACTGAGAGTGACCCAATCAAGTATTTGCTCGATTGCCCGGCCTTGGTGGGAAAATTGGCCAAATGGCAAATCCTGATCTCAGAATTCGACATCCAGGTGATGTCGCAAAAACCAGTTAAAGGTCGGGTGATTGCTGATATGTTAGCAGATTGCCCTAAAGAAGTACGCGAGGATCATTCCCCAGATGACCGAATTTCAACAGTAGAAGAGGACACATGGACTATGTTTTCTGACGGAGCTGTAAATTTGTCAGGTTCAGGCACTGGGGCGGTCTTGATATCCCCAAATGGGCAACATTATCCTGTGGCTGCAAAACTGATGTTTCCATGCACCAACAATATAGCCGAATATGAAGCATGCATCCTCGGCCTACAAGCGGCTATTGGAATGGAAGTGTCAAAACTAAAAGTGTTCGGTGACTCCACCTTAATTATCCTCCAGACTGTGGGTGAATGGAAGACAAGAGACGCCAAACTAGTGCCTTATCACGACTACTTGGAAGAACTAGTAGGAGAATTCCAGGACGTCTCGTTTGAATACCTACCTAGAATTCATAACCAGTTTGCTGATGCAGTAGCAACATTATCATTTATGTTGCAAGTAACAAAGGGGTTAGAAGTAGAGCCTTTGAAGATTGAAGTCCTGACAAGACAGGCCCATTGCATGACTATAATTGAAGAACCCGACGAGAAACCCTAGTATTATGACATCATGAAATACGTCCAGAAGCAAGAATTTCCTAAAGAAAGCACTCCCTCTGATCGAAAATACCTAATGAAAATGGCTTCGAGGTTCTTCGTCAGTGGTGAAAATTTGTACAAAAGATCATATAACTCAGTCCTGCTGAGGTGTGTGGATGCAAATGAAGCCACACAAATAATGCAAGAAATACATGGGGGAGTATGTGGCCCTCACATGAATGGACATATGTTGGCCAAGAAAATAATGAGATTGGGTTATTACTGGTTCCCTTTAGAGAGTGATTGTGCTCAACATGTGCGAAGCTGTCATTGTTGTCAGATTCATGGGGATAAGATAAATGTCCCTCCAACTGAATTGCATCAATTATCTAAGTCGTGGCCATTTTCAATGTGGGGTATTGATGTAATTGGCCCAATCAATCCGAAGGCATCAAATGGGCACCGATTCATTTTGGTCGCAATCAACTACTTCTCAAAATGGATCGAGGCTGCATCTTATGCAAGCATAACTGCACGAAACGTTATGAAATTCATTAGACGTGGCATAATTGCCCGTTATGGTGTACCAGAAGCTATCGTCACCGATAATGGGTCAAACCTGAACAACAAGTTGATTGATCAATTGTTTTCTGAGTTCAAAATCCAACATCTGAACTCGTCCCCTTATCGTCCACAAATGAATGGAGCTGTGGAAGCCGCCAACAAGAACATCAAGAGAATCCTATCCAAGATAGCTGAAAACTACCGTGGCTAGCATGAGAGGTTACCCTTCGCACTAACAGCATATCGAACTTCGATTCGAACTTCCATTGGGGCAACGCCTTTTTCCTTGGTTTACGGCATGGAGGCGGTTTTGCCTGTAGAAGTAGAAATCTCTTCCTTGCGAATTTTATCCCAAGCAGGATTGTCCAAAGAAGAATGGACACAACAAAGGCTTGAGCAACTGAATATGATCGACGAAAAATGATTGAAGGCACTCTGTCATGGTCAGTGTTACCAGCGGAGGGTAGCTCGATCGTTCAATCAAAAGGTGCGACCCAAGCACTTTGAGCTAAACGAGCTAGTCTTGAGAAAGATACTGCCAATCTTTCCAGAGCCTGGAGGCAAGTTTGCCCCAAATTACAAGGGTCCCTATGTAATAAAGAAGATACTTCCCGGAGGAGCCTTGATTCTGACTGAGATGGATGGGCGAGAATTCTCTAAACCAGTTAATTCCGATGCTGTGAAAAAGTACTACCCTTGAAAGATGTTCATTGTCTGGCATTGCCAAGCATTTCTCTAACATAATGAAAATGCCTATGCACCTTTATATATGAGTGATGTGTTTACACCATCATAAAAAAAAAAAAAAAAGGTGTGTTTGGGTTGACTCAATGAAGAAAAATGAATGGTAATCATCAACATTTAAGGAAGTGTCGAAAATCAAGTAGCAAACTCGATGTCATAACTTGAGCAAATCGACGTTACCCAAGCAGACGCGTAAGAGTAATCCATGTCAATTTCACCCAGCTCGATGTAAGGGACGCGTCATTCAGGAATCTGTCTGGTCAAAAGGAATCTTCTGTCCCAGTCAACAATCTTAGAATCTGGAGGCCTCACTTCTTGTTCCAGACACATGCTCTTGCAAGAAGTAATTACCATTTGAGAATTGGAAGTTTTGATTGTCCATTTCAAATTCCATAGAAGCTTGAGGTACATGACTTTGCTTGACGCTGCTCTAATCAGAGGTGGAAGGAAAAATTCAACAGAAGGAAAGCTTTGAAAATCAATCAACGACCAACAATTATGCATATGTGGCCACAAGTAGGAAAGACCAGCCGAAGGAAGCATTGAAATGTAAAAAGGGCCATCAGCAACTTCCCTAAGAGCCAGCACAAATAAAGTCTAGGGGAAAGGTAACTTGGCATCATTTCTGACACTCACTCTCTGAACTCATATTGACATGAGGCATTGGGATTCAAAAGCCAGATTAAATGGTTAAATAGAGCAAACCAAGTGATACAAGCCCTGGGTAAAAACAAAGACGTTTAATCAAATTCTTAATCCTTGGCTGATCCTTCATGTGTCATATCCTTAATCAATAGGGATAACCATGGACACCCCTTTGTGAATAACCATTTTGATGTTCAAAATTTAACAATACTATTCTGTTGGCCCTTAAAGCTACTAAGAAGGTCTTTTTGAGCCAAAACCATTCATTTGTTATGAGAAGTACAAACTCCATCGCATTTAAAATGCTGCATGCCTTTTCCAAATAGATTTCACATGATGATTTTGTCTGTCTAAATCGCTGATTCCATTAAGGATTATTAGAATAGACAGCTAAATGAAGAATACAAGATTAATCGAGCATGCTGGATGAGGTGCGTCAAAATGATGAAAGGCAAGCCATATCCTACACACAGTCCCCTATCTATACACTTGTTAGATGAGTGCAGAAGATTCCATGATTGCAGGGTAAAGAGTTCTCTCGTGATGGTACGATAACCAAAACAGTGAGAGGCAGTTCATTGCTCACCCCTTTGAGCTCCTTACACTGGTGAAGTTTCTGTCCTACCCCCATCAAAGAACCACCCTACATTGGGGCAAGTTGAAGGCAAGTCAACATCACGAGGTGAGAAAAGGGATAGGAATTCTCTTGCTTGCACTTGCATTAATCTTTGAGTGTCTTTATTGCATATGAACACTCGCGTTAATTTAAGTGCCCTAGAGTCATGAAAAGCAATTCTTTCTTTATGCACTTGTATCCATTGTACAACCCAATTGAGTCTGTAAAATTCACCCTCACATGGAGGCAAAGCAGAATCTGCCGCCATTCGAGCAGCATAATCGGAAATACCGAAAGACCTAATAAGTCTAACGAAAGCATTTTCTTGAACTTGTCAAGATCAGTTCCTCAAGCAACAAGGACAAAAACTAGGGCATAAAAAAGCAGTGTACCTGGTAAAAGCAAGGTCAATGCCCATGAATGAAAAATTGAGATGAGAAATAGGGACATGAAAAAGCAGTGTGCCTGGTAAAAGCAAGGCCGATGCCCCAAAAAAAAAAAACAACCATTTGTATTCCCAAGAGAAATTGCTGATACAACCGCCATCTGACCGTGAAGAAAGACTAGTGACAAATGCCAAGACAATCACCAACTCTCACCCTCTTACATGTGAGCCAAGACTACGTTACATTCCCATTGTAAAAGTCTCTTCAAACTAGGGGCACTTCAATTAACGTAGGATTTCATGTGTTAATAAGCATCGCTCGAAGAAGTACGAGCAATATTACTTTATCTCTTTTCGCAGAATTCTTTACTTGCAAACCCGGAGATGATCGTGCGGCACTTCGTTCATAAGCCTTGACCTTGATGGTCCCATTTGATGAGCCATTGACCAAATCTTCGTCACAGTTTTAACAAAGACCTCTCACATTGGTAAAGTCGTACTGTTTGCGAGAATACTCAGACCCCTGCTAACATGATGACAGTGAGATAGTGTGGTCCTTACAAATCCTGCATCAATGGTCAGGATAGCCTTCTCCATAAGAGTGAATGAAAAGTCCTTTCAGACTGAAAGTCCCTCATCTGGCATGCTCAAAGCATCTATATTCCGAATAAATGTTGTCTTTCAAAATCTTCCCCAGTGGAAATCAGATGATGCAAAACTAACAAAATTATCATGCATGAATCTCATTTGAACTCATGAATTTTCCGCATGTACAATCATGTGTGCATATTGTACAAATAGTAGACATACTCTCAAAGATCAAAGATATTGCCAGGTAAGCATATCTCTATCCCCATTTGTCTTAAAGTACCTATCACTGTCCAGGTACTCTCTTACCGACACTCAACCTATTCGAGTCGTCCCTTGAGTTTGGGTGCTTGCAACTGTCTAAGTATCCCTTTTGTCTTTGAGTACCGGCCACTGTTCGAATACTCCATTTTCCTGACGCTCAACTTGCCTGAGTTGTCCCCAAATAATATAGCAGCTGTTCAAACATTCCACTGCTTTGTGTACCTGCGCCTACCCAGGTATGCTTTCTTACACTTGGACCAACTGAGTGGTCCTAGGTTGTATCATTAAATACTTCTGTTCATCCAAGTATTCCAGTACTTTGTACATCTGTGACTATCCAGGTGTTCCACCCCTTTTAAGTGCCTGCGGCAATCCAGGTAAGTCTCGTGCTACATTCAAATTCCCTTTACCAGGAGGTGAGAGACCTTCACGAATATGCGGGGCACGCCCTCGATATTCCCACTACCAGGAGGTGAGAGACCTTCACGAATATATGAGGCACGTCCTCGATATTCCAACTACCAGGAGGTGAGAGACCTTCACGAATATATGAGGCACGTCCTCGATATTCCAACTACCAGGAGGTGAGAGACCTTCACAAATATACGAGGCACGCCCTCGATATTCCAACTACCAAGAGGTGAGAGACCTTCATGAATATGCGAGATCCATCCTCAATATTCCCACTACCAGGAGGTGAGAGACCTTCACGAATATCCCAGGTACGTCCTCGATATTCCCCTTTACTAGGAGGTGAGAGACCTTCATGAATATCCAAGGTACGTCCTCGATATTCTCATTGCTAGGAGGTGGGAGACCTTCACGAATATGCGGGGCACGCCCTCGATATTCCCACTACCAGGAGGTGAGAGACCTTCATAAATATATGAGGCACGTCCTTGATATTCCAACTACTAGGAGGTGAGAGACCTTCACGAATATATGAGGCATGTCCTCAATATTCCAACTACCAGGAGGTGAGAGACCTTCACGAATATGCGAGATCCATCCTCAATATTCCCACTACCAGGAGGTAAGAGACTTTCACGAATATCCCAGGTATGCCCTCGATATTTCCCAACTGCCAGGAGGTGGGACACCTTCACAAATATCCAAGGTATGTTCTCAGTATTTTCAATTATCAAGTACCCCTTCGATACTTGTGAATGTCTAAGTATCCCTTAAGAATTTATACTTGTAATTATCCAAATACTCTTTCAACACCCGCAAGCAATCAGGTACTCCTTCGATACTTGCGAATGCTGGGTATCCTTCAAGAGTTTGTACTTGTGATCATTCAAGTACTCTTTCAATACCCGCAAGCAATAAGGTATCTTCCAGAATCGATGCCCTGAGAAAGGTCGGCGCATCCTCTCAAAAAAGGTCGGGTTCCCATTGGTGTTTACGACAGAAGTTAGACACCCCATAAATCGATGCCCTGAGAAAGGTCAGCGCATCCTCCCGAGAAAGCTTGGGTTCCAGCTGGTGTCTTCGACGGAAGTCAGACACCCTACAAAACAGATGCCCTGAGAAAGGTCAGCGCATCCTCCCGAGAAAGGTCGGGTTCCAACTAGTGTCTTTGACAAAGGTCAGACACCCCCACAAAACAGATGCACTGAGAAAGGTCGGTGCATCTCCCAGGAAAGGTTGGGTACCAACTGGTGTCCTCGATACAAATCAGGCACCCACAAATGAGATGCCCTGAGAAAGGTCGGTGCATCTCCCGTCAAGGCGATCGAAGAAAGGTTTAGGTCCTAGAAATTTTTTTGATTGTTTTAACAGGCGACCGAAGAATGGTTCGGGTCCGAGAAAAACCAGCTTATTGCTTTAATAGGCGACCGAAGAAAGGTTCGGGTCCTAGAAAAGCAATTCCCCATCAAGGCGACCTAAGAAAGGTTCGGGTCCTAGACAAACCAACTTATTGCTCTAACAGGTGACCGAAGAAAGGTTCGGGTCCTGGAAAAGCAATTCCCCATCAAGGCAACTGAAGAAAGGTTTGGGTCCTAGACAAACCAACTTATTGCTCTAACAGGCGACCGAAGAAAGGTTTGGGTCCTGGGAAGGCAATTCCCTGTCAAGGCGACCGAAGAAAGGTTCGGGTCCTAACAAATCACCTATTGCTCCAATAGGCGACCGAAGAATGGTTCGGACCCTAGAGAAGCAATCTCCCCATGCAACAAGTAAGATGATGCCTTGATACTTGCCAAAACTTGGGGTTCACACCCTATCTCACTCACTCCCAGTAAGTAACTACAGGTATCTTCTTATCTGTCTTAGTATATGTAAAGTTATATTGCTCTTTTTCTGCATAGAATAATAGGTGCCAAATAAAATATAATTTGTTACGCATGCATGGATAAAATTGAGGCATTAGTCTGTCTTTGAATGCAACCTCTGCGAGCTCACCTTCAAAGAGGGGCAGCTGTTGACGCCTTAATTTTATTTATTTAGTTTTATTTTACTAATTAAAATTTTATTTTATTTCGGATAAATAAGATAATTAAAAAACAAAGCAAAAACAAAAAAAAGCAAAGCAAAAGCCCAGCCCATTTTTTTTTCTCATTTTCTTCTCCCCCCACGTGGCCCCTATGGCCCATTTTCCTTCACCCTCGGCCCGGCCCTTTTCCCTCTTCTTCTTCCTCCTTCCCTTTCCTTCGCCACTGCAACTCACGCGCGTGAGGGAGGCCGACGCGTGAAGGACGGCTTACGGCCGAGGAGTGTAGGGCGACGTCAGCCGGAGGGGATAAGATCACAGGTGCCATTAATGTTGAGCGAGCTTCGCTGGAAAGCTCGATGGGACACCGGTTCAGCCGAGCGGAACCGATGGGCAAGCCGGATGCCGGCAGTCGAGGCCCTTCGTCGACTGGATTTCCTTCGCCTATAAATAGGTGGCCGCAAGCATCATCGGAGGGCGTGGCAAGCTCGGAGATCCTTCACTGAGAGACATCGGGAAGGGTTGAAGGGTGAGTGCAGGAGAGAACTCGAGTCGCGAGCTCAGCCCACCTTCTACCAAGAGACTTCGGGGAAGGCCGGCCGCAAGCGACTCCGAGAAGGTCAGATCCGGTCGGTGGAGGCTCGGATTTGAACTGAGTGAGAGAAGATCGAGGCCGAGGAAGGTCCGGCCGAGATCTACGCCTTAGATCTGGTTCTTTTTTGTCGCTGTTGTTGTCGCCGAACGCCGTTCGCCTCGACCAAGTCCTGACGCCGTTGCCTCGAAGGGTTTGTTGTCGTGTTACCCCCCCTGCGAAGCCGTTGCCGTGATCGATCCGCCGAAGCCGCGCCAGATCGGGAAGCTGAGTTGCCGCCTTCGTTGCCCAGTCTTGCCGTCACCGTCATTGTTCGTCGCGACCTCCATCGTCACGAACCGCCCTCCTACTGTCGCCGTCCCCGTTCGAGAGAAGGTAAAAAAAAGGGAAAGGCGTCATTGTTCATCGTAGCCGTTTTTCGTTGACCTAGCCGTCGTCGCCGTCGCCGTTGTCACCTTTGTCGTCGCCGCCGTAGTCGCCATTGCCGTTGTCACCTTCGTCGTCGCCGTCGTAGTCGCCGTCGTAGTCGCCGTCGCCGCCAAGCACCTCGGTTCCCCCCCTTCGGCGCCGCGGATTCGCAAACCCTAGGGTTTGCGATTTCCGGGTCGTCGAACCGGATCCGGGTCTCGGAACTGGGTAGGGTTTCGCGAGATTCCGGGGCGGTGGGAAGCCGGGTTGCGAGGTCGGGTCGAACCCGGGTAGGGTTTCGTGGGGAGTCGGGTCGCGGAACGGGCTATCGGGCCGGGTCGTCGGGCCGGGCTGGGCGTCCCCAAACACCCGGCCACGGCATCGTTTTAATTAAATAAAAAAAAAGGGACAAAAAATCCGAGTCGGGCCCGCAACGCGGGCCGATCCTCATTCGAGATCGCCGGCCGGTCGGACCCGGCCGCGGATCCGACCCGGGTCGGCTTTTCTTTTTTTAAGTTTTATTTTAAATAATATTTTAATAAATAATTTATTTTCAAAAATATTAAAAAATGTTTTAATTTCCAGAAAATCGAAAAATATTTAAAAAAAAGTTGAAAAATGTTTTATTTTCTAAAAAATCAAGAAAAAAATCAAAAATAATTTATTTTCCGAAAAATAAAAAAATCATAAATATTTCATATTTTCCAAAAAATGCCAAAAATCCAAAAAAAGCTAAAAATTCATGAAAATGCCAAAAAATTCAGAAAAAGCCAAAAAGACTTGTATTTTTCCAAAAATACCAAAAAATGTCCAAAAAAATCCCTTTCATGTCAAAAAATAGAAAAAGACCCAAAAAATGTTTTTCTCCAAAAACGCGTGGAAAACCCTCGAACATCCAAAAAGCCTCAAGGTTTAAACAAGATTAGGAACCGAAAGGGCATTAGTGATTAACTAGTGTAATCAAGTCCCCGATCCTAATTTCTCTGGTTGCGCAGGAGTGAGTATTTCTCCCGATACTTCACTTGGGTTTCTAATCAACCCACCCCAAATCGATTAGTGGCGACTCCATTTTAAAAAATTGATTTACAGGTTAAAAACTAATTTTATTAAATCGTGAATTGGTGGACTTAGGAGAGTTCGGGCATATTTAATTTCAGCCGAGCCATTAGCCTCCTTAGGCGCCCGTACCCGATCGCGGGCGCCGAAAAACAAGAGGTCGCGACATTAATTAAGTTCGTGAGCCTTAACCGAGGGGCTAAAAGGCAGGCTTGTCAAATGAGTAGGCTGAATTGAAAATAGTCAGATCTCAATTGATCCATTTTAATGCAACACAACTTTCGCAATCCTAACCTGACTTGACCCAACCCGACATACTAAACCGCAACCGTATTTTACTCATCTATGCTAACATATATTACTCATTTAATCCGCACTTCATGTGACTTATCTAACTTCAAAAAATTTATATCAAATAAATATAAAAAGTAAATTGACAAAATAAAAAGTTACTTGCCCCTACCCAACTCAATTGACATAGTCCCATCTTCGCTCGAGCCCTGAGACACCTCGGTCGAGCTCCCAAAACTATTCGTTGCTCTCTCTTTGCCCCCGCTGGTTCATACATGAGATCGCAAGCTTAGATCTAACTTCCTCGGTTGCTTTGATTGCGGCGTCACCGTGACCCTGGTGAATCTAGAAGCTTGTATTTTCAATGCATAAACAAAGTGACCAATGCTGCTGCTCAGCCATCATCATCGCCACCATTAGCACAGTCACATTAATGTTGTTGGAAATTGTTTTAAAATTAGAAACAGATAAATCTACAAAATAAAAGATTAAATCAATTTTAACTCACTTGAATAAAAAGTGTCCTTATCTCGAATGGACGATGAAGATGAGAGGAACAGGATTTTAAGAGGAAATCAAAAGACGTGGCATATCATTGGCTACTGATACAAACAAAGGGGCTTCGCGATTAGTTGGATCGATAGAAATTAAAAGCGAGTAAGGGTTATAGTAACCACGAGGTGGGCTGGTGATTTGGATTTTGGCCTATATTTTGAAGTGTCCAAAGCTGCTTTAGTCTTAGAATGCCAAATGAGTTAAAAATTGAATTATTTAAGCAATTCATCATGACCTAATTTACCAAGACTATTTGTTTCCCCGACAAGGAATGATTAAAGATGATTATTTTTGTTACTTACAAAAAAAAAATGAATAAAAAATATATTTATCAACCACGATAACGTTTACCCATAAGTTATTGTCAATAATAAAAATATTTTCTATTGACTAATTCTTTCAGGCTGTATATAAGCAAAATTGTCCATTTGAACTCTACTGAAGCGCGTTTCAAATAGTTCATTTTTAACTATGCGTGTTTGAGATGTGTTTGGAGTCAATTCAAAGCTAGCTCAACTTGTCTCCAACTCAAAAAATGGCTGGAGACGAGTGAAAGCGGGGGGGCCAAACACATTACTCCGAATCTGGCTTCAGCAGTGAGCAACAAAAACAATTTCCAGTTTGAAAGGTCAGGAAAAATTATGTTCAATTAATTGCATTTACTCAAAAGAATAAGGGTTAGACCATATAATTTACTTCTATTTATGGGGGAAAAAGCTCTCTTTATCTTTTTGCAACACAAATAGAGTGAACATAGTCCTCCACCGCCGGGATGGATAAATTGAATACATATGGAGTGTCTAAAGGTAATCTTGAACTTATAGGAGTTGGAGGATTATTCCGAAATGAAGGGAGACTAGCTTGGCAATTTTATCTAATATCTTGGAATATGGTCATCTTTACAAGCAGGATTATGGGCATTATGGATGGGATTTACCATCGCAAAACAACAAATTTTCCACAAACTCATCATTGAGATAGGCTCCAAAATTATTATGAATTTATTAAACAAGAGAGAATAGCGGATAACACTAAGCCAATACTACTTAAGGATATCATAAAGCTATTGAGCTCTCATTTTTCAAGAAGATAATCGGCCTGCTGATATGCTTGATCGTGGAGAATTATCTCATGTTTTGCTTAGTGATAAAATTGAGGTTGTAGATTTTAGATATTAATATTTATTAGTTTTTTTTACCTTATATTTACCCGATAAGTCAACATAGTCCAAGTTTTGAAGTAGTTGAACTCCAGTCAAACAGCAAGAAAGGACAAGAAAAAAAAATTTGGGGTTCGGATTGATTTTGAAGCTTGACATGACGGTACAATTTCATTAAATTGTGACAAAGGAATGAGCAGGCTCAGCAATGTCATTATTTATCAAAGAGAATGAATGATACAATGTGTAATATAATTCATGCACTTTAACTCAATATTCAATATCATTTCGGAACTTTCAATTTATTTAATATGGTCCTTATACTTTTGATATATGTTCAATAATTTTCATAACTTAAACATGTATTAAAAATTTAAGGATTATATTGACCAAATTAAAAATTCAAGAACTGTATTGCGGATTGGACCAAAGTTTCAGGACCATATTAAATAAATTAGAAATTCATAGAGTAGGGACTATTTGTGTCATTACCCCTATAAATTATAGGTCTTAGCATTTGTTGCTGAACATTTTTTGAGAGTGATTTATAAGATTTCCTTAAGACTGTTTTGGCATCCCAAAACAGATCGAAAGCCTCTATTAAGTGTTGAGGTAAGGATAGGTGTCGCGACCAATTTTTCGGGTGTGAACCACCTAGGGTTTGGCTAATGGATTGTTAAGCCTAGACTTAACTCGGGCTCTCTCAAGCCCATACCAATTCGCGACTTAGGTTTGAATTGTTAACATGCAATTGATTTTTAACTAGGAGTCGCCACTAATCTAATTTTTGGTGGGTCGATTAGAAACCCAAGTAAAGTAACGGGAGATTTACTTTACTCCTACGAACCAGAGACTAAGGGTACGGGGATTTGGTTACGTTAGATTTCTCTAACGCCCTTTCGGTACCTTTCTTTTTATTTTGAAAAATGTTTGGCAAGCAATTTGGATTTCTTTTAAATCTATTTCCCTAGCATGTGAGGTTATCATACGGGTGCACAAACCACCAATTTAACACCCAAGAAAGCAATTAAATGATGCAGAACTTACCTCAAAGCAACGAAAGCACCTGCAGTGTTAAATTAAAATCTACATCAATAATCCTAGATATGGTTTCTAATTAACACGCAATTTCTTTCTTTTTGTTTTCACTTATTAAACGAGACTATAGTCCATATGCAATGCAATACTTTTAATCTAATATGAAATGATATGGCATGGCAACATGTCCTAAACATATGAATAAAAATTTTATGATCTCTTAATGAACATGCAATTGTTAAATATGCAATCTAAATTAACCAAAATAACTTAATTCTAATGACGTACAATGCAATGCAATGACGTACAAAATTATTTCAACTAAAATGACATGCGACATATAATTTAATATGCGAGCTATATGTCACGCGGCATTTATTAAATGACCTAATCTAATGACGGACAATTTCTAATTAGAAATGAACCTAACAATAATCACTAAATGACGTGCATTTCATGAACCTAAATCTATATGACATGCAAATGACATTTTTTACTTAAAAAATGCAATCTATCCTAAAAATTGCAACTAATTTAGCCTAAGACAAATTTTATGAAATTTGAAATGATCTAGCTAGATTAAGATTCTATCTAATTTAAGCTAGGGATTAAGTCATATTAAATCCTAATTTAAACTAAGACATTATCTAAATCTAAAATGCAATTTATCTAAAAAAAGATGATCTAAATTTAAAATGAAACGTGCAATTCTAATCTAATATGCACAATGATCTTTTTTTGTGTTTTTCTTTAAGAAATTCGAAATTAAAACTAACACATAATTAAACATGCAATTCAAATAAAAAACTAACAACCTAAATGAATGCACTTTCTTTTTTGGATTTTTTTATTTAAAAATTCATAATAAGATTGCAATCCTAACATGCAAGATAACAAAAACAAACCTAATTCTTATTCGGATTTTTCTTTTTGACTTATTTATTTAAAAATTCGAAATCGATTGCGATTTTAACCCTAAGACTAAGAATATTCTAAAACATACTTAACCCTAATTTGAATTTTTTTGATTTTTTCTCATATGAAAATTAAATTGATCCAAACACACGACATCAAATTAAGCAAGATAATATTGATATCCAAAAATTGGGAAACCATATCTCGCGCATGAGATCGAGTTGACCAATTTTAAAATTAAATCGCGAATCAAATCTCGGGCTTGAGACTAGATTGTCGATTTTTATAAGGAATTGTGAGTCAGATTTCGGGCGCGAAAATCGGACTATCAGTCCCTCGCTTGAGGGGCACTTTCATGTTGGAACATCAATCATATATTTAGGAATAATCCTACTAAAGAAAAAAAAGTAAATAAGTGAGAATAACATTAAAAAAATAAAATAAAGTAAATAAAAAAAGGAACTACCTAAATGATTTTTTCTTGTTTTTTTCTTCCCAAGCGTGCTTGTGCCCGTGTGGTGGTCACCGTCGGTCCGGCAAGGGCGTCGCGGTCGGGGCTCCGGTGAAGGTCCCATGAGTGGCAGCAAGCTGCGAGAAAAGGGCAGGGGTCACCATGGGTGTTGATCGCGGTGGTCGGGTTGCGGCGTCGACTGGCGGGGGGCAGCAGCGTTGCAGGAGGTCACCGTGGGTGTTGATCGCGGGTCGTCTGGTTGCAGCGTCGACTGGCGGGGGGCAGCAGCGTTGCAGGGGTCGCGGCGTCGACTAACGGAGCCGCGGGAGCAGTTGGGTTGCCGGCGGAAGTGCGGAGCAGCAGCGTGAGCTCGTGTGGATCAGGGCAGATTTGTTAGGTGTCGGAGAGCGCTGCGGTGGTCATCGAGGGTTGAGGTGGAGCGACGATACCGGTGGCGCAACGCGACGGCGGCGCGATGGTGGAGGCGCGACTGTTGGTGCGGGCGCAAGGTCGGCACGAACAGGGTAACGGCAGGAGGAAGAAGACGATTCTCTCTCTTCTTTCTCTCTCTCTCTCTCTCTCTCTCTCTCTCTCTCTCTCTCTCTCGCGTCACACTCTGCAACTTTCCTTTCACTTTTTCCTTCTTTTGTTTTTTTTTTTCACCAAAGGAAAGAGCCCCCTCAGCAGCTTTTCTTCACCAGTTTCTCTCTCTCAATTTTTCAACTTTTTTTTTTCTTTTCTTCCAAGAACCCCCCTTAGTGTCCTTGTACACTGTTGCTTTTATAGGGGGTAGGAGATAAGCTTTCGATTTCCCCATCAAATCTACATCCGCGATACCTTTTCACCAACTTATCACTATTGATAAAAATTCGAGATTACGATAAATATTTTCTCGAAATTCAAATCTCGCAAAGATAAATCGCAATATTTTTTTACACATGTGCTCTATCCAAAATATTCATATCCCGGAAAAATTTCAAAATTTTTATTTTTCACGAGATAATTAAAAAAACATGGGCTTGGGCCAAACCAAATTTCGTGGGCTTAGTCCAACTAATTTGAACCCATTCGCACCGGTCCAAAAAATAAAATGCCAATAACAAAATAAATGCAAATATAAATCTATATGCTATAAAATTAACCCCTAATTTCCTATGCAATAAATAAATAAACTAAATCGTCAAAATTTAGGTATCAACAGCTACCCCTCTTTGAAGGTGAGCTCGAAGAGGTTGCATTCAAAGACAAATTGAGACCTAAATTTTGACTATGCACACGCATTGAATGATTTTTTGTCGGGAAATGTATCCCATTTTTTTAAAATGCAACTCATATGATGCATGTAAATGCTAATGCAAATGCATGATGTGAAAGGAAAGAGCGTATCTACAATTACTTACCGGTCAGTGCGGTAGAGCATCTTGAAGTACATGATAAGTCCCTGTCTACTCTACAAGTACCCAACTCTCACTCAGGTTCCTTGAAAAGCGTAACAGGTAAGAACATTCATATCCAAAGTGAAATGTTCAACAGAAAAAAATTGAGACATCCAGATCCAGATTGAGATGTCAAGATTTTTGAAAAACTCAAAATACCTAGATCCAGACTAAGGTATAATGAGAAGGATTGACAAACATTCATATCCAGAGTGAAATGTTTGAATGAAAATAATCAAGACATCCCGGTCCAGATTGAGATGTCAAGAGTTTGGGATGCAATTTGTATGCAAATGGTAAAGGAACCTACCTGGAATATCTTACCTTCAAGGAGGGTAGAGTGATTCAAGATAGTTGCTGTTACATATTCAGGACCTGTACCTTTCTACGGTCGCCTAAACTAGTAACGAAGAGACTACTTTCCTAGGACCCGTACCTTTCTACGGTCGCCTAGTAGGGCAGTGTTTGATTGTGTCTAGGACACGTACCTTTCTACGGTCGCCTAAACGGGGATTCACTTTCCAAGACCCGTACCTATCTACGGTCGCCTGAATAAGGAATCATTTTCTAGGACCCGTACCTTTCTACGGTCGCCTGAACTGAGGTAATTGCTTTTCACAGGACCCGTACCTTTCTACGGTCGCCTGTTAGAGCAATAAGGTTGTCTAGGACCCGTACCTTTCTACGGTCGCCTAAACGGGTTTTGCTTGGCTAGGACCCGAACCTTTCTTCGGTCACCTAACGCTGTAACATAGATTATCTGACCAGGACCCGAACCTTTCTTCGGTCGCCTTAATCAGACTGAATCTGGAGAAAAATCTTTGGGGGACAGCTCGATTGAGTGTCGGTGATTTCAAAAGGGAATACCTGCACAATGACAAGTATTTAAGGTATGGATAGAGATATACTTACCTGGTATTATCTCTATTCCTGGGGGAAATGTCTTATGCAAAACATGGCCATAGGAGAAGCAATATGCATTTGTGATCACAAACATGCATTAATTTAAGGGAGGTTCATGCACTATGATTTATATCAAGCCTGCATCACCTAATTTCCATTGGGAATGATTTCACAAAAAAAGTTCCAATCTGAACACATGAGTGTCATGAATGTGCCAAATGGGGGACCTCTTGGTCTGAAAGGACTTTTCACTCATCCTCATTAAAATGGGTTGTTTTATCCTGACCTTTGATGCAGGATTTTTAACAATCACTCTATCTTTCCATCATCATGCCAAACAAGGGTTCGAGTAATCTCGCAAGTGGTATGAACTTACCAACTGGAGAGGTCTTTAATGTGGACCGCAAAGCCGGCTTGGTCAATGGCTTAGCAAAGGAGACTCTTTGAGTCAAGGTTAAAAAATGAATGATATTTCACCATCATCCTGGGGTTCACAAGCCAAGAAATAGCAGAAATTATCTTACTCGCACTTCTTCAAGCGATGCTTCCAAACATATGAACTTTTACGTTAATTCAAGTGCCCTAATCTGAAGAGACTTTGTAAGGGACGTAACGTAGGTTGGGTTCATAGGAGGAGAAACAAAAGGATCATTTGGCTCAAAAAGTGTTAATGGGGTCAAAGTTGGTGATCATCTTGACATTTCCAACAATTTTCCTCCCTATCGTCAAAGATTTTCTTCACTTCACAACTCCACTGATTGCAACATCTCAACATTTGAGATTTTTTTTATTTTTTTTATTGAGTACCACCTTGTTGGAGATACGACTCACTTCATCAAGCGTTTGATTTTTTCTTTGGGCATTGGCCTTGCTTTTACTAGGCACACTGCTTTTTCATGCCCCATTTTTGCACTTTTTTGGACAAAGTCTTCATTTTTATCAGCATTGTAAATCATGTTACTTGAGTGGTTTGATCTTTCTTGCCTTGCCCCAGTGTGAGGGATGATCACCAACTGGGTTTAATATGAAATGAATTCATAGGCTCATTGGGGCTATGCAATGGATAAAGTGTATAGGATAGAGAAAGAACTGCTCTTCGTCGTCCTAAGGCACTTTAAATTATCGTACAAGTCACACTGTAAAAGCAATACTCGGAGATTGATGCAACTACGAGTAAGAAAATTCATTTCAAATCTTGTCCCAGTATGAGACGATTCTTGACAGGGATAATTTAAAAAGCTCTTCATGTGTGTGGGCTCAAAGGGCTAAACAATAGATATATCTGTAGTGTTTTGGATAGCAGAAGAAACTGCCTCTCATCACCTTGGTTGACGTACCCTTTGCGAGATCACCCTTTTCCTCGTGGGCATGGAATTTTTCACACAACTCACTGGAGGTCAGCGTATGGAATAGGGTTTGCCTTTCATCATTCCAAAGTATCCCATTTCGCACATTCAATCCATCTCACATAATTCATCAAGGAAGAAAAATGCAATATTTGCGACAAATTTGAACAATTCAATTCACTGAGGCAATTTATTCATCATAAAATGTTTGCAATTCAACACATGACATGGCAAATTCTATCATGGGTAATATTTCTTGACAGCATCTGAATTAACTGGAGTGGAAAACACACGACCATCCATTTCTGCCAAGATCAAAACACCGCCATGAAGTACCTTCTTTACCACATATGGGCCACTGTAGTTTGGAGCAAACTTCCCCCCGGGATCTGGAAAAATTGGCAACAGCTTCCTTAGAACAAGATCATTTACCTCAAAACGTCTCGGCCGCACCTTTCGGTCGAAAGATCTGGCTACTCTCTGTTGATATGCTTGGCCATGGCAGAGGGCCTTCAGTCTTTTCTCATCGATCAAGTTTAACTGTTCAAGTCTTTGTTGTGACCATTCTGCCTTAGATAACTCCACTTGTGATAATACTCTCAGGGAAGGAATCTCCACTTTCACAGGCAAAACTGCCTCCATGCCATATACCAGAGCAAAAGGAGTTGCCCCGGTAGAAGTACGAATTGACGTCCGATACGCCATTAGTGCGAAGGGTAGTCTGTCATGCCAGTCTCGATAATTCTCGGCTGTCTTAGCCTAGATCTTCCTAATATTCTTATTGGCCGCTTCAACAGCCCCATTCATTTGAGGGCGATAAGGGGATGAATTCAGATGCTTGATCTTGAGCTCGCTGAACAAATCATCAATGAGCTTGTTGTTCAAATTTGTCCCATTGTCAGTGATAATCGTTTTAGGGACACCATAGCGAGCAATTATGTCACGTTTGATGAACTTCATGACATTGCGAGCAATGACACTTGCAAATGACATAGCTTCAATCCATTTGGAAAAATAATCTATCGCCACCAAAATGAAACGATGTCCATTTGAAGCCTTAGGATTTATCGGGCCGATCACATCAATGCCCCACATTGAGAAGGGCCATGGCTCAGAAAATTGGTGCAGCTCTGTTGGAGGAACATTTATTTTGTCACCATGAACCTGGCAACGATGACAACTTCGAACATGCTGAATACAATCACCTTCTAGCGTGAGCCAATAATAGCCTAATCTCATAATCTTTTTAGCCAACATGTGCCCATTCATATGAGGGCCACACACTCCTTCATGAACTTCTTGCATAATTTGAGTGGCTTCAGCTGCATCCACACATCGCAACAAGATTGAATCATAGGATCTCTTGTACAAATTCTCACCACTGACGAAAAACTTTGAGGCCATCTTCATAATGTACTTCCTATCAGCTGGAGTACTTTTCTCGGGGAATCCTTGTTTTTGGATGTAGTTCATGATATCGTAATACCATGGTTTTTCGTCAGATTCTTCAGTCATTACCATACAATAAGCTGGCCTTGGCAAAACCTCTATTTTCAATGGCTCAACTTCTAATCTGTCAGTGACTTGCAACATGGATGATAAAGTTGCGAGTGCATCTGCAAATTGATTGTGAGACCTTGGTAAGTATTCAAATGAAACTTCATCGAATTCCTTGATCAAATCTTCTAGGTACTTGTGATATGGGAGCAATTTAGCATCCTTAGTCTTCCATTCACCTACGGTCTGCAGTATGATTAACGCGGAATCCCCGAACACTTTTAATTTGGCTACACCCATCTCGATTGCAGCTTGAAGCCCGAGGATGCAAGCTTCATACTCGGCTATATTGTTAGTGCATGGGAATATCAGTTTCACAGCTACTGGATGATGCTGTCTGTCTGGGGATATCAAAACTGCCCCAGTGCCAGAACCAGACAAGTTCACAGCTCCATCAAAGAACATTGTCCATGAGTCTTCATTTACAGTCAAGATACGATCATCTAGGGAACGATCATCATTATTTGAGGCTTTTGGATTCTCAGCCAATAAATCGGCGATCACTCGACCCTTAATCGACTTTTGTGGCATATATTGCACATCAAATTCTGATATCAAAATTTGCCATTTAGCCAACCTACCCACCAAAGCTAGCCGATCAAGTAGGTACTTGATAGGATCGTTCTTAGTTACAAGGAATGTCTGGAAATGCAGTGTGTACTGTCTCAATCTATGCAACACCCACACTAGTGCAACACAAGTCTTTTCCACATCAGAAAATTTCAGCTCTGACATGGTGAATTTTTTACTCAGGTAATAAATGGCTCGTTCTTTTTTGTCGATAGGACTTCCCTGCGCCAACATCGCACCCAATGACTCACTATGAATGGTGAGGTAGAGAATCAAAGGATGCCCCGGCAAGGGCGGGACAAGGACTGGTGGATTCATCAAGTACTGTTTCAACTTGTCGAACGCTTCTCGACATTCATCGTCCTAGTTGACTCGTGCATTCTTTTTCAAGAGCTTGAAGAATGGCTTGGCAGTTTCAGAAAGTTGGGAAATAAATCGAGCAATGTAATTCAATCTGCCCAAAAGACTTCGGACTTCTTTCACCGTTGATGGAGGTTGCAACTCACATATGGCTTTAGCTTTAGCCGGGTCGATCTCAATCCCTTTACTGTTCACAATGAATCCAAGTAATTTACCAGATGTCGCTCCAAACACGCACTTGGTGGGGTTTAGACGGAGCTTGAATTCACGGAGTCGATCGAACAACTTTTTCAAGGTTTCGATGTGGCTTTTCCCAGGTCAAGTCTTTGCAATCATATCATCAACATAGACCTCGATCTCTTGATGCATCATATCGTGGAATAATGCTACCATGGCTCGCTGGTAAGTTGCCCCTGCGTTCTTGAGCCCGAACGGCATAACCTTGTAATGAAAGGTCCCCCACGGGGTGATAAATGCAGTTTTCTCCTTGTCTTCCTCCTTCATCCTTATCTGATTGTATCAAGAAAAACCATCCATAAATGAGAATAGTTCAAATCCGGCGGTACTATCAACAAGGACATCTATGTGAGGTAGAGGGAAGTCATCTTTTGGGCTAGCATTGTTCAAATCCCGATAATCGACACAAACTCAAACTCGACCATCCTTCTTCATCACCGGCACGATGTTTGCTACCCATTCAGGGTATTGTGAGACTTCAATAAATCCGACCTTTAAAAGCTTCATCATCTCTTCCTCTATCTTCTTCGAGAGCTCAAGCTTAGTTCTCCGCAGCCTTTGCTTCTTAGGAGGCATGTCTGGGTTAGTAGGCAAACGATGCTCCACGATTGACGGGTCTAACCCAGGCATGTCGGCATAGGTCCATGCGAAGATGTCCTTATATTCCTTCAGATTCTGAACTAGGCGCTTAGCCTAGTCTTTGGGGAGATACGCCCCTATTTTCACCTCCTTGGCTTCTTCAGTGTCACTTAAATTAATAGTGACGGTCTGCTCGGATGTGAGAACCTTGGCTTTTTCATGTTGTTCCCAGCTTCGCTGCACCTCAATGGAATCTTCAATAGAATCCTCGATCGAATCTTTTGGATTATCATTATCAACACTTGTTGCATTGGATTGGACCTTTTCCACACATTTGCATGTTATATGATCGTCCCTGAAACATGAAATAGAAAGGTCAAAAAGACAAACAGGGTAAATCATATTTTATTTTATTTGTGAATTTTTTTGAAACTCTTTTGCAAAAGCATTTTTCGAAACATTTTGACATGAGGAAACATGATGAAGCCTAGGCCTCAGAGCTCTCCTTGGATTTTTATTTTGTTTTATTGGCTGGATATCATCACCGGGCTGGTTTGGTGTACCTCATCATGCCATCAAAATAAAACTTGCAATTTCATTGAAATTCATCAATCAATTACAATTTATTGAATGGAAAATGCAATTCAATTCCTAAGAAGAAAGTGAAAAAGAAGAAATTGAAAACAATTCCTAGAAAGCAATAAAAATTCCCGCACAAGGGAATGTGCAAAAGTGATAAACGGGTTACTCTTGTGGGCGAGGGCCCGTTTCCTCCAAAGGTTCTCCATCAATGGCTCCAATGAAAAGGTCATCGAACAAACTTGAAATTCCTTCCAGGGTGTCGTCAGAGTTTTCCGTCTTTGAAGGCGTTGGATCATCCATGCCATCCCATCCACTAGGAACTATATTGCGGGCATCAAAGTAAAAGCTGGGAGGAGCTGAATACTTCACCATATAGTCAAACTTCCCACTTGGCTGTCCAAGAGTATCCATCACTTCAGCTTCATCTTGCATCATAATTGGAGGACCAGGGAACGTCTCATGAATGTTTGGAGGTGGTAAATTTTGCCTCCCTCGCCCTTACTTAGGTGATGAGTTATGCCTTCCCTGTCTTTACCACTCATTTGAACTTCCTCCACCTCTTCAATAGGGCTTTGAATACCCTGACCATTTCTTCCCAACCATTGCCAGGGACAACCATTCCCAACCATTACTCTTCCCACCATAAGGGAGGCATCTGAAACTTCAGGGGTGGGCGGCGATGAACCTCGAGAAGAATGTATGGTAGATACTAATTCAAATGAGTGGTAGCTTGATTCAAACTCAGAATCCGGTTATACATAGGGGATAGCCGTCTCGTGATAAATCTGGTGGTCTTGCTCACCATACACAATGACCAGCTTCCTTTCGATCACAAATTTCACAGCTTGATGTAGACTTGAAGGGACTGCTCCAGCAGTGTGTATCCATGGACGACTTAGCATAAAATTGAATGTGGTAGGGATATCCAGCACCTGGAAGGGAATGTTGAAGACGACCGGCCCTATTTGCATGTCAAAATGGATTTCCCCGATTACCTCCTTTTTCGTTCCATTAAAAGCTCTCACAGAAGTCTTCGCAGCATGTATCTTGGACGGGTCTACTTTGAGGCGGTGAAGAGTGGTCAATGGACATATGTTTAGGGCAGACCCATTATCAATGAGGACTCCGGACACATGAGAAACCTTTTGCTTGACAGATATGTAGAGTGCTTTATTATGCCCCCTACCCTCAAGGGGGAATTCCTCATCAGAAAAAGCAATCATGTCCTTGAGAAGGACTGTTCCCACAAAATCCTCCAGCTTATCTGCTTCAACTATTTCGGGTACACAAATTTCGCTTAGCACCTTCATCAACGACTTTTGATGCACAGGGGAGGTTTGGATGAGCTCGAGCAAAGAGATCTGGGCAGGCATTTTTCGCAATTGATCGACGATATTATACTACTTGCTTTAATCACAGCCAGAAATTCCTTAGCCTCTTCGTCAGTGACGGGCTTTGCAGATTGAGCATTATTTTGAGCATAAGTTCGACCAGACCTTGTAACGAGGTCAACATCTAGGTCATAAGACCAAGGCACTGCTTTATTATGGACATACTCATACGGCTGAAGTATTTCAATTACAATCTCCTCATCAGTTGCATCTTCTAGCGGGGGCATATCTGCGAGTGACGGATCTACTTCTTCTTTACCATCATCGAGAGCAGCCTGCTCCTCCTCCCAATCAATGATGATGTGGGAAATAGTGGAAACTACACAGTTATGGTCAGCATACACGATGATGCCGTCATCCACCATTTTGGCAATTCTTTCCTTCATCAGTGATAGGGGAACATCTTCTTGATCTGGATAATATCCAGCTCTCACCAGTCCATTGTAGGCATCTGCCACACGCACCTTCGAGTTCTTGATCCGTCTAACTTCAGGTTCTAGGATAGCATTCACTGTACCCTCATGCTCCGGTAGCGGATTTTTCTGGACATTTGGCTGAGCAGTTTGAAATGAAAAGACTTTTGTGTCCAAGAGGCTCTGGATCCGGTGCTTGAGGGTGAAACACTCATCAGTTGAATGTCCCAGTTCACCGTTATGATAGTCACACTTCTTTGTTGGGTCGTAACCACGAAGGTTTTCGCGGTTGGGACGCTTTGATTCATTAGTGAGCAAACCTTTCTTTTGGAGGATTGTCAGCACTTGGGATGGAGACCCAGGGAGAGGAGTGAATTGTCTTCTATTATTTACTTGGACGAATGATTAACGGCCAGCGGTTTGTGATTGTCTTGGATTCATTTGGATGGCCGGGGCACGTTTGACATTTTCTTGGCCATAAGCCACATTCACATCCACAGCCATTTCCTTCTCCTTCTTGGCAGTGAATCTTCTACTAGATGGCTCAGTAAACCATCCTTCCCTTATCCCCATCTCGATTTGTTCTCCCACAGGAATAAGCTGATTGAAGCTTTCAACGTACGTACTGGCCATTCGATTACGAAACTCAGATGGGAGGGTCTTCACAAAAAACTTCATCAGCTCCTTGTTGGTAGGCTCAGGAGTGATTTGAGCTGCCAGGTTTCTCCATCTTACAACATATTCTTTAAATCATTCGCTCCTTTTCTTTTCCATCCGCTCCAGGTCTTCTCGGGAAGGTGCAATGTCCATGTTGAACTTGTATTGTTTGAGGAACGCGTCAGCCACTTCGTTCCAGGTGTTGAGCAGGTTCACATTCTTCATCACGTACCAGTTTAGTGCGGGTCCAGTCAAACTCGCATGGAATGATTGGATCATGAGGGGCTCATTTTTTACGTGCTGGGCCATGCGCACGTGGTATATCTGCAGATGAGATTTTGGGCAAGATGTGCCATCATACTTCTCAAACTCTGGCATTTTGAACTTGCTCGGCATTTTGACCTTCTCATAGACCGAGAGGTCAAACGGGAGGGACCTTTGTGACTCCTGCAGCTGTCTCATTTTCTCTTCCAGCTTTGCAACACGCTCATCCTGATCTGTCTTGGGAACGCCGTCAAGCTTGGCCTTTCCAACAATGACTGGGTCATCTTCCAGCCCGGGCATGTCGTCATCAATTGTTTGAACCTTGTTTGCTTGCTTTGGGATAACTACTTCAGGAAGAGCAGGTGCAGCTGTTGGATTCGTTTGGAGGAATTTGAGTTGATCCGTCACAAGTTGTAAAGAGGCGAGTACTTGTTAAAGTTGAGTCTCCACAGCGGAGACACGATCATGCATTTCGGTTTGTTCGGCCATTCTAGCTCTTAATCGCGTGATGATGGGCGAACGTGACGGATCCGTTATAACCTAATATAAGAAATGAACAAAAATAAGCATTCTCATATGAAGATACGTCGATCCATGGCAATATTCTAGAACTTTATTCATCAATGGAGCTTTTGACAGACCTATCAAAGTAGAAATTCAAAATGTCCTAAACAAAATGAACTAGGAAAGTAAATGACTCAAACTTCCTAAAACTGAAAATAGCAAGATTGATTCAAGCATTTCATTTGGCTTGATCAATATACACTCGGGACACCATTCGGCGCAATCGTTTATTCTCCTCTCGAGCTTTTTTAGCAACTCTTTTGAGGCGTTTATTCTCAGCTTGATTGGTGATCTTCAACGGCGCCTCTGGTATCTTTGGAAGCATCTCTTCGGGAATCTTGTGTTGTTGGATATACTTAATCGAGGCATAGTATTTCATTTCCTTGCCTTTCAATTCCTCCTCGGGCCATTTGAGTTTTTGTGGGTGGCACATGTCCCACATCGATTTGATGGTGAGAATGGAATCTTCATGGCCTTGGCTTCCATCAACGAAGCTAACTTGGAGCGGATCTGCTTGTAACGCCGGGGGAAGCTCTTGTACGACTTGATACTGACGAGTCACTCTAGTCGGATAGTACTCCAATGCTCCAGTGAATCCCAATAGAGGGATTGGGCCAACTCCTCCACACGAGAGTCTCGCTACCCGAACTTGGAACCATTTAGCATGCCATAGGAAACTCTTGGGAGTTGGTTTTTTCATGAAAGCTAGCCACCTAGAATAATGGTAATCTGGTGCATGTTTTTGTTTGTTCTCAAATCTCATAATAGGGTGATTAGAATTACTAACATGATGTATAGTCATTAAACCACCAAATCCCTTTATATGAGAAAGGAACCATATTTGTAAAAGTTCAGGAGAGGAATGGAGACTCTTATTGCCACCTCCTTTGAAACGAGTGAGAGAAAGAAAAGTTTCAGCTAAGACAGTATTTACAAAAAAAATTTCTTCCAACACTTGCCTAACTAATTAAGCAATCAAAGGGTTGATAGCATTCTTGCAGTAAGGAAATACTATAAATCCAAAGAAAGCTAAGAGAAAAATCCTACGCAATTGAGATGAGGTGCCTTTTTCAAAACATTCTTTCAAAAAAGATAAAGGACATGCATTACGGTGTGCCTTTAAAACCTTTCTTATATCATCCTCTTTAATTCTCAGAAAATCAGATAAGGCCATAACATGATCTATTCCAATAGGCGGACTAATCAATTAAGCTTTTAAGGACTTCCCTATGGCGATGCTATATTCTTCCAAGGTGGGAGTGAGTTCATGCTTACCGCCGAAGATGAAGGTAGAAGTCTCGGGGCACCAACAGTGGGCGAGTGCTTGGACGAGGCCGCCATGGATGTTGATATGCAGCAATGGAAGCAATCGACCAATATGTGACTCTACGAATTGACGGCTAAGGCAAAGGCAAAAATTAGAGAAATTACTTTACCAATGATTGACAATCACATAGACATGCGCATGGTAAGTGGCTCAATTTTTAATCTATAAGGCTTATCAAGGTGGAGCCACAAGGATGATCAGACTAGCCACAGGCTTGTGGACTATGTCGGGTCCTCATGACTCCGGCTTGGTCAAAGAGCCGACCCGAGTCGCGGGCATGCAGACCGAGGTGGGTACTCTTGACACCATGAAAGAAATTTCAGGATTAAGATGGGCGACTCGTACCACGAGCATGCGGTCGGAGTGGTATCCATCCTAACACCATCCTAAATGATCCTGTGCGGCCCAGGTCCGGCGGCAGGTCGTGTGTGCAATAGTGTAGTGCTAGATGCAAGGCATGCACAACAATTTATATCAAGCAACACTTCGTTTATGAAAATAAACCATACATTCCTACACCTCCCTGCAAAACAAAGGTTAGCAAACACTTCCCCTTATACCTCCCATCCTGTAAAAACATCTAACACCTTAAATGTTAGGGACGTACCTGGAATCCTCGCTGCCAAACAAAAACTTTTTCAAAAGAAAAGAAAAATTGGCCTAAGTCCACTAAGAGTTTCAACTCAAGCCCCCAGCGGAGTCGCCAAGCTGTCGCGACCAATTTTTCGGGTGTGAACCACCTAGGGTTTGGCTAATGGATTATTAAGCCTAGACTTAACTCGGGCTCTCCCAAGCCCATACCAATTCGCGACTTAAGTTTGAATTGTTAACATGCAATTGATTTTTAACTAGGAGTCGCCACTAATCTAATTTTTGGTGGGTCGATTAGAAACCCAAGTAAAGTAACGGGAGATTTACTTTACTCCTACGAACTAGAGACTAAGGGTACGAGGACTTGGTTACGTTAGATTTCTCTAACGCCCTTTCGGTACCTTTCTTTTTTTTTTGAAAAATGTTTGGCAAGCAATTTGGATTTATTTTAAATCTATTTTCCTAGCATGTGAGGTTATCATACGGGTGCACAAACCACCAATTTAACACCCAATAAAGTAATTAAATGATGCAAAACTTACCTCAAAGCAACGAAAGCACCTGCAGTGTTAAATTAAAATCTACATCAACAATCCTAGATATGGTTTCTAATTAACATGCAATTTCTTTCTTTTTGTTTTCACTTATTAAACGAGACTATAGTCTATATGCAATGCAATGCTTTTAATCTAATATGAAATGATATGGCATGGCAACATGTCCTAAACATATGAATAAACTTTTTATGATCTCTTAATGAACATGCAATTGTTAAATATGCAATCTAAATTAACCAAAATGACTTAATTCTAATGACGTACAATGCAATGCAATGACGTACAAAATTATTTCAACTAAAATGACATGTGACATATAATTTAATATGCGAGCTATATGTCACGCGATGTTTATTAAATGACCTAATCTAATGACGGACAATTTCTAATTAGAAATGAACCTAACAATAATCACTAAATGACGTGCATTTCATGAACCTAAATCTATATGACATGCAAATGACATTTTTTACTTAAAAAATGCAATCTATCCTAAAACTTGCAACTAATTTATCCTAAGACAAATTTTATGAAATTTGAAATGATCTAGCTAGATTAAGATTCTATCTAATTTAAGCTAGGGATTAAGTCATATTAAATCCTAATTTAAACTAAGACATTATCTAAATCTAAAATGCAATTTATCTAAAAAAAGGTGATCTAAATTTAAAATGAAACGTGCAATTCTAATCTAATATGCACAATGATCTTTTTTTGTGTTTTTCTTTAAGAAATTCGAAATTAAAACTAACACATAATTAAACATGCAATTCAAATAAAAAACTAACAACCTAAATGAATGCACTTTCTTTTTTGGATTTTTTTATTTAAAAATTCATAATAAGATTGCAATCCTAACATGCAAGACAAACCTAATTCTTATTCGGATTTTTCTTTTTGATTTTTTTATTTAAAAATTCGAAATCAGATTGTGATTTTAACCCTAAGACTAAGAATATTCTAAAACATACTTAACCCTAATTTGAATTTTTTTGATTTTTTCTCTTATGAAAATAAAATTGATCCAAACACACGACATCAAATCAAGCAAGATAATATTGATATCCAAAAATTGGTGAACCATATATCGCGCATGAGATCGGGTTGACCAATTTAAAAATTAAATCGCGAATCAAATCTCGGGCTTGAGACTGGATTGTCGATTTTTACAAGGGATTGCGAGTCGGATTTCGGGCGCGAAAATCGGACTATCAATCCCTCCCTTGAGGGGGACTTTCATGTTGGAACATCAATCATATATTTAGGAATAATCCTACTAAAGAAAAAAAGTAAATAAGTGAGAATAACATTAAAAAAAATAAAATAAAGTAAATAAAAAAAGGAACTACCTAAATGATTTTTTCTTTTTTTTTTCTTCCCAAGCTGGCTTATGCCCGTGTGGTGGTCACTGTCGGTCCGGCAAGGGCGTCGTGGTCGGGGCTCCGGCAAAAGTCCGGCGAGGGGTAGCAGCGTTGCAGGGGGTCACCGTGGGTGTTGATCGTGGTGGTCGGGTTGCGGCGTCGACTGGCGGGGGGCAGCAGCGTTGTAGGGGGTCACCGTGGGTGTTGATCACGGGTCGTCGGGTTGCGGCATCGACTAGCGGGGGGCAGCAGCGTTGCAGGGGTCGCGGCGTCGACTAACAGAGCCGCGGGAGCAGATGGGTTGCCGGTGGAAGTGCGGAGCAGCGGCGCGAGCTCGTGTGGATCGAGGCAGATCTGTTGGGCGTCGGAGAGCGCTGTGGTGGTCGTCGAGGGCTGAGGCGGAGCGACGATACCGGTGGCGCAGTGCGACGGCGACGCGATGGTGGAGGCGCGGCTGCTGGTGCGGGCGCAAGGTCGGCACGAACAGGGCAGCCGCAAGAGGAAGAAGACGATTCTCTCTCTTCTCTCTCTCTCTCTCTCTCTCTCTCTCTCTCTCTCTCTCTCTCGCGTCACACTCTGCAACTTTCCTTTCACTTTTTCCTTCTTTTGCTTTTTTTTTCACCAAAGGAAAGAGCCCCCTCGGCAGCTTTTCTTCACCAGTTTCTCTCTCTCACTTTTTCAACTTTTCTTTTCTTTTCTTCCAAGAACCCCCCTTAGTGTCCTCGTACACTGTTGCTTTTATAGGGGGTAGGAGATAAGCTTTCGATTTCCCCTTCAAATCTACATCCGCGATACCTTTTCACCAACGATCACTATTGATAAAAATTCGAGATTACGATAAATATTTTCTCGAAATCCAAATCTCGCAAAGATAAATCGCAATATTTTTTTACACATGTGCTCTATCCAAAATATTCATATGTCGGAAAAATTTCAAAAATTTTATTTTTCACGAGATAATTAAAAAAACATGGGCTTGGGCCAACCAGCTCGCTTCGTGGGCTTAGTCCAACTAATTTGAACCCATTCGCACCGGTCCAATAAATAAAATGCCAATAAAAAAATAAATGCAAATATAAATCTATATGCTATAAAATTAACCCCTAATTTCCTATGCAATAAATAAATAAAGTAAATCGTCAAAATTTAGGTGTCAACAATAGGTGATGCATAACGGAAGCATATAATGTAGATGATGATTGAGAACCGTAGCAAGAAAAGGACACTTTGAAACTTCTTTGAAAAGTATCAGTTCTACAGCAGAATAAGTATTTCACCAACAATGTGACAAGAAAAGGACAAAAGAAAATAGCGAGAAAATTACCAAAAAAGTCATAAATCTATTACAATTAGGCCAATTCAGTTCTAAACTTTTTTTTGATCAATTGAGTTCTAAACCTTTTTGTAATTGCGTCAATTCAATCCATCTGGCTAAATTTGGCCGACTGGTGCTGACATGAATGTCAACCGGTGCCAATAGAGAATTTTTTAATTTAATTTATTTTTTCAAATGTTTTTGTTTATTTTTTAATCTTTTCTCTCTCTTCTTTCCCTTTTTTCTCTCTGTTTTTTTTTTCTCTCCTCCATCCTTCTTCCAAAGCAATCAACTAGGTCGGACTGAGGGTGAGCTAACCCTGCCGTCGTTGGGCGAGAGAGAGAGAGAGAGAGAGAGAGAGAGAGAGAGAGAGAGAGAGAGAGAAGAAGAAGAGATTAAAAATTAATTAAAAAATTGAAAAAAATAAATAATATTAAAAAATTGTCCACGGCACCGGCCGGCATCCACTTCAATGCCGGCTAGCCAAATTTGGCTCGATGGAATGAATTGACACAATTACAAAATGTTTAAAACTCAACTTCAGTACAATTGCAATAAGTTTATGATTTTTTTGATAATTTTCCCAAAAATAGTTGCATCCACACACCAATGCAACCAAACAATGGCCTATTTTGATATGTAATTTCGATTCATGTGAAACATTATTACGTGACTCAATTCATTGCTAGATAGATTTTACAAAAGACTTGTCAAATTGAATGTTCTAAATGAATCAGTCCGTGACGTATTTATCTAGATAAATATTTCAGATTTTCAGTCCATTCATGTACTATGATTAATTCTATTCATAGGGTCGTTCATAAAGCAAATATATGGTAAATTATTTTATATCTCAGACGTTTGTTCTAGAAGGAGGCCCGGTTTGTTCAAGAGACAAAATTGACATTCTTAAACATTCGAAGTGTGCAAGTTTTTAGAACTAAACATCAGAGGATATACCGCTAGCGTTAGCAAAACTTTATACAAATCGGTGCGTTCCACAATAGATATGAGGATTTTGTGGCAGATCTCTCACTAACCATCAAATTAAAAGCGGGTCACACCGCTGGTGGAAAAGTATTTTCATGTTGACGTTGTACGTTAGATTCACACTTTCAAAATTCTACCAAACCCATATTTTGGGAAAATTTCTTTTATGTTGTGGAACATCCATCCAAAATTTGCACATTATACTGACTTGGTGAGTACAAACTGATCTGGTACAATGCAAGCAACCATTTTTTATTCAACATGCTTACAGCAGAAAGACTAACCTAAATCAAAGGTATATTATTCAAGATGTCATCAATCAAACGACCCAAAGAAAAATGAGAAGAGCCACCCTCAATCAACGCCTTTCGGCTCCTTTCGCTCATCTCCTTCACCTTCTTCCACCTCTCGCTACCTGCCTCCTCCATTAACTTCCTTATTCCGCCCTCTATTTCATCGGCTGTTAGGATGTCGCTTTCCATCCTAAAATCCCTCCTATAATCCATCTTGATCTCTGTCGCAAGGCCAAGCTCCACCACCAGCTCAAATGCATTGAATTGTTGTTCCCCCCTTAGGGGCCACGTAGCCACTACAACACCGAACCATAGGCTCTCCAGGGTAGAGTTCCATCCACAGTGCGACACAAACCCTCCAATTGCCCGGTGGGCCAAGACCGCAGCTTGCGGAGCCCACCCAATCACTTTCCCGACGCTAGCTGTCCGGTGCAGGAACCCCTCGGGCAAGACCACTGCAGGGTCGGCATAGTCACTTGGGATCCCAACTTGGCCTTTCGACGGTGGTGGCCGTCGTAGGGACCACAAGAAGCGGTGCCCACTCCGCTCTAGCGCGCAAGCCATCTGCTTCACCTGTTCCTCGCCGAAGCATCCCCTGCTCCCAAAGCACAGGAAAACTACTGATGAAGGCGGTTGCTTGTCGAGCCACTCCATGATATCATCGCCTCTGTGGCCATCAATAGCCTCCTTTTTAGTCTCACCATTCAGACTAAGTATAGGCCCCACGGGGTACACCGCAGGCGCCCCAAGGCCCGCCAAGGATCTCACTGCATGCGGTTCGAGCTCGTCGAACGTATTTACGATGATTCCCTTGGTCGCTCTCATCCTCTTGGCGTGCTCCAGGAACGGTCGGACGCTCTCCTTCGTCAGAACCGCAGAGGGTAAGACCTTGGCTGGCAACAGGTTCGTGAAACTCGGGAAGTTCAGCTCGCCAGCTGAGTCCTTGAATTCGGTTATGTTCACGTGGTGCTCGTCTTGGAGCAACTGGAGGTGCAGCATCATGCCAAGGAACGCGGCGCTCGACGTGAAGAAGACGTAGGATGGGACTCCAAACTCGTCAGCCAGGTCGATCATGGTGGTGCAGATCATGTCAAGGACAAAACCCGCAAGCTGCTGGGTCGAGCTGGCCGAGTCGACGAGCTTGGCGACAGCCCGCTTCATGTGGGGCTTGTTGCTTTCAATGAAGTCGGTGAGGAAGCTACCCGAGGAGATCTCGGTGCCGATGTTCTCACACGGGAGGTGGACGAAGCGGATGCGGGCAGCAGCCACAGAAGTGGCAAGGGAGTTTGTGTACGAGTCGACGTCGGCATCGAACGGAAGCTTCATGATGAGGACAGTAACACAGAGGCGGGGATCGTGGTCAACGAGGAGCTTGGCCATCTCGACCATCGATATGAGATGGCCTATGGCAGGGATTGGGACGAACACGAGCTCGGCATGGGTCATCTCGATGTAGCCGATCCTTTTCCGGCCTCAAGTTTTGGGGTTGGAAAAGACGGTGATGAGTTTCGAGGCTTTGTATGTTGATTATTACTGATGCTTGTGTTGGGAGGTGGGGAAGACTTGCACGGAACTTCAGAGAAGAGAGAGCAGGGAGATGCTTGGACAGGAAGAAGGGAAATGACGTCATTGCTTTGCTGGTGTAGTTTGACTCCAGACAGTACATAACACAAGAAGAGAACAGTCGACTTTTCAACGTTCATCACACTATCCATGTATAAATTTCTCATCAATCTAACGGGATCAAACTCTCAAATTGAAGAGCTCTCTCGTTCTGTCGAGTTCCTCTCTATCGTAAGGGTAGAGTTTCTTCGCAATTCCTTTCCCCTCTGATTTCTTCGACCGATTTTCTGGATATGCGAATGGCTATCCTTTCAACCTTAGTCCTCCTTCCCTCTTGCAAAGATCTAGATCAGTAACCCTCATCGCATCTCCTTCCTTTCCCCTCCTCTCATTTCCGCTTTTCTGCATCTGCATGTCGATAATTCTGATGTTTCCCACCTTTCTCTGTTAAGTTGAATACTTCTTTCGTCCATGGCTACTGACGATGATCCTGATGCATCACGGATTGCCGCTATATGTCAAAAACTGGGCCGATTATCAACAGAAAAAGAAATTGAAGAATTGCGAGTTGAACCTTCACCTGGTGCAGTTGAGGAATGCAAGCTTCTGTTAGTTGGTAAAGTCCACTCCAACCCTTCTTTTAATTTCCAAGCTTTTCAGTCAGTCTTGAAGCGTGCATGGCGGTTGGACCAAGCTGAAATCATTCAGAGAGAAGCTGGAATTTATCTAGCCAAATTTAAGACCCAGGCCGACAAACAGAGAATTCTTGATACCGGACCTTGGCAATTTTCGAGACATCTCATCAATTTTAAACCATGGATAGCCAATACCCCTCTACACTGCTATAACTTTACTACCTGTGCTTTTTGGGTCCAGGTGATTGGGTTACCTTTGGAATGCAGTACTGCTGAAATGATTCGTAAGGCTGTTAGCTCGGTAGGCACTGTTTTGCAAGTAAAATCTGAGTTTGCCACTGGTTCCACTTTGAAAGCCTGTCGAGCTCGTGTTGAGTTGGATTTATCTGAACCTTTACAAGTAGGTCGACTCATTAAACTCACAAATCGAACTCTGTGGCTGGACTTTAGGTATGAAAGGTTACCTCATTACTGCTATTCTTGCGGACGACTTGGCCATTATACAGATTCTTGTCCATCCATCCCCTTTGACGAGAAAATGATCACTGATCCTGACTCCACCCCTTACGGTCCCTGGTTAAAAGCAGAAGTTTAGAAGTATAGCCCTTATTGGCAGTGTTATTATGGCCAATCTAATTTGGAGGAGGACAGAGAAGAAACTATACCCGAAACCCCTCCATCTGGAATCTGCACTCTTCCTCTTCTTCTACCACCAACCCCTGTTACAACCTCCCAGCCACAGATTATTGCTCCCATCTCTACACAGACACGAATTGATACATCTACAATCCCTCTCTCAGAGCCACATACCTTAACAACAGCTTTAATCCCAGCAACAGCGAAGATGAAAGGAGTGCAATGGCCAACATCTCCTAACCAGGCAAAAAAAGGCCTCAGTATTCGACCAGCAAGTAAGATAAGTCCTGCAAAGAAACCAAGGCGCTATAACCCCTACGACTTACCAGGAGGATATCAAGGAGCATTTGATGATTCTCTCTTGTTGGATGCGCCAATCATGGAGGCGTCAGAAGCAACTCTACGGGCGACGGTGGCTGGCCCTAAATAGTCACCAAATCAGAGATGAAACTTATAGGTTGGAACTGTCAGGGTTTGGGCAATCCCCTGACAGTCCTATCCTTAAAAGCCCTCTTGGCTAAGGAAAAGCCTGACCTCTGTTTTTTGATGGAGACGAAGAATGTGGATGAAGTCCTCCTCCGGTTGAAGCGCTCTTCTGGTTTTTTGCATCACAGACTAGTAACCCCTGTGGGTTCAGCTGGTGGCTTAGCTCTTTTTTGGAATGCAGGGATATCTCTGTCAAACTTCTCCTCCTCTCCGCATTATATGGATTTCACCTGTCTTGATATCTCAGAGTCAAGATCCATGCGGATTTCCTGTATTCATGCTCCTGCAGTTTATCAAGACCGTCAGTATTTTTGGCAGACCTTGCGTCATATTAGTAACCTTAATACCTTACCTTGGATATGCTTCGGCGACTTTAATGAAATCTTGCACCGATGGGAGAAACTAGGATCTCGACCAGCGGATTCTTACCGCCTCTCTTCTTTCAGAGAAGTTCTAAATGACTGCAGTTTGTTGGATCTGCCCTCCCATGGCTGCGCCTATACTTGGTCCAACAACAGAGATGCTGAAGCTTTGGTGAAGGAGCGTTTGGATCGAGCTGTCTGCACTGCTGAATGGCGTATCTCTTATCCCAAAGCTCAAGTGATAGCACTACCTGCAGTTGGTTCAGATCATAGTCCACTGGTTATTCATACAAATCCCAGCTTGCCTCGACGAAAGAGATGCTTTACCTTTGAAGCTTACTGGAACCAGGATCCCGGCTGTCAATCCGTGATAGAGTCCTCTTGGAACTCAATCTCCCGAAGAAACTCTCCTCTCTCGGTCAAGCTTCGTGCAGTGGCCATAGCTTTATCGCGTTGGAGTCGTCAGGTTTTCTCGCATAACAAGCAAAAGGCAAGGGAATTAGAGCATCAGTTAGAAAATTTAACGAACCATCATTCTACTTCTCTGAACCTATCTCCGCTACAGAGGATCAAATCAGAACTTCATCAAGCATGGCAGAGGGAAGAGCAATATTGGGCAATGCGCTCAAGAATCAACTGGCTACAGTGGGGAGACCGCAATACTAAATTTTTCCATGCTACCACACTTCAACGACGACAACGTAATCAGATCACTAACTTGAAAGACGAAAATCAGCAATGGGTTAGGGATCAGGATCAAATAAAACAAATGATTTTCAACTACTATTCTCAGCTTTACTCTACTTCAGGACCTAGACCTTATATGCAGATTTTAGAGCAAAGTGTCACGCCTAGTGGATGCAGACATGAACGCAGACCTCCTGGCTCAACCCACTCTTGAAGAAGTTTGCGTTGCCACTTTCCAACTAGGTGCGTCCAAGGCACCAGGAACCGACGGTCTGAATGGTTTGTTTTATCGATCGCATTGGGAAATCATTAAAGTGGACATTTACAGAGCAGTTCAGCATTTTTTTCAGCATGGTATATTACCCCCATCTCTCAATAGCACTGCCATCACCCTAATTCCCAAAACTCCTAACCCGGAAAGCTTGGATCAGTATCGCCCTATCAGCTTATGCAACTATGGCTATAAAATTTTTGCTAAAGTTCTTGCTAATCGATTGAAACCCTTACTGCCTATTCTGATTACTGAGGAGCAGAGTGCTTTTGTTGCTGGAAGACAAATTCAGGATAATGTTCTAGTTGTTCAGGAGATCATCCATCAACTCAAAACAAGGAAACGAAAAAGTCATTTTCATGCCATTCTCAAGGTGGATATGCAGAAAGCCTATGACCGTGTCGAGTGGGACTTTCTCCGAGACTACTTACTCTGCCTGAGATTTCACTCTCATTGGGTCCATCTAATCATGCAGTGTGTCTCAACGCCATCTTTCTCTATTAAAATGAATGGGGAGTTTCTACCGACCTTCCAACCAACTCGTGGGCTAAGGCAGGGAGATCCATTATCCCCCTACTTGTTTATTATCATTGCAAATCTATTATCCCTTCAACTGAGAAATGCTATGCATATGGGCTCTATCAAAGGTATCAAGCTGAACCCAAGGTGCCCTACCCTATCGCATCTGTTTTTCGCCGACGATGCTGTATTTTTTCTGAACAGTACCTTATTGGAGTGTCAGAATCTGTCTAACATTTTAAACCAATATTGCTTAGCATCAGGACAAAAAGTCAATCGTAATAAATCATGAGTTTTCTTTAGTCCCTCTTGTCCTATTGAACTTCATGAAAATCTAGCTGCTGAACTACGGGTACCAGTTTTACAGCGTTGTGGGAAGTATCTCAGGATACCTACTGACTGGGGACGATCAAAAAAAGATATGTTTTCTTGGCTGCTGAGTAGAGTTCAATCGAAACTAGAAGGTTGGAAGGAGAAACTGATCTCTAAGGGAGGGAAAGAAGTTCTATTAAAAGCAGTTATTCAATCTATCCCTCGTATGCAATGTACGTGTTTAAAATCCCTATCTCTTTATGTAAAGTCATTGAAAAAAGCATGGCCAAATTCTGGTGGAACAACGATACAAGCAGATCTCGGTGTACATTGGCGAGTTGGAGACATCTACGTAACCGAAAAGATAATGGTGGATTGGGATTCAGGAATCTAGTGAGTTTTAATCATGCCATGCTCGGTAAGCAAGCATGGCGTCTAATGAATCAGCCTTCATCTTTGTGGTGTAAGCTTTTTAAGGGCCTTTATTTCCCTTCTTCTTCATTTTTACAAGCCAACAAAGGCTCTCGCCCATCATGGGGCTGGCAGAGCTTACTTTGTGGAAGAAACTCAATTGATTCACACGTTAGTTGGTCAGTTGGAGATGGGAAAGGCATTAAGATAAGAGAAGACAGATGGCTTCCCATGGGTGTTCTAGCTGGACCTAAAGCCCCTGAAGAACCTACACTAGTAGCTGATCTTATTGACCCTGCTACCAGTTCATGGAGAGTTGATTTATTATCCAGGTTTTTTGATATGCAAATCATTCAACAGATCACAAGCATCCATCTTAGACCAAATTTTACCACAGATGCACTTATCTGGACAGCAACCAAGAACGGCACATTTACAGTCAAGTCTGCATACCATGCTCTTACTCAATCACAAACAGATACCTCAACTTTAAATGTGTCATCTTCACACCAAATTCCTACCTGGTTATGGCGTTCTATATGGAAAATGCCTGCTGCTCCCAAGATCCGAGCTTTCCTTTGGTCCATCTGCAACAATGCCTTGGCGACGAGAGAGAACCTGCACCGCAGACACATATTAGACAGTCCTTGCTGTACTGTGTGTAAAAAAAAGACACCAGAAACTTTAGAGCACTTACTCTTACTCTGCTCATGGACTCAACAAGTTTGGACGCATCCCCGCATTCGGATTTCCGTCGATCCAAACAACATCCATCGTATGGATTCCTGGATCACCTCTACGATCGAATCGGGGAATCGATTACCTCGGCTGGCCATAATCTCTCATATTCTGTGGCAGATCTGGCGGGCTCGGAATGCCTTCGTCTTCCGCGGTACTAATCCTAATCCCGATCAGGTTGTAGACATAGCTCTGACTGGCGCCCAAGCGGATCGGCTTTCTTCCCCTCGAACCTCGCATCGAACGGAACGGTCACACATAGCTCCCACCTATGGCGTCCTCCAGATCTCGGAGTTTTGAAAGCTAACGTTGATGGATCTTATCATCAAGGCAGTAACAACGGAACGATAGCCTGTATCTGCAGGGACCATCAAGGCCGACTTACCAATGGGTTTTCCTTAGGAGTTGTCGCAGCCTCTGCTCTTCAGGTTGAGATCCAAGCTTTATCTTTCTCGCTTCGGCATCTTCTGCATCAAGGCTTTCAGAATGCAAAGATCGTGGTTGAATCTGACAATCTTTCTCTGGTCGACACCTTGAACAATCACTCACAGCCGCCATGGTCGGATCGCTCCTTTTTCGCTGAAGCCACTTTCCTCCTAACCCTATTCCCCAATCTCAATCTAGGGTTCTGCCGAAGAGAAGCGAATGCTGTCGCTGACTGGGCTTGCAAGGCCCACAATCGTAAATCTCTGTCTTGTAATTGGGCCCTCAATCCCCCCCTGCTCTCTTGAATTTGCTTTGCGCGGACGCTCTAGCCGCGGGTTGTATGTGCTATTCATCTTAATGCAATGAGGGCTTCTGTTCAAAAAAAAAAAAAAAAAAAATCTAACGGGATCACATTTGGTTTAGGAATTTAATTTATAAACACTAGTGATTAAGGATGAGAATTCTCATACGGTAGATTCAATTACGTTCCATTTATGCTTATATCATCTTAGAACTTGTCATGTCACCAAATCAACTTTATAAAATTTAATCTATATACACCTAATACCTAATGCTATTTGTGACTTTTTGTCAAGACAAGGAGAATATAAAATTGGTTACGTCTGAGATTTTTCCTTCATTTCTTTGTAATGCTTTTCTCATCCCTTGAAAAATGACTGTCGTACATCATGAGCTAGATATTAAGAACATGAAAAATCTATTTGAAGTAATTTATTAAGCGATGCAAATGGTCAGAGTTAACAAATAGAATGATTCGAAGTGTGTTCTTTATTGTAAATAATAAATGGCCCACAATAAAAATAAATCACTCTATGGAAAAAAGACACATGTTTCAAAGAACCGTGATGGAAAGTATGATATCTTTTTGAACAAATGGACTCAAAACACTAGTAATAGTGACGACGACAGGAACAAGTGCACAAAGACAAAGGTTGTATGGCATGTAGTGTCAATCTCTTTCTATTGTCCATCATTTGGATGACACAATGAGACGAATGATTGCTAATTGACAAATCTCAATCATTATATGACAAAACAAATGATGCATTTTTCTATCTTAGGACTTTTCCGCGTTGCAAAAGAGGCAACAGTAATCAATTGATTTGAACTTCCATGTAACAGTCACAAAATCGGTGTCAATCAAGAGGTTCGCGAACCTTAAACGAGGAACTAGAGGGTGCTCTAAGTTTGTCCATTCGGACTCTTTGATGCTTGAGCAAGTAAACAAGGTAACGGAGACAGATATAGGTTGATTCTCTATATTCCAAAGCGCCTACTGATGTTTATTCATTCATTAACTAAATGCCAATGTACTTTCTAAAACTTCACTTCCTAACATTGAAATAAAATTTTACCATTGTAGACTATCCATATATATGATCAGTGTTTTTAAAATCCATCCCAAATATATGCACAACTCTTTTAGGTTATACCAAAATCCAACTTCCAAAAAATCCCCATCGGTGCATCTCTCATCTCATTAGTTGGTAGGTGTAGAATCTGGGAATTTTTTTTCTTTTTGAAATGAATGGTATTAGCTTACCATGGCTCAATATGTAGTACAAAAATCTTTTAAGTAGTATCAATCTCTTTTAAGCAAATTAAGAATGCACTATACACATGTATAAACGATATCAAAATCACATTTATCCAAATCTAGTATGTAATATGTACAAGATCAGATATGAAGGTCAACCAATTGTCAGAGAGACAGAGATAAAGAGAGAGAATTCTTCAATTGCACTGCCTTAAGTTAATAGCTAGAGTTTATCCATTCAACCTAATTTGTTGACCAATCGATATCCTAGAAGCAAGTTGTCGGATAAGAGTAGATAATGGGGTTCGCGAGATAGAATCTAGTCTAATCTGACTTTGAAATGGATGATTGCGAGGGATACCTATTTGATTTAAATCGATCAATTCCTTTTTCATTGATGGCAACAAGTGCTCCTGGTAAACTTCATGGTCTAAATAATCATAATATCAACGTCGTCCCATCCTCTTTTCTTTTTAAAGTTTTTTCTCGATTTCTTTGACGGATCTATAATAAAACCTCAGGGCTTTTCAAATAACCATACCATCAAAATTATAAGATGCTAAACTTACTAAATGAGTAATTTAAATTGATCTACTTAATGATGCGGCAGATCTCTTTTTGCTAGTGCTTAAATGACCCCCCTTACTTTAAGGACCATTTTTTTTTTTTTGGGTGAAAGGTAAGAATATATTGAGCTTTAACCAAAATACAAAAGATCTGACACCACAAAACTTACACTCAACAAGACAACAAGTCAGGGTGAGTGGAAGGGAGCCGAATGCAAAAGAGGACCGCAAGAGCGGGCCTAAGTAAGCAAGACAACCACTTAAGGCAAAAGGCAACAGAAGGCCACGAAAGGCCAAAAGAACCACAATCTACGCATACATCCGGCAGCAACAAAAGTGAAGAACCGTCAAGGAAGCAGCTGTGTAGATGAAGAGTATCCAGACAGCAAACACCAGGCTAGGGCCCTACAGAAGTAGAATAGTCCCTAGCTGAAAAAATGATTGGATCAATACCCCAGCTACGCTGTAGCCTCCGGTTTCTATAAGTATCATCCACACTCCTGTAGGTGGTGGCCTTGTCTCTGACGACCTTGATGAGTTGATTCTTCACCACTGAGATGGATAAGCTTTGCTCTCGAAATAGGATGCTATTTCTGTGCTTCCATATGTAGTAAAAAAGAGCACCAAAAGAGAAGCGAGCAATGCACTTATAAAAGTCTTTACCCATAAGGAAAGTGGTGGCCCAATTGAGATTCTCGACCCACGAATTGTTTCGCCACGGAAGATTGCACCTGGAGGCCCAAAAGAAGGCGATGCTAGCGGAGATGTGGCAGCCAAAAAATAGGTGGTCTATAGAATCCGGTACCTCATTGCATAAGGGACACAAGGCACTATCTATCCTACCATAAGATAATAATAGAGCTTGGGTAGGAAGCCTGCGTTTGGCAATAAGCCAAAGGTTAAATTGGTACCTTGGAGTGATGGAGTTGTTCCAAATAAATGTGTGCCAGGAGACCCGAGTCTTCCTCCTCCTAATCAAATCCCACGCCAAAGCCACCGTAAAGAGATGGGAGGTATTTCCCTTCCAGCCGAAACGATCGGAAGAGTGGGAGAGGGTGGGAAGGGGATCCGCCCAAGAGTCCAAGACCCCCTTAATCATAGCTCCACAATTCGTGAATAGGTCCGCCACTGTCGCTTGCCTAGGAAGGCTAGATGCATATATGGCCGAGTCCTTTAAGGACCATTTTTTAACAACATTATTTAGTAAACTCATCAATATGAATTTTAATATCTCTAGCATTATGCAAATGCTAATAGGCGACTAACAAGTAATCATTTTTATCCTTGGTATCTCAGCCATTCAAATCTTGAAATCTTGAAATGACTTCTTAGCACGAAATCGAGACATTTCCACTTGTAGGTATAGTATCATTTGAATTGGGATAACAATCTTTGCTCAAGGCTCAAACTTGGAATAAAGTACCAAAAAAGTTTTAAACCTATTGTGTTAGCACCAATTTAGTTTTTAGATCTTTCAATTGGATTAATTTAATCATAAATATTTTTACATTGATATCAATTCAGTCCCCTCGGCTAATTTAGGTTGGAAATTGTTGACGCGAGATGACGGTCATCTTACATGGCATGACCGACGCCGACATGGACAATTTTTAGTAATATATATTTTTATTTTTATAATTTATTTTCTTTTCTTTTTCAAATTTGGGTGAGGGCCGCCTCGTTCGCAAGGGCTTGTTGACCCTCGCTTGCCAAAATGACAAAATTGCTCTCTGTCCACACAAAGCGGTGCCCGCTTCGCTCCAATGCGTGGGCCGTCTCCTCCACCTGGTCCTCGCTGAAGCTGCCCATGCTCCCAAAGCACAGGAAAATCACCGATGATGGTGGTTGCTCATCGAGCCACTCCATGATGCAATCGCCTTGGCAGCTACCGTAAGCCTTGGTTTTAGTCTCACCCTTTAGATTCAATATAGGCCCCATGGGGTCCACAGCCGGCGCCCCGAGGCTCACCAAGGATCTCACCGCATGTGGTTTGAGCTCATCAAACGTGTTTATAATAAATCCCTTGGTCGCTCGCATCCTCTTGGCGTGCTCAAGGAACGGTCGGACCTCCTTCACTAGAACCACAGGGGGTAAGACCTTGGCTGGCAACAGGTTCGTGTGATATAGCTAGTACGAGTACCTAGAGGGGGGTGAATAGGTATATAAAAGATTTTTCTTAATGATTGCACAATACTAAACAGTTGAAGGATTTGCAACAAATAATAATCAACGTAAGACTGAGTAAAGGAAAGAGAGAATTGAACACGCGGTTTATAGTGGTTCGGCTTGATTCAAGCCTACGTCCACTCTTCTGCACTGACAGCCTATTAGCTGGATTCCACTATGAACAAAGAGATGTTACAGCGTTGATCTTCCTTGATTTCTCGGAGTAGATGATCTACCACACTCGCTCAAGGTATCACCAAGTATAGACACTCTCTGTGTATACAATTTTGCTCAAAATGTATCGACTAATAATCAAGGTGCTTCAGACTCTGGAATTTCTCTATCGATCACGTACTAAAACAACTAGAACGTCTTCCTTTTATACTCCTTTATGCCATCATACCCGTTGGCACTTACCAAAGGAATTCCTCCAATCTACCCGTTGGACGGAATCAATTAAGAAGATCATTCGAGCTATTAAAGGAACCTGACGATAGCCCATCAATCCTGTTCGCCCTTACAATCAAGATCTTGGTTTCCAAGAATAGAACATTCCGAGAATATTTCGTCGATCATCGGATCTTCAATTGATCTAGATACGAATAAAAGAATCCGTTGTATTTATCCAGCCAAGAGATCTTCTCCAGAGGATAGGATTAAATCCTCAACCAAATACTTCGGCTCGGATTTCCTTCGTCCGGATTAGAAAGACTGTCAATGAGAATAGTCTTGAGTCTTGAGTCTTGAGTCTTGAGTGCGAATCTCGGTGATCGAAAGTCTTCGACTCTAAAGGCTGAAGGTCTGTGAATATCCAGACTAGACTGATAGAAACGTTTTGTCAGCTTCAAAATATTCTGGAAAGATTTCTCCAACAATCTCCCCCTTTTTATGGTGACAAAACTTTCCTGTAGATTTGAACAACTTTGACCTGCAAAAACATTTCTCAAGCAATATGGCTATCTCATAAAGATTAATAAATCAACCAGACTCTGCATCCACAGAAAATTAGTTAGTCTTTCATGAGTAATACCATACAGCAACACTTGATATGAATGCAAACAGTCAAGCATCAAAATCTACTTCAGTCTAATTCAAGTTCAAGTTCACACCCAAGTTCACTCAAGTCATACTCAAAAACAACCATCAAAACAAACATATTCAACCACAAATTTAAAGTCAAAGTTTAAAGTTCAGTTTAAAGTTCGTTCAAATTGCAATTCTCCCCCTTTTTGTCATCATTAAAAAGGTGAGAAAAGAGTCAGGTCTGCTTGGGAATGCGCACGATCTGGAAATCTCCCATCGACTGGACTATGCCTTCTAGCCTCTTCAAGTCTTCCCTTAGTTGAGCTACCTCCTCTCCTTTGGCATTGGCTTGAATTTGTAGAGCGAGGTCTTTCATTTTGTCCTCCAGGGTAACCGAAGATGCTTGTCCAGCATTCTTCATGACTTGAATTTCACAGTCCAGAGCATAGATTTGGCCCCGCATTTCCAGAAGAACATCAAGAATACGACGAAAATCTGCTGAATTGTCCATCTGTGTACTTGCATATGCTTTCTCTGATGGAGTGAATGCAGACGATGGAGCTTCTGTATAATCTTGCAGATTTTGTGTTGACGTATCATGTCCTTCTTCAGGCATTTGAGAAGCCTGAAACTCTTATGGATCTGCTGGTGATCGTCTTAGACTTTCACTGTTGGCAGCAAGTGGTGTGGACCTTGCTTGCTCGCCATCTCCCCCTGTCTCTAGGACCTCAAATGGGGAAGAGTGATGATCATGCTCTTCTGCATCTTGATTCCTCTTCTCTCCAGTTTCAGCTGCAGACTTTTCTTTCTCTTCTTCTCCTTCTTCTTCAGCTTCTTTCTCCTTCTCTCGCTGCTCTTCTTCTTCTCTGTTCTTGGCTTGCTCCTCTTCTTCTCTCTGTTCTTCTGCTTCTTTCCCTTTCTTCTGATGTTCTGTTGATTGAGGTACAGAACGTCTGGTCCTTATCAAGGCAGAAATTGTGAGATCTTCCTCTTCATCTTCATCCTCCAAGATGAGAGTTCTTCTCTTTGAGGATGAGGCACCAATGGCCTCCTTCCCTTTTCTCTTTGAAGCAGAAGGTACTGGAGTCTTCACTCTGAACTTCTCCATTGCCTTGGAAAGCTCTTTAAGACGCATCTTCGTCAGCATCTTCAAACCTACCACCATTTTATCGCATGGTCGAACATAAAGAATGTGTGGAGGTTCAATATTTAAGTGTTTGAAGATCTTGGTCACAAGACCAGGGTAAGGCAATTGGCCTTTGTCCTTCACTATTGCTCTGTACATGTGAAAGAGAATGATGTGAGGGAGAGAGAACTTCGTCCCTGAGTTAATCGCATACATCAATTTTGCCTCGGAATTGGACACGTTAGTCTTGAATGTAGACTTGGGCCTGATGCAATTGATCACAATTTTGTGAAGCACGATATTGATGGCACGCATCCTTGAATAGATGATTCTTCCCTCTGTATCTCTATCTTTGACAAGCTCCAATGAGGCACGAGCAATTGAAACTTTAATCGGTTGATAACGTCCTCGTTCAACTCCAATTATGTCAGCCAACATGTCCACATCAACCACATAGTCTTGGTCTCGAACATTGAATGATATTCTATTCGCATCTAAAAAGCTAAGATTCGAATAGAAGTATGCTGTCAATTGTGCATAACCGTCTGTGATATCGGTGCAAAATTGCTCAAGTTGAAGCAAATTGAACTTCTCCCTTAAGTTCACATTAATGGCATCTAAGAAATCGAAATCAACACTCCTAGGGTTTATCACCCCTCGTTTCAACAGTCTGAAGAACAGATTCTCCTGTTCCTTTGATTTAAACAACTCCATTCTTTTTCCCTTCACCCTCGCAGCAACACCCATTCTAGGTTGAAACTCACTGAACATTTTATCATCATCGTTCCCGTCAGTCGGATTTGGTCCCGATATATGAGGGTCACTTGGAATGTTCGCAAGTGCTTCCTCAGCCTTTCATTTGGGAGCAATTCCCAAATCCTCCATCCGTCACAAAAAGATATACTCATTCTCATAATTCTTATCTTTAAGAAAATCATCCACGTAGTTCAACGGAGTCCCAATGCTCTTCATCGCACAGTAGAGTTTGTAAATAAAAGAGGGTTTTTGGACTCTTACAGGGTCTGCTTCCTCGATTATTTCTTCCTTTGGATGATGACCCGCACCTTGTGGGGTAGATGGTGTTGAGTGACGTGGTGGAGAGTGAATCGGGCTCTGTTGCTGACTCGATAAGTCTTCTTCTTCGGTGAGATCGAAATGGGTAGGTCCCTCCCTCATTCTCCGTGGTCCCCTGTTCGCGATTCTTGAAGACTTCCTCGAAGTAGACATCCTTCCTTGTCATTGAAAGATTCCTTTACTTGCTTTCCCAAGAAAAGATGACAACTTTCTCGAAGATGAACACGAAGTAGAGACGGGGTTGGGAGGAGAATGCCTTTTAGGGTTTTGAAGATTTAGCAAAAAAGAAAACTGTATATATATAACTCAGTTTAAAAAGGAAGGTTCAATCGGCACAAGGAAAGTGAATGGTCACCTTCTTTTTTAAAATCATTAACTGCCAAATAGAAGTTAATTCTTTTGAAAAGACACGATTCCGTTTTTCACGGAAACTATAAATTAACTGAACTAGAGATTCTACCTTTTCGAGTTTGAATATAATAACAACTTACAGTCTATAGCCATGAATATCTGAGTCTGAGGGTTTGAGCGTCTCTAGACTTTAACTTCTTCAAGCTTCAAAATGTTGAGTCTGGAACGGATAAAATCGAATTGATTTTTCTCCAAAGGCTTTGTGAATATATCCGCTAGTTGACTTTTTGAATCAACAAATTGAATCGAGATTTCTCCATTTTGAACATGATCTCTAATGAAGTGATGTCGAATCTCTATATGCTTTGCTCTTGAATGAAGGATTGGATTCTTGGTGAGATTGATTGCGCTAGTGTTATCACATCTGATCTCTATGCATGAGTCTTCAATCCCAAAGTCTTGTAGCTGTTGTTTTATCCATAGAATTTGCGAACAGCAGCTTCCAAGAGCTACATACTCTGCTTCTGTTGTTGAGAGAGCCACAGTGCTTTGTTTCCTTGAAAACCAAGAAACTGTCCTGCTTCCAAGCAACTGGCAAGTTCCTGAAGTATTCTTTCAATCGACTCTGCAACCGGCCAGATCTGCGTCTGAATATCCCAGAAGATTAAAGTCTCCCTTCTTATGATACCATAGACCGATGCTTGAAGATGAAGCAACGTATTTAATAATACGTTTCGCAGCACTGAGATGGGATTCTCTAGGATCTGATTGAAACCTAGCACAGATGCAAACACTCAATAAAATGTCAGGTCTAGAAGCAGTAAGATAAAGAAGTGAACCAATGACGCTCTTGTACAGCTTTTGATCAACTTTCTTTCCTTCTTCATCTTTGTCTATCTTCAAAGAACATGACATCGGTATGTCGGTCTTTTTGCACTTTTCCAGTCCAAACCTTTTGACAAGATCATTTGCATACTTTTCTTGATGAATGAAAGTTCATTTCTCTATTTGTTTCACTTGAAGCCCGAGAAAGAATGTTAACTCTCCCATCATACTCATTTCAAATTCATCCTGCATAGACTTTGAAAATTTCTTGCATAGACTTTCATTAAGGGATCCAAAAAGCTTTTGTTTTACTTTTTGATAAATAAAGTAGTATCTATTTTACCTTTAACAAAACCATTCTGTATTAAGAACTTACTTAGTCTGTCATACCAAGCTCGAGGTGCTTGCTTTAAACCATACAAGGCCTTTTTCAGTCTGAAGACTGAGTCTGACCTCTTTGGGTCTTCAAACCCTGGTGGTTGTTCCACGTAAACTTCTTCATAGATAACTCCATTTCGGAAGGCACTTTTGACGTCCATTTGGAATAACCTGAAATTTTTATAACAAGCAAACGCAAGTAATAGTCGAATAGCTTCTAACCTTGCTACTGGTGCGTAAGTCTCATCATAGTCTATTCCTTCTTCTTGCGTGTATCCTTTAGCCACAAGTCTTGCTTTGTTTCGTACGACTTTTCCTTTCTCATTCATCTTGTTTCTGAACACCCACTTAGCTCCAATAACAGTTTTACCTTTTGGTTTGGATGTCAATTCCCAGACATCATTAATGTTAAACTGTCTGAGCTCTTCTTGCATAACTTCAATCCAGCTTTCATCAGATAAAGCTTCTTCTACGCTCTTTGGCTCAATTTTGGAAATAAGAGCTACAGCACTAGACTCTTCACGCATTTTAGATCTGGTGCGAATTCCTTCATTAATTTCGCCGATAATGAGATCTTTGGGATGACTGGATTTATGCTTCCAGTTACTAGTTGATTTGTCTGGTTGATGATCTCTTTCTTTGTTTGAATCTTCATGAACAGTTTGGTGCTGATCTTCCAAAGTCTGAGATGCTTCTTGAGTTGTAAGCTTTGGAGGGTCTGGAGTAGGTTTAGACTCTTCATGATGAGTAAGACTGGATTCATCTTGGGTAGAGTCTTGAAATTTGACATTCATTGATTCCTCTACAGACTGACTCTTCTTGTTATAAACTCTGTAGGCTTTGCTTGATGTAGAATATCCAAGGAAGATGCCTTCATCTGATCTTTCTTCAAACTTACCAACTCGATCTTTTGCATTTTTCAAAATAAAGCATTTGCAACCGAACACATGAAAGTATGAAACAATAGGCTTCTTACCTTTGAATAACTCATAAGGGGTTTTCTCTATAATAAGTCTTAAGAAGACTCTATTAATGATATAGCACGCTGTTGAAACAGCTTCAGCCCAAAATCGTGAAGAAATCTTACTTTCAATTAAAAGAGTTCTAGCCATTTCTTGAAGAGATCTATTCTTTCTTTCTACAACTCCATTTTGCTCTGGAGTATATGGAGAAGAGAACATATGCTTAAAGCCAGATTCATCACAAAATTTTGTAAAATCTTGATTTTCAAATTCACCTCCATGATCTGTTCTTATACTTGAGATAACACATCCTTTTTCATTTTGAACCTTTTTAGCAAATTTTTTAAAATACGAGAAGGTTTCAGACTTACTTGCAAGGAAATATACCCAAGTAAAGCGAGAGTAGTCGTCCACAATTACTAGACAATATTTCTTACCTCCAATGCTCTGGGTTCTGGTTGGTCCAAAGAGATCCATATGCAGCAACTGTAGTACATGATTAGTAGAGATATGATTTATTGGCTTAAATGAATTTCTTACCTGCTTTCCCAGAATACATGGTGTGCATGGATCGGATTTTTGGTATGGTAATTTGGGTAGACTTCGAACAAGCTGCTTTGATGAGATTTTGGTTAACTGCTTCATGTTGACATGACCAAGCTTTCTGTGCCATAAGCTTGCTTCATCTTGAATTGAGATTAGGCATTGTGATTCATTTGGTTTCACGTCTAAGAGGTAGATGTTTCCATGTCTTCGACCCATGAAAGACTGAGTAGAGTCTTTACTGATTCCAGAACATATTCTTTCTTGAAAGGAGATCTTGAAACCAGTATCACACAATTAGCTAATACTGAGAAGGTTATAATTGAGTCCTTCCACTAGAGAAACATTGTTTATTGTGAGATTTCCAATTTTCACAGTTCCAAATCCCACAATACTTCCTTTGCCGTTTCCTCCAAATTAAACTTTTCCACCATTTACTTGAATAAGCTTTATGAAGCAATTTGAGTCTCTTGTCATGTGTCTTGAACATCCGCTGTCAAGATACCACTTTACCTTTTTCGTGACGAAGACCTGCATTTAAAAGAGAGTCTCAAGCTTTCTTTGGTACCCAAATTTTCTTGGGTCCTTTGGTGTTAGTAAAATAAACATTATTAGCCCATACTTTCTTAACAGGTTTCCAAACCATAGGACATTCTTTTTCAAGGTGATCCTGACTGTTACACTTTGAACACCTGAGGGCATTTCGACCTACAGACTTTACAAAAACTTTCTTGAAATGATTTCTGTAAGCCTCTCTCGACGGTCTTTTCTTAATTCTTTCTTTTACTTTAGGAAAATCAATCAAGGGAATTGTTTTTGCTGTCATACCTAGACCGGACTTATTGAAATAAGGTCTTTGAGCTGAAAGAATTTTTTCAAGCTTTTCGGACCCTATTGAAAATTTCTTTGAAATATTTGATAAGTCAGTTTTTAAAAGAGCATTTTCTTTCAAAAGATTATCTTCCTTTTCATTAAGAGTAGAAACATTCAAATCTAGATTTTTAATTCTTTCTTCTAAGACATTTTCCTTTTGTTTTAGAGTTGAGTTTTCCTTTTTAAGTTCGGAAATTCTTTTGAGAGAAGTCTTAAGACTAAAACACAATTCATCAATGTATTTAGAAACTTTGACAGGAATTTTAAAATTACTTACCTCAAATTCACTGTCTGAGTCTGATCCAGAGTCTGAGTCTGATTGTGCCATCAGACATAGGTTGGCATATTCTTCATCACTTTCTTCACACTCTGTATCACTCCATGTTTCAGCTTTGAGAGCTTTACGAAACTTTTCAGCTTTTCCTTTTTTCTTCTTTAGAAGAGGACAGTTGGGTCTGATGTGTCCATTTTTCTTACATTCGAAGCAAACTACATCTTTGTTTGGTTCCTCATCATCTACAGACTTGGTCTGCTGTCTTTGGAAACTTTGTTTCTTTGAGTTGAACCTTCTTCCTTTTCTATTCAGCTTTCTGAATCTTCTTATCATAAGAGCAAGCTCCTCATCGTCCAGATCATCTTCCGAATCTGTATCATCAGAATCATCATTTGATTTTAATGCAATGGATTTCTTACCTTTTGGATCTTCGTCTTCATTAACTTGTTCCACTTCATAAGACTAAAGAGTTCCAATCAGCTCGTCGACAGATAGTGGCATAATTATTTGCGTTTCTCTTATTGAAGTCTTTATATGATTCCAATCCTTGGAGAGTCCACGTAATAGCTTGTTTACCTTCATGGGATCAGAAATTTTTTGTCCTTGGTTCTCAAGACCATTGACAATATCTGTAAAACGACTAAACATGTCAGTTATAGATTCTCCTGGTTTCATTTTGAAGGCTTCATATTGACCGAGGAGAATGTTAATTTTGGTCTCCTTCACTCGATCTGTTCCTTCATAGGTGATATATAATCTGTCACATACTTATTTTGCTGTAACACAAGAAGATATTCTGTTATATTCAGTTGGTGACAAAGCACAATATAAAGAGTAAATTGCTTTTGCATCGAGTGCTTGTCTCTTGATTATCTCTTCCTGAGTTATTCCGCTGGTCTCAACAGTTTCTTTCCCTCTTTCAGAGACTGATGCAGCTGTAGGAGTAATTCCTCTTTCCACAACGTCTCATTCCAGAGGATCCTTTGATCGTAGAAAAGCTTTCATCTTGTTCTTCCGGATGTTGTAATCATTTCCATCAAAGTAGGGTGGTCTGGTATTGCTTTGCCCTTCCACCAGCCCTGGTGCTAGCATACTAGCAATGGATCTTTTACTCTGAAGTAAAACACTTCAAATAAAGTAAGTACACAAGCTCTGATACCAATTGATATAGCTAGTACGAGTACCTAGAGGGAGGTGAATAGGTATATAAAAGATTTTTCTTAATGATTGCACAATACTAAACAGTTGAAGGATTTGCAACAAATAATAATCAACATAAGACTGAGTAAAGGAAAGAGAGAATTGAACACGCGATTTATAGTGGTTCGGCTTGATTCAAGCCTACGTCCACTCTTCTGCACTGACAGCCTATTGGCTGGATTCCACTATGAACAAAGAGATGTTACAGCGTTGATCTTCCTTGATTTCTCGGAGTAGATGATCTACCACACTCGCTCAAGGTATCACCAAGTATAGACACTCTCTGTGTATACAATTTTGCTCAAAATGTATCGACTAATAATCAAGGTGCTTCAGACTCTGGAATTTCTCTATCGATCACGTACTAAAACAACTAGAACGTCTTCCTTTTATACTCCTTTATGCCATCATACCCGTTGGCACTTATCAAAGGAATTCCTCCAATCTACCCGTTGGACGGAATCAATTAAGAAGATCATTCGAGCTATTAAAGGAACCTGACGATAGCCCATCAATCCTGTTCGCCCTTATAATCAAGATCTTGATTTCCAAGAATAGAACATTCCAAGAATATTTCGTCGATCATCGGATCTTCAATCGATCTAGATACGAATAAAAGAATCCGTTGTATTTATCCAGCCAAGAGATCTTCTCCAGAGGATAGGATTAAATCCTCAACCAAATACTTCGGCTCTGGATTTCCTTCGTCACTGGATTAGAAAGACTGTCAATGAGAATAGTCTTGAGTCTTGAGTCTTGAGTCTTGAGTCTTGAGTACTGAGTCTAGTGATCAGAAAGTCTTCAAACTTTAAACTGAAGGTCTGCGAATATCCAGACTAGACTGATAGAAACGTTTTGTCAGCTTCAAAATATTCTGGAAAGATTTCTCCAACATCGTGAAGCTCGGGAAGTCCAGCTTGCCAGCCAAGTCCTTGAATTGGTTATTTTCACGTGCTGCTCGTCTTGGAGCTACTGGAAGGGAAGCATCATGCCGAGGAACGCGGTGCCTGACATGAAGAAGACATAAGACGGGACTCCAAACTCGTCCGCCAGGTCAATCATGGTGGTGCAGAACATGTCGAGAACGAACCCTGCGAGGCGCCCAGTCCAGCCAGCCAAGTCAGCGAGCTCGGCAACAACCCGCTTAACACGGGGCTTGATGCTTTCCGCGAAGTTGGTAAGGAAGCTACCTGAGGAGAATTCGGTGTCAGCGTTCTCATGAGGGAGGTGGACAAAGCGGAGGAGGAGGGCGGCCATGGAGGTGGCAAGTGAGTTTGTGTACGAGTCGACGTCGAAGTAAAACGGAAACTTCATGATGAGGATGGTGACAGAGAGGCAGGGGTTGCGGCCGACGACAAGCTTGGCCATCTCGACCATTGCTACGAGATGGCCCATGCCAAGGGGATGGGATGAGCATGAGCTCGGCATGTGTCATCGCGATTATGTCCTGCGCTCAAGTGAGGGTTTTGGAGTTTTGGGAGTGTTTTTGAGGTTCAGGCGACGAGGCTCGAGGCCTTTTCTTTTGATTATTACGGACGTTTTCTCTTGGCGTTTTGCATTTCTTTGGTAGGCATTGGCAATTCTTTATTTGTACGGAACTAAAAAAAGGGAAAGTGGACAGATGACTGAACAGACAGAAGGAAAATAACGTCTTGGCTTTGCTGGTTGCAATCGACTCGAGGCGTAGTGTAAATTCCATTCATGCTTATGTCATCTTAGGATTTATCATGTCACTAGATCGGTCTTATATATAGACTCCATATACACCCAATGCTGCTTGCAACTTTTTGTCAAGGCAAAAAGAATATAAAATATCGGTTAAGTCTGGCGGTTTGTTCCTTCCTTTCTCTGCAATGCTTTTCTTGTCCCTGGACGAATAACCGTTTATTAAGCGACACAATAAGTTATAGTTAATTAATAGAACAATCCGAAGTGATTTTACCATCATTTAATTCATGAGTTATATCGGAAAGTTTTCTTTCCACATCAACTTTTTCGTCTTTCTCTCATCTTTCTTCTCGTCTTTCTCTCGTCTTTCTCTCAATCTTTTGTCTTTATAAATCCTTATGTACAAGTTATTTGCCCGTGCAATGCACCCAACTTTGTTTCATTCGCGTAGTTTAACTTTAAAAATTAATTGCGTGACTTTTATATGATTATACTTGTACGTAGAAATTGTTTCCACCGAGGCATATGCAAGATCATTCTGTTAATGGGAAGCCTAAAGTGTGCAAATTATATATCTAATGTGAACTTCATCGAAAGTATGGGTCACTTTTCTTCTGCATCACAAAGAATTTAATGAATAACAAAAGCCCACCGATTGAAGAAATCACTCCACAGAAAAAAAAAAAAAAAAAAAAAAAAAAAAAAAAAAAAAAAAAAAAAAAAAAAAAAAAAAAAAAAAAAAGTGCACATTTTAAAGAGCGTGACGGAAACTATCTTGTTTTTTGAACTAATGAGCTCTGAAGAGTTATTATTGAGAAAACTCCAAAGTTTGTTTTGAAGATTGACAAATCTTCTCATAAGTATTTAATACCTTCCTTGAAGAGTTCAAGTTTGAAAGAAAAAAAGAACACTTTGGTCGATTTCGCAAAATTGTAGTCTTGTAATTGTCTCTTTGAGTTCTTTCATTATGAAATTATTTGAAAATGTTTCGCTTTGTTTCTATTTTGCTTTATACTGGTACCACTCACTTTGATCATTATGTAGTTATGCGTTTTTCCTCATTGTGATTGCTTGTCTTGTGACTATCTCCATCTTGTGAAATCTAATGACCTTGGACCAAGGTCTTGCGCCTCTCCCATGGCATATTGCCAGTGCTCTGAAAGAATCTCCTCATTGATGTTGTCTTTGTGCAGACAATAGCCCAGAAGGAAGCGCGGGATGAAATCAAAATCTTCATGTGTAGACTTTCAGACTTTGAGATTATAAGAAGCTTACATTGAAGTTTGATATGAGAGCTATGTGAAGATAAAATGTAAAATCGGTGGGAAGAAAGGAAAATGCATGCCGTCTATATTAGTGTCTAGATAAGTTGAGTGATGTCTTACTATTGCCAGTTCGGCTCAATAGGTGCATCTTTTAGATAGATATTGATATTTTAGTTTCGTGGTTTGCAGCTAATTGGTTTATTATAATCACATAACTACTTTTTTTATGTGTTCTCTTATGCAGCCATTTGGTCAAGACTCAAGATCAATGTTATTGTCAAGATTTTTTGACAGAGCACTTTTGGATGCTGTTATAACATAATCTTCTGCCAGGACCGCTGTTGCTCTACATCTGCCACGGGACAAAACCCTCTCGAGGCATTCTCTGAGGTAGATAGAAACTCAGAGAACGACACTCTCGTTGTCTACGCACATTGGTGGTTTTACCTATTCGGTTTAGCATTGCAAGTTACCTACTTTTATTTTTGTTGCCATTGCTTCTGTAGAGCTGGATTCTTAGGATATCTATTGTATAGTATGGATCTGCAATTTCTAGAAACGTGAATGCCATGTCTGTATTTTGTTTCTCCATAAATTGGTCTCTTCGTGGAACCTTTTTAATAAGTTTTGTCAAAAATTTCCAAAGTATGCCGATGATGGGTTGGCTAATTTTAGAGTGTGCCTTGATATTATTTCACAGAAATGCTTTGAACTTGAGGTTAGTGTCTTTGAATGCCAAATTTTTGTTAGTGCTTTTTCTGGACGTTGTTGTTTTGCCATCTCTTTTTGGCCGTTGACAACGCTACTGCTGTTTAGACTTTGATGATGAGCAGCCCACATGTCGACAAGCCTCCATGGAAAAGAGTCACATGTGTCAATGACGTTGCTGCTATTCACTTTTGTTCATTTTGTATTCTCTTTGATGAATGACAAGCTTGTTCATTATTGTTGTGTTCATTTTCGTTTTTTTAACTAAAAAAAAAAAAAAAAAAAAACTTGTTGGATCCTGGAACCTGTGATAGGTAGGTTCTAGGTTCTAGGTTTTGACGGGTAGGCTCCAAGTTCCAAAAAATGAGGAACATATACCTGATGGTAGGTTCCAAGTCACAAGCGGAACCTTTAAGAAACCCAAAACCACTTACCCCTAGAGTGACCTATACAAAAATGGGTTTTGGACTGTATACTTACAGCATCGATCATCAACTGTTTGATGAAACATTAAGAGTAAATGGTCTATTTATTGATAAATCTAAATCGTTGGATAACACAAGAGACAGTCCGTTGTTCCACCTTAGAAATTTCCCGACTACCAAAAAAGTAATGGTGATCTATTGATTTGATTGTCCATGTAATAGTCACAAAATCAGTCTTCAATCAATAAATTCGCGAGCCTTAAATGAGGAACTAAAAGGTACTCTAGGTTTGTCCATCGTGATTCTCCAATGATTGAGCAAGCAAACAAGGTAAGAGAGAGAGACACACGGGTCGATTCTCTAGCCTACAAAGCTTCTTCATTGTGTCACGGCCCGAAAGAAAGCATGTCCAAGAGGTTTCCATGGCACGAGCGTGACACATTGATGACCCTCGGCTTATGTCCCGAGATGTAGAATATTCTCCTAGGGGCGGGCATTACTATATTTGTACGCATACGATATAAATGCGAGTAGCTGGTAGTTGGCAATAAATGTCGGTAGTTGGTAGATGGGGAGGTGTAATCTCCACCGTTAGATCTAAGGGAGATCTACAGATACGGTTTGCCTTATACTTGTATATAAAGGGGTCTCCCCCCTCATTGTAATTTATTCACAAGTAATACAAAAACCAGAGCTTCTCTCTCTAAGAGTTTCTCTCTCTACATACGAGTCTTGTGAGTCGAGTGTTGAAAGGCTACTTAGGGGTAAAACCTTAAGGCCACACGGGCCAGCCTACGTGTGATCGAGAGTTGATCGATCGGCCTGTGGCAAGTGGTATCAGAGCTTATTTTTGATCCAAGTGCAAGTGCAATGGCTGATCCACGATTTGATGAGGCGCTCGCCATGGGTGGTGATGGTGCTGATTGTGGGCGGAACGCCGAGAAGGGCGCTGCCAAGGGGAAGAAGAGCCGTGGTGATTCGAGGGATCCAACGGGGGATCTTGCACAACGGATGGCGAAGCTAGAGTTGTTCGTCTCTGATGTCCAAGGATCGGTCAGTGACCTAACCCAGACCATGGACGGAGTTGACGCCGGAAGGGAGGAGCTGGTTGCGGAAGTGCAAGAGCTCAAGACCGACATGGGAGAACTCTGTCACGAGTTGCTGGGGGCCCTACAGGAGGAACTCACACAACGGTGCGAACCCTTGGAGGCCATGATGGCGGCCATGCACGCGGAGATAGCGGAGCTTACGGGTAAGCTCGCTGAAGCACAAGCTGCACGCGTGAACGGAGTGATGACGATGCAAGATCCACGAGTGGACACGCCAAAGCCAAAGGAGTTCCAGGGCTCGCGGGTGGCCAAGGATGTGGACAACTTTCTGCGGTACATGGAGTGGTACTTCCAGGCCATGGGAATCAACGATAACCAAACACGGGTAAACACTGCATCGATGTATTTAGCTAATAGTGCATTGTTGTGGTGGCATCGTTGGTCAAATGATAGGTGTGGGAATCCTATCGTGACCTGGGGTGGTTTTATCGAGGAGTTCCAACGGAACTACTTCCCCGCTTACGTGGAGGAGGAAGCTCGTGATGAGCTGAAGCGTCTCGAGCAAAAAGGTGGTGTGCACGACTACATCAAGCGATATTTGGAGTTGCTGCTCCAAATCCCCTCGATGAACGAAGTTGAGGTGTTTCACCAGTTCATGGGTGGTCTCAAACCATAGACAAAGCAAGAGTTGAAGTGGTACAACGTGGGAGACCTCACTATGGCCATGACTGTAGCTGAGTCACTCATGGAGTACAAGGCGTCACCTTCCACATCCTGACCGGACACTCGTCCAAGGGACAAGGCCACTAGTGGGGGAGATCGGGGAAGATGTAACCGCCCGACCGGAGGTAGACCACCGGCTAATCATCACAAGGCTCATGCGGGGCCAAGCAGTGGAGGACAAAGGAAGGTATGCTCGTATAGCTATTTCTTTTGCGACGGTCCGCACATGGCGCGAGATTGCCTGAACAAGGCCAAGTTGGCCGCTCTTTGCAAAGAGAATGAGCCTAGGGAGGAAGCGCGGTTGAGATCGTTGCAACTCCTTAGCATGATCAAGTCCAAGAAGGCAAAGGAGCCCAAAGGCTTGATGTTCGCAGACGTGAAGATTAGATTGACCACGATGAGTGCGCTCGTGGACACGGGAGCATCCGACATCTTCACCTCGGAGGAAGCCGCGAATAAGCTTAACCTACGGGTTGAGAAGGGAGCCGGTTGGCTCAAGATCGTGAATTCGAAAGAAGTCCCTGCGATCGGGGTTACAAGAGACGTGGAGCTACAACTCGGGTCATGGAAAGGCAAAGAAACTCTAGAGGTAATTTCACTTGACGACTACGATATTGTCATTGGAATCAAATTCCTAGATAGGATCCATGCAGTTGTAGTTCCCTTTGCCGAATGCATATGCGTGTTGGACAAGAATAGTCAATGCGTGATTCTGGTCTATCGTGAGTTGGATCGTGATCGAAAGATGATCTCGGCCATGCGACTCACCAAAGGAACAATGAAGGGCAAGATGACCTTCCTGGCAACCTTGAAGATCGAGGAAGACAAGGGTGAAGGGAAGGAAGTCCCAATGCAAGCAACCCAAGTCCTCAACTCGTTCAAGGATGTCATGCTTTTGGAGCTGCCAAAGAAGCTGCCACCCAAGAGAGAGGTGGATCACTGGATCGAGCTAGTGCCTGGCGCTCGACCGCTTGCCATGGCACCTTACCGCATGGCGCTGCCCGAGTTGGAGGAGTTAAGGAGGCAACTCAAGGAGCTACTCAACACGGGTTACATACGGCCGTCAAAAGCACCGTTTGGTGTGACGGTCCTGTTCCAAAAGAAGCATGATGGGTCACTCCGGATGTGCATCGACTACCGAGTGTTGAACAAGCTGACTGTGAAGAACAAGTACCCAATCCCGCTCATCGTGGATCTCTTTGATCAACTTGGTGGAGCTTAGTGGTTTACCAAGCTGGTTCTTTGATTGGGCTACTACCAAGTTCGGATTGCTGAAAGGGACGAGCCGAAGACTGCTTGCGTGACATGGTATGGATCCTACGAGTTCCTCATGATGCCGTCCGGCCTGACCAATGCTCCGGCCACTTGCTACACAATGATGAACAAGGTACTCCACCCTTTCCTAGATAGGTTTGTAGTGATTTACCTAGATGATATTGTGGTCTATAGTCGGACGTTGGAGGAGCATGTTGAACACCTAAGGCAAGTCTTTCAAGTCTTGCGCAAGAACGAGCTGTACGTTAAGCGCGAGAAATGTGCCTTCACCCAAGAAAAAGTTCCGTTCTTGAGGCACATTGTCAGGGGTGGACGAGTGCGAATGGACAAGGCCAAGATTCAATCGATCGTGGAATGTGAGTCGCCGACAAAGGTGCCAGGGTTGAGGTCGTTCTTAGGGCTCACCAATTATTACCAGTGTTTCATCTGAAGTTACTCAAGCATCACCGTGCCACTCATAGACCGACTGAAGAAAGAGAAGGCGTGGGAGTAGACGGATCGATGCCAAAAAGCCTTCGATGGATTGAAGCAAGCCATGACCGAGGAGCCGGTGCTGGTGTTGCCCGACCACACCAAGCCTTATGAGGTAGAGACTAACGCTTCGGACTTTGCCATTGGTGGTGTACTTATGCAAGATGGCCATCCGGTGGCGTATAAGTCACGAAAGTTGAACAATACTGAGCGTCAGTATACCGTTCAAGAGAAGGAGATGACCGCGGTGGTCCATTGCCTTTAAATGTGGAGGCATTATCTCTTGGGGTCAAAGTTCGTTGTGAGGACGGACAATGTGGCCACAAGTTACTTTTAGACGCAAAAGAAGTTGAGTCCGAAGCAAGCTCGATTCCAAGATTTTCTTGCAGAGTTCGACTACACGTTGGAGTATAAGCCAGGGAAGGCCAACTCTGTGGCAGATGCACTGAGTCAGAGGACGGAGCTTATGAGCCACACGGTGAGTCGACCAAGCTGTCCGTGGGTTGACCACATCAAGGAGGGGTTGACGCATGATCCAAGAGCTCAAGCCCTCATCGGGTATGCCAAGGAGGGCAAGACCAGACAATTTTGGTGTGAGGACGAGCTCCTCTACACCAAGGGAAGGCGGTTGTACGTGCCTTTCCATGGGAAGCTGAGGAGAGAGATCTTGCGCGAGTGCCACGACTCGAAGTGGGCGGGTCATCCAGGGATCCACCGCATGTTGGCCCTCGTCGAAGATCGGTACTACTGGCCTCAAATGCGGGACGACGTTGAAGCCTATGTGAAGACTTGTTTGGTGTGCCAACAAGACAAACTGGAACAACGCTCATCGCCGGGTCTTTTGGAGCCACTTCCCGTTTCAACTCGCCCATGGGAAAGCATTTCCATGGACTTCATCGTCAATCTGCTGAAGTCTGAAGGGTGCCAGACGCTAATGGCGGTTGTTGACAGGTTTTCAAAATATGCAACCTTTGTGCCTGTGACAAAAGATTGCCCAGCCGAGGAGGCGGCCAAACTATTCATGAAGCATGTGGTAAAGTATTGGGGAGTGCCGCAGACGATCGTGAGCGATCGGGATCCCCGCTTCACGGGATGTTTCTAGTCCGAGTTATTCAAACTGTTGGGGTCGGAGTTAAACATGTCAACAAGTTTGCATCCCCAAACCGACGGTCAGACGGAGTGGGTCAATGCTCTCTTGGAGATCTACCTCCGACACTATGTGAGCACGACGCAAGCGAATTGGGTGAAGTTGATCGATGTAGCCCAGTTCTCTTATAACTTGCAACGGAGCAAGTCGACCGGCCAGAGTCCATTTGAGGTTGCGACTGGGCAGCAACCGAACACCCTGAGCACTATCGCTTTGGGTTACCAAGGGAGTAATCCATCCGCGTACAAGTTCACCAAGAATATGCAAGAATAGGCGGACTTGGCACGGGCGTGTCTACACAAAGCCTCCAAGCACATGAAGAAATGGGCGGATAAGAAGCGGCGGCACGTGGAGTTCTAAGTTGGAGACCAAGTGTTGGCCAAGCTGCACGTGGTTCTTCAATATAAGGACGTGCACAAGGGATTGATCCGTCGCTATGAAGGGCCATTTCGAGTGCTACAACAGGTTGGAAAGGTTGCATACAAGCTGGAGCTACCACCAAAACTAAAAGTGCATCCGGTTTTCCATGTAAGTATGCTTAAACCCTTCCAAGTTGATGAGGAAGACCCGGATTGAGGGGAGTCACAACGAGTGTTACTCAGGGCAAAGACCTCGTATGATCGAGAAGTCGAGAGTATCTTGGCGGATCGAATCATACGAAAGAGGTATTGCGTGGCCAAGCGTGAGTATTTGATCTGATGGAAGGGTCTTCTGGAGAGTGAAGCCAGTTGGGAGACTGAGGAGAGTCTTTGGCAGTTCAAGAAAGAGATCGAAGCCTTTCATGCCGAAAACACAACGAGGGCATCGCGAGGGCATTGCCTGATTAGGTGGGGGAGAATGTCACGGCCCGAAAGAAAGCATGTCCAAGAGGTTTCCATGGCATAGGCGTGACACATTGATGACCCTTGCTTATGTCCTCGAGACGTAGAGTATTCTCCTAGGGGCGGGCGATACTGTATTTGTACGCATACAATATAAATGTGAGTAGCTAGTAGTTGGCAATAAATGCCGGTAGTTGGTAGATGGGGAGGTGCAATCTCCACGGTTAGATCTAAGGGAGATCTATGGATACGGTTTGCCTTATACTTATATATAAAGTGGTCTCCTCCCTCATTGTAATTCATTCATAAGCAATACAAAAACCAGAGCTTCTCTCTCTAAGAGTTTCTCTCTCTACATACGAGTCTTGTGAGTCGAGTATTGAAAGGCTGCTTAGGGGTAAAACCTTAAGGCCGCATGGATCAGCCTACGTGTGATCGAGAGTTGATCGATCGGCCCGTGACACTTGTTTGATAATAATCCCGGCCATGATTATTCTTTTATTAACAAAATGTCGATACGCTTTTTTAAACTTCTCTTCCTAATGTTGGAATTACAGTCTTCCATTGTAGGCTTATCTGCAATTACAAGATCAGTGTATTAAATCCATCTCAAATATATATGCAGCCATCTCAACTTATACCAAATTCAAATTATAAAAATACCCCGTCGATACATCTTCTATCTCATTTGTTGGTACCTAAAGAACCTAGAAAAGGATTGAGATGAATGATATTAGCAAAACACCACCAGTAAGTAATACAGATTTCTTATGAGCAAATTGAGTATTCACAATGGACATTTGTAAATGGTACCAAAAACTTATTTTTTGCCAATTTAGTATATAAATATATTTACAAGATCAAACATGGAGGTCAACCGATTGTCAGAGAGGGGGGTTGTTTGCAAGATGTGAATTTTATCCAATCGCCATAATTCGTTGACTAATCGATTTTCTAGTTGAAAGTTGTTGGAGCAGAATGATACGGGGTTTGCAAGATGGGAATTTGCAAGATAAAATTTAATCTAATTCAACTTTGAAATGGATGATAGGGAGTGAAACCAGAGAGAGTGTAGAGAAGCAAGATGTTACACAAGCGAGAATTTAAATAAATAGGTGCTCGCCACCCACAATTAATTTACCCAAGGGACAAGAGCAAAACAAGAAAAAAAGAAGCTTTTTTGTTCTCAAGTCAAAGGCTCGAAATAAGAGATGAATCAAATAAGATTTGCCTTTTCATTTATCATAACATGCTTATATGAATTAGCAGGGAACAACTTCCAAGCATAAGTAATTACCAATACTCATAGGAAAGACAAACTAGTTTTACCAGAAAACAACTCCAATTAAAGAGGACTCTAGAAACTTAAACAACAACTACTAAACCTTGAAAATTTGAGAAATAAATGTAGTTGGTTATAGGTCTCCAAATTTTACTAGTTCCAACGTAACTGAATTAATGGCTTTCAAGGAATTCTCCACATCATGTGATACTTGGGTCAATTTTTTTTTTCATTGATGGCAATAAGTGCTCCATAAATATGAACAAAGTTCTAGCTTTTTTGGAAGCCTTTTCTCAATTTCTTTGAGGGATTTATAAAAGAAGCTATGGACTTTTCAAATAATTATACCATGAAATTTATAAGATTTAAAACATACAATATGAGCATACTAAACAGATTTACTTAATGATGCAGATTTCTGCTTGCCAGTGTTTAGATGATCCCACTAACTTAAATAACTACTTAGCATTAGTCACATTATCTAGTAAACCCATTCATATGTGAGTTTTAGTATCTTTAGCATTACGCGAATGCTAGCAAGTATTAATTTAATCCTTTTTATCTGATGTGTACACAAGCACAAAATCAAGACATCACCACTAGAGGTTTTAATTCCATTTGGCTTGGGATACCAAGCTTCGCCAGAGGCTCAAACTATGTTGACACCCCAGTCATGTAGTTCACTAGAAACACTCGATCAAATAGTTAGGGAAAATTGTCCAAAAATTTTAAAATCTTTTGTATGGTAGCCAATTCAATCATAAATCTTTAAATTTGGCCAATATAGTGCTAAACATTTTGTTGGCTTGTCAATTTAGTCCTTTCGATGGTGTAGTAGCCGACACTGATGTGGACAATTTTTTTTCTTTCCTTTTTCTTCTTTGATTTCTTTTCTTATTTCCCTCCACCAAATGTCAAGCCTCAACAATGGCCAACATCAACAAGTAATGACCAAGATGCCATCATCGGATCTAGGTGAGGGCTACAATGTGAGCCCTCGCAAGGGTCCTCACTTGATCTAATAAGGGCCACGATTCCATCACCAAATCTAGGCCAGTGACGAAAAGAAAAATGCTAGACGGCCAAGTTAGCGAATTCCGGCAAAAATTAGTTGGGAGGACTAAATTGGCAAATCATTAAAAGGTTTAAGACTAAATTGTCTAAATTAAAATAATGGGAACAACACTTTTTGGACTCTCATCCTTAAAAGTTTAGATAAACATTGGACTCATTTTCAGTCCTTCTTAGATCCGTGGTCATTCGCATTAGTTCGTAATGTATTGCCGGGTAAGTTTGAAGGAGAATCAACCCTAGCATGCTTGACACGTGGATGGTGAGAGTAAGGACAATGCTTATAATTAAGGCAACTTTCAGAATGCTACATTTGTACCAAATTGCAAGTTGTCTTCGTTCGCAAACATAAATTATCGAATTGGCACAAAGGCTGGCTAACCATCAATCCGGTTCACTGAAATTGTTCTTATTTCCATAGGATAGCCTAGCACGCTGAAATTTTACAAAATAATTCAAATTCCTTCAGAACGTGAACAATTTCATGTTTATTTTTTGCTCGGCTAGATAAGTTGAATATAATTAAAATTATCAAATTATCAAGTTTAACGTATGTGGAGTTATATATCTCACATGAAATCAAGAACGAAGTATACCCGACGACAAACCAATTTAGATATAAAAAAAAAAATCAAAAGAGAGATAGAGAGAGAGAGAGAGGGAAATTTTCAGTTAAGGGTAACGCCGATGTCGAAACTTCTAATTTTTTCAGATCTAAAGAAAAAATTATAGTAATTGAGTGATTTTCAGACACTTTAAGAGGGAAACTTATTTAAGCGTAGTAGTTGAGGGTGTAGATGACAAACAGTGCAAGAAGACAAAGAACAAAACAAATAGTGGCACCCACACACACCAATACATTAAAATAAGAATTGTGATTGATTACGTTCAATGCATTGTTGGCAAATTAAGTCTAAATTAATTTTTTCAATCGTCCTAGAAAATATGCAATTGGCATTCTAAACCATTCAAAAGTGGACACATATTTTAAAATAAATCATTAGAGCATATCACGCTAGAGTAAATAAAATTTTATACGAGCGGGGCTTATTCCCTTTTGATTTGTTGGCAGATAAAAAAAATTATATTATATTGCATGCTAGAAGATTCGCTTCATGTAGCAGCAGATTTATTAGAAATTTCCCTAGTAAGCCAAGTTCAACAAGGACAGATTGATCTAGTACAATGAAAGCAACTTCTTTTATTCAACAGGCATAGATCAGAACTGCTAAACCATTGCGGTCACCTAAATTAAGGCATATTATTCAAGATGTCCTCAATCAAACAACCCAAAGACAAGTAAGAAGAGCCACCCTCAATCAACACCATCTTACTCTTCTCACTCGCCTCATTCACCTTCTTCCTCCTCTCACTGTCGACCTCCTCCATTAACTTTTTTATTCCACCCTCTATTACGTCTGCTGTCACCACGAAATCACTCTCCATCCGGGGATCCCTCCGATAGTCCATCTTGACCTCCACTGCAAGGCCCAACTCCACCACCAATTCAAATGCATTAAATTGTTGCTCCCCGTAGAGGGGTAATGTGGCCATCGCCACACCAAACCATATGCTTTCTAGGGTGGAGTTCCATCCGCAATGCGACACGAATCCTCCAATTGCTGGATGGGCCAGGACAGCAACTTGTGGAGCCCATCCAATCACTTTCCCGATAGTGGCTGTCCGGTCCAAGAACCCCTCGGGCAAGACCTCAGTAGGGTCCATTAACTCACTTGGGAACCAAACCTTGCCCTTCGGCGGTGGCCGTCGTAGGGACCATAGAAAGCGATGCCCACTTCCCTCCAACGCGCAGGCCATCTCCTTCACCTGCTCCTCGCCTAAGCTCCCCATGCTCCCGAAGCACAGGAAAACCACCGATGAAGGCGGTTGCTTGTCGAGCCACTCCATGATGTCATTGCCTTGGTGGCCACCGCGGGCCTTTGTTTTAGTCTCATCCTTCAGATTCAGGATGGGCCCCAAGGGGTACACCGCGGGCGCACCAAGGCCCGCCAAGGACCTCAGCGCATACGGTTCGAGCTCCTCGAACGTATTTACAATAATTCCCTTGGCCGCTCTCATCCTCTTGGCGTGCCCCAGGAACGGTCGGACGGTCTCCTTCGTCAGAACCAGGGGGGGTAAGACCTTGGCTGGCAAGGGGTTCGTCAAACTCGGGCAGTCCAGCTCAGCGGCGGAGTCCTTGTATTCGGTTATGTCCACATGGTACTCGTCTTGCAGCGACTGCAGGTGCAGCATCATGCCGAGGAATGCAGCGCTCGATGTAAACAAGACATAGGACGGGACTCCAAGCTCGTCCGCCAGGTCAATCATGGTGGTGCAGAACATGTCGAGGACGAACCCAGCTAGGCGCCCGGTTGAGCCGGCTGAGTCAGCGAGCTCGGCAATGGCCCGCTTAACACGGGGCTTGTTGCTTTCCACGAAGTTGGTGATGAATTGGCCTGAGGAGAAATCCGGGTTGGCATTCTCGCGCGGGAGGTGGATGAAGCGGAGGCGAGAGGCAGCCATGGAGGTGGCGAGGGAATTTGTGTACGAGTCGACGTCAGAGTCGAAGGGAAACTTCATGACGAGGACGGTGACAGAGAGGCGGGGGTCACGGTCAACGATGAGCTTGGCCATCTCGACCATTGCTACGAGATGGCCCATGCCGGGGGTTGGGATGAACAGGAGCTCGGCATCGGCCATCGCGATTATCTCCCGTGCTCAAGTGAGGATTTTGAAAGTTCTGCGAGTGTTTTGAAGTTCAGTCGATGAGGATGGGGGCCTCTTCTATTGATTATTGAGTACGGTGTTTTGAGGAGCGGACGATTGGTCGTTGTATAAGGCTGGGGCCCTCTTCTGTTGATTATTATGTGCGTCGTGTTGTGAGAAGCGGAAGATTCTTGGTTGTATTCGTCTACTGTCGGCATCTTTTGCCATTTTTAGCTCGGAATTTTTTCTTTCTTCATTTGCACGGAACTTGAATATAAGGGAAGGCTGGGGCCCCCTTCTATTGATCATTATGTACGGTGTTTTGAGGAGCGGACGATTCGTGGTTGCATAAGGATGGGGCCCTCTTCTGTTGATTATTATGCGCGTCGTGTTGTGAGAAGCGGAAGATTCTTGGTTGTATACGTCTTCTGTCGGCATCTTTTGCCATTTTTTGCTCGGAATTTTGTCTTTCTTCATTTGCACGGAACTTGAATATAAGAGAAGGCAGAGAGATGGTTGCAAGACGCGATCCATCTTAGACGCAATCAATGCCCATCGTCCAAAATGCATGCCGTGCGCGAATCCCACTTCGTCCAATATCTTAATGAGTTTTTATACCTATTTTTTTTTTTTTTATGGGAATTGTCGGCTTAGGATTTGTCACGTCGCTAAATTGGTTTTATGAAATAAATCCATGTACACCTAATGTTACTTGTACCTTTTTGTCAAGACGAAAAGAATATAAAATCGGTTATGTCTGGCGATTCATTCCTTCCTTTCTCTACAATGCCTTTCTCGTCCCTTGACAACTAACCGTTGTTCATCAATAAGCAATATTTTAAGAACATCAAGAGTCAATTAAAATCAGTTTATTAAGCGACACAATAAGTTATAGTTAATTAATAGAACGATTCAAAGTGATTTTACCATTATTTAATTCACAAGTCCTATCAAAAATGTTTATAAAAACATTAACTCTTTCGTCCTTTTTCTCAATTCCCTTCTTTTTGTCTTTATAAATCCTTATGTACTAGTCATAAGTAAAGCAACAAATGATGGCATTTATTTCATAGCAAAAATATTCTAATGATATTTTCAAGCGATATGGCTTCATAGGATGATGTGTGAATTAAAATATGAACAAATAGGTCTTGTCAAAATAATGTGTGAAGATAAGTCAGCTAGCCAAGAATCTAGTTTTTCATGGTAAGAGCAAATATATCGACATCAAGTATCACTATATCCATGAGCGAGTCAAAGATAGTAGCATTGAACTTAATTTCTAGATTAGAAGATCAAATTACAGATATTTTGACGAAACCATCGAAGGCGAATTTGTTCGAAAAATTAAAGATGATGCTCAATGTTGTTGATTTCAAAAATCAATTTTAAGGGATGCTATTAGAGTATTATAAAATTGATTGTTGAAGATTAGCCTGTTGATTATTGAGCTATGGATTTGTTTGTTAGTATTCTTCGAAGGATGTCTTGACTTAAGATGGGTGTCCAAAGAAGATTGAAGACAAAAGGAAATCAGCATGATTTATGGTGGACTGTGTTTAGGTAGACCCTCTACTATTCAACAAGGAGTAAATGCTATCATAAGGAAAAGAGAAGCTCTTATTTGGTTTTTTGATCATAGAGCTTGAAATTTTAACGTTGTTAGAAGGAGTGAAGACTTCATGAAATTTGGCTCATTTAATGGTTGTGTTTTCTTGTTGTTGACATTTTGTCCTTGGGATAATAAGTGTGGGATATTTGTCTTCATCTTTATTGTAATTTAGGTGTTCTGCTATTATATTGGATGTGAGGGTGCGTCATACACAAGAAGCCACTAGAAAAGTATTCTAAGAACAATTTCTTCCTCCACAACTTGTACACTCATTCTAAATTTTCAATATTTTTTTGGTTCCAACAATAAAAACCTTTTGGCAACAAAAGTCTTAACTTGTCGCCAAAGCAATAACCACCCAATGTATTCGAAGAGAAAAATTAGCACATAGCTGTAAGTGCCCCAAAAAAGAAACATCCTGGACATCAGTAAGGGGGGGGGGGGGGGAGGGGGAGAGCACACGCAACAAGTACTTGGAAATTCAAGCCAAACAATGATCGCGCGAGCCAATCAAGGCAAATTATTCAAGATGACGAGAGTTCAAAGTTCTCAAGATCATGATAATGATGATGATGTCTTGGGAATTTTTTAATCCTTGCTGAGTCAACTCGTTTGAATTAGGCTGAGGATCATGTTCGTCACGGTGTGATTTCTTTACTCAATTGTGCTGTCTGGTCACTTACATGATCTCCAAATGGTGAAAGGAATACTCCAAGCACGCAAAGGATTCCAACCACTGTAGCCATTGGAGCCATCTAAGTCTTGGCGTATTGTTCAAGATGTCCTCCATTAACCGACCCGAGAGGCAAGTAAGAGGAGTCACCCTCGACCAACGCCTTCTGACTCTTCTTGCTGACCTCCTTCACCTTCTTCTGCCTCTCGCCGCCTGCCTCCTTCATTAACTTCCTAATTCCGGCCTCTATTTTGTCTGCCATCACGATGTCACTCTCCATCCTGAGATCTCTCCCGTAGTCCATCTTGATTTCCGTTGCGAGGTCCAGCTCTGCCACTAGCTCAAAAGCATTGAATTGTTGCTCCTCGTACAGGGGCCACATGACCATCGCCACATCAAACCATATGCTCTCGAGGTTGGAGTTCCATCTGCAGTGCGACACGAACCCCCCGATTGCCAGGTAGGCCAAGACTGCAGCTTGCGGGGCCCAGCCAATCACTTTCCCGATGCCGGACATTCAGTCTAGGAACCCCTCAGGCAAGACCTCTGTGAAGTCCTCGTAATCACAGAGCTACCAATTTTTACCGTTTGGCGACGGCAGCCGTAGGGACCACAGGAAGCAGTGCCCACCCCGCTCCAGTGCGCAGGCCATCTCCTTCACCTGATCGTCACCGAAGCTACCCCTGCTCCCTAAACGTAGGAAAACCACTGATGAAGGTGGTTGCTCACCAAGCCACTCAACGATGCCATCACCGCCACGGCCACCATTAACCTTCTCTTTAGTCTCACCATCCATATGTAGTATGGGCCCTGCGGGATACACTGTGGGCGCCCCGAGGACCTCACCACATGCGAATCGAGCTTGCTGAACGTATTTAAGACAATGCTATTGGTTGCTCTCATCCTCCTGGCGTGCTCTGGGAACATTCGGACTGCGTCCTTCATCAGAAGCAGGGTGGGTAAGACCTTGGCCGGCAATCCATGATATGGTCAAGATAAGGTTTGTGCAAAGTCGTTTCTAATCCTTTACATTACATCGACGGTCACTGTAGTTTACTAAGAACACTATGAAATAGTCAAGATAAGCATTAAGCAAAGTCAACTTTCAATCCTTAGGGTTAGATCCCTGGTTACTCGTGGTGATTCGTAGTGTAAGTTCGCCCAGTATTTTCAAAGGAAAATCAACCCAACATGCCTCACGAGTCGATGATGCAAGTGAGGACTGATGCTCACGAATAAGGCGAATTTCATGATACTATATTCATACAAAATACCAAATAGTCTTTGTTCACAAGTTCAGGTCATCGATCCGGCAAAAAGCTAGATAACCATCAATTTGATTCGCTAAAATTGTTTGAATTCCCGAAAAAATAACTTTGCTTGCTGACATTTCACAAAATAAATTCAAACTCTCTCGACAGTGGATATATTTAAATTCGGTTAAATTATCAAATTTCAAGTTTAACGCATGTTAAATTATGCATTGGATAGAAAATCATGAATGAACTGTGGGACCGACCGACCAAAGTAGGCCGAGGATCTAGAATATAAGGTTATTCGGAGACATCAAGGAGATGTGCTCCACATGTGAGGAAGACTTGTCAACGAGGGACAGACAGACAGACAGACAGACAGACTTTCCCAAGAAATGCACAAAATGGGAGAAGAGAAGGACAAACGGAATAGTTGCATTCACACACCAATGCAACCAGACAATGGGATGGGACCATTCTAGTCAAAATTTTCGATTAACAAATAGTATTTAAGCGACTTAAGTCATCACTGAGATCTCACAAAAAAACTCAGACAAATTCAACGGTCCACGATGCACTTGTTAGGCAAATCTTTCACACAAGAACTTTCGCACCATTCATGCACTCTGAGGCTTGTCTAAGAGATGCAATAAAAATCTCAACCACTCAAAGTGACCGTGTATTTAAAATGAAATATTAGAGCATACACCGTTAAAGTGAATAAAACTTTGTGCAAATATTCTTATCAAACCTCAATTTCAGGATTTTAACTAGCGAATCTCTTATTAATTATTAGATCAAGAGTGGATAAGACTGCTCATGAAAATTACTTTTACATTGACTATGTATGCTAGATTTCCACGGTAAGCTCACTTTTATGAGTACAAATTGATCTAGTACTATGAGTCACCTTTTTTTATTCAACGTGGATACACCTAAAATGCTAAAGATTCCAACTATTGGAGTCACCTTAATCAAGGCATATTATTCAAGATGTCCTCAACCAAATGACCCAAAGCCAAATGAGAAGAGCCACCCTCCATCAACGCCTTCCTACTCTTCTCACTCATCTCTTTCACCTTCTTCCACCTCTCGCTGCTAGCGTCCTCCATTAATTTCTTTATTCCGCCCTCTATTTCGTCTGCTGTCACAACAAAGTCGCTCTCCATCCTAAAATCCCTCCTGTAGTCCATCTTGATCTCCACCGCAAGGCCTAGCTCCGCCACCAGCTCGAATGCGTTGAACTGTTGCTCTGCATATAGGGGCCACGTGGCCACCGCCACGCCGAACCAAATGCTCTCAAGGGTGGAGTTCCATCCGCAGTGCGACACGAACCCCCCGACTGCCGGGTGGGCCAGGACCGCGTTTTGCGGGGCCCACCCAATCACTTTTCCAACACCGGCCGTCCGTTCAAGGAACCCCTCCGGCAAGACCTCCGCGGGGTCCGTGTAGTCACGTGGTAAATCAAACTTGCCCTTTGGTGGCGGCCGTCGTAGGGACCATAGGAAGCGGTGCCCACTCCGTTCCAGCGCGTAGGCAATTTCCTTCACCTGGTCCTCGCCAAAGCTCCCCCCACTCCCAAAGCACAGGAAAACCACCGACGAAGGCGGCTGCTCGTTGAGCCACTCCATGATATCGTCGCCCCGGCCGCCACCATCAGCCTTCGTTTTAGTCTCTCCTTTCAAATTCAATATGGGCCCCACGGGATACACCGTGGGCGCCCCGAGGCTGGCCAAGGACCCCACTGCGTGTGGTTCGAGCTCATCGAACGTGTTAATGATAATTCCCTTGACCGCTCTTATCCTCTTGGCATGCTCCAGGAATGGTTGGACCGCCTCCTTTATCAGAACCACGGACGGCAAGACCTTGGCTGGCAACGGGTTCGCGAAACTCGGAAAGTCGAGCTCAGTGTCTGAGTCCTTGAATTTGGTTATGTCCATGTGCTGCTCGTCTTGGAGCGACTGGAGGTGTAACATTAGCCCAAGGAATGCTGCGCTCGACGTAAAGAAGACGTAGGACGGGACTCCAAACTCGTCCGCAAGCTCGATCATGGTGGTACAGAACATGTCGATAACGAACCCCACGAGCCGCCGGATCGAGCCAGCTGACTCGGCGAGGTCGGCGACAGCCTGCTTGACGTGGGGCTTGTTGCTTTCCATAAAGTGGGCGAGAAAAGTGCCCGAGGAGATATCGGGGTCTGAGTTCACACGCGGGAGGTGGACGAAGCGGATGCGGGTGGCATCCATGGAGGTGGCAAGTGAGCTCGTGTAAGAGTCGACTTCGGAGTCGATCGGAAGCTTCATGATGAGGACGGTGATGGATAGGCGGGGGTCGCGGTCGACGAGGAGCTTGGCCATCTCAACCATTGATACAAGATGGCCCATGCCGGGGGTTGGGACGAGCACAAGCTCAGCGTAGGCCATCGCGACGTAGTTGATTATCTCCGGAGCACAAGCGAGTGCTTCGAAGGTTTTGCGGTTGGAAGAGGCGGTGATGAAGCTTGAGGCTGCTTATGTTGATTATCACTGGTGTTGGGATGTGTCTGTGAGGTGGGGAAGATTCCCGTTTAAATACGACTTCTGGCGGCATTTTGGTCTTTCTTTAATTTTTTTTTTTTTTTGAGCAAATGGTCTTTCTTTAATTTGCATTATTTGCTTTTGTTTATTCTATTTCGCGATGCATTTGTCGTCCTTTGAACGGATGGAACTCGAAAAGAAGAGAAAGTAGAGAGATGCTTGGGCAGCAAGAAGGGAAATGACGTCATGGCTTTGCTGGTTGCGAGTCAACTCGAGGACTAGTCTGACACCAGCCCAGAGAGAATAATACTCTGGAAAGAGCTGCAAGATTCGATCCTCTGCGTGATTTCCGCTCGAGCATCATCTCTTGTATAAATTTCTCATCCGCAAGGCTGACTACGTTTGGTTTAGGAAATTAATTTGTAAAATGTCCCCTTTTTTTTCACTTTCTATTAGAATATATCACGAGTTCGAACCTGTTGAACGAAACCCAATCGTATAAAAATGTGTAGAGCCCGACCACGGCAATGTGAAAAGAAAATAGAAGAATCAGAAAAAAAGAAGAAGAAAAGTCCCGATTGGACTTTGTTTTCCGTTCCCACTTGGCGTGGCCTTCATGAGGGATCCAAATTTTAAGCTTCTCTGGGCGGTGGATGAATATACATATCCCCTAGAATTCGTTACGTATGTCTTCTTGGTTGACGAAGAGGGCACAAATCCAAGCCATTCTTGACGGGTACCGCGAATTTTTTTTTTTCGAGCGGCCAGATATTCGAGTATCTGATTTAGAGATTGCGGCTTGGTGTATTCGAGAATCGCATTCAAGAGATTGTACGTTTAAGCAAATAAATCTCGTGAAGATTTGTGGATTTTATTTTATTTTATCTTATGAAATTGAAATATTGTTTTCTTGAGGAAGTGTGTGAAACTAAACATTCTGTGAATTATTTGGTGTAATTAGTAAGTGAAAAATATCAAGAATATTTGAGTAACTCGATTATGATAATAATCTCCATTACATGGCTTGATCGGAATCCTTTACTATTCTTTACTGTGGAGTAGATCTCGCCTTCTAAGCCACATAAATTTGGTGGCCGAATCATATTCCCTCATTCTATTTATTTTCCTTAATCATTTCCTTTTCCAGCACTTATATCAGAGGTTGTAGATCGAGGACAGAAAATTCTTTAATGCTGCTTGCATAGAAGTTCCACGCATGTTTATATCATCTTAGAATTTGTCACGTCACTATATCAATTTTATATAGTGAAATTATGAACGTCTAATTTTGCTCAAAAAAAAAAAAAAAAAAAATATGAACGCCTAATACTACTGGAGACATGATGTCACGATGAGAAGGAAATAAAATTGGTTATGTCCAGTCTGACATTTGATCCCCCTTCTCTGAAATGCTTCCTTATCATTTGACAAATGACAGCTATATATATATAGCATGAGCAATATTTTAAGAATATTATAAGTCTGTTGGGATTTGTTTATTAGAAAAAATGATTCATAAACTTTAATTCAATATGTAATGAGATTTCTAAATTTTTAATTTATTCAATATGATTCATGAATTATGACACAGTATGCAATGTGATCCTTAAATTTTCAATTTATTTAATGTGGTTTCTGGACTTTTATTATATTTTAAAAATGTCAAGTATTGTTCTTAAAGACAACACTGAATATTTTTATATAATTCAAGGATTAAGTTGAATATCTACTATAAGTTCGAGAACCACGTTGAACAAATTAAAAATTCAATGATCACGTGAAATATTGAGCTAAAATTCATGAACCATATTAAATAAATTAAAAATTCAAGAACCATAGAAAGACTATTAGTGTCATTATCCCACTAAAAGAAAAATAACACAGATGTTGTCACGGAACGTTATTAAACTATGCTATAAGCTATAGTTAATAAACAAAATGATTTAGTCCTACCATATCTTAATTCATGGGTTCCATCAAAACAGGACCCCAACACCATGTTCCCCCACTTATAACACTAACAAGCGGCAAGATTCGAAGCTGAAAAGTCTTTTCCTCTCTTCTATTTTGTTTGTCTTCTTTCACCTTCAACCATGGGAAGGGTTTAAGCTAGTCTCACCTCCCCTCCATTTGTTTTGATTTTCTTATAGCTTTTTTTGTACTTTTCCTCTTTTTCCTCTCTCGATCTAGATCTGGGAGCTATGCTCTCCCGGTCTACTTCTAGATTTAAGAGTTGGAACTCTTCAAATTTAGTTCTAAACTTAGAAGTTTTTCTCTCCCGGTTTAGACCTAGGAGTTTAATAATATTTTTGAGAATTCGATACCCCCATACTCTATCAATGTACAAGTTCTCTGCCTCCAATTTTAATGAGGAGAGGGAGGACCCATGCTCATGGATGTCAACTTTCAATATACTATGTTCATACAATATTCCAAATTGCCTTCGTTCACAAGTTTAAGTTATTGATCAGAAAAAAGGCTGGATAACCATCAAATTGGTTTGCTAAAAATTTTGGTATTCCCATAAAATAGTTTAGTCTGTTGACATTTCACAAAAACAATTTAAACTAATTTTTCTTATTTTATATTGGATGGAAGATTATGAATGAAGTGTCGGACCACCAATCAATTTAGACCCAGGATCAAAGAATGTTAGGTTATTCATAGATTAAGGTGATGTGCTCCATACATGAGGACGATTTGTGGGGAGAGAGAGAGAGAGAGAGAGAGAGAGAGAGAGTTTTGGTAGCATGATTTTCATACAAGTTGAGACTATTCGAGAGAGAGAGAGAGAGAGAGAGAGAGAGAGAGAGAGAGAGAGAGAGAGAGAGTTGGTAGAATGATTTTCGTACAATTTGAGACTCTTCTAGTCCACAAAGAAGAGAGAGAGAGAGAGAGAGAGAGAGAGTTTTGGTAGAGTGATTTTCATACAAGTTGAGACTATTCTAGAGAGAGAGAGCTGGTAAAATGATTTTCATACAATTTGAGACTCTTCTAGTCCACAAAGAGAGAGAGAGAGAGAGAGAGAGAGAGAGAGAGAGAGTTGATAGAATGATTTTGGTACAATTTGAGACTATTCTAGTCCACAATTTCGATTGAAACTTCTTTGAAAAGTATTTCATAGGCAATGGCACAAACTACGAGAAGAAAGGGACAAAGGGACTATTCTAGTCCACGATTTCGATTAGCAAATGACTTTTAAGTGACTTCTTAAGTCATCACTGAGAGATCTCACAAAAGACTCAAACAAATTCATCAGTCCACAATGTACTTATTAGGCAAATCTTTCACACACAAATGTTGGCACTATTCATACAATGATTGATTTTAACCACCTAATTGCTCAAAAATCAAACCTATCCTAAAATTATTTTTCATATAGTTCTAGAATGAGGCCTATCTAAGAGATGTGATTGATCTTCTCAACATCAAATGTGAACACATATTTTGAAGTAAATGAAATATTAGATCATGCACTGCTAGAGTAAATAAAACTTTATACAAACAGTCCAACCTTGATTTGTGAGGATTTTAAATTGCAAATATCTTACTAGCCATTAGATTAGGAGTGGATATGTATATATCATACTATGCTAGATGTCTACAATAAGTTGACCTTTTATTCAACGTGTGTATACTAGAAATGCCAAAGATTCAAACCATTATTGTAACAGCCTCAATTTCGACCCTTATTTTAGTCCAAACTAGGAGGCCAAGCTAGATAAGCCTTGGATTAGTCAAACATTCCTAGAAAATAAGTGTGAACGAATGTGAAAAGCATTAAATGAGGATGATGAGCGTGGAGGCTTATATGTCCAAAGTAATTAATGAAGGGAGGGTGACTCATGACCTAAGGAAATGATACAAGTGATCTTGTAAGCCAAGTAGAGCACCACCTCTCCTCCATAGACTTGCCACCTTGAGTTTCATAGGTTTTGATTTCCCAATTTTTCGAAACTATTGGACTTCTTTTGCTTTTCAATTTTATAGAGCTCTTTGTACTTCGAATTTGGAGAAACTTACTTCATGAAAGTTGTTCAAAACATCTTAATATATAACATATGTAAATTTCGTATTTTTATTAGGTGAAATGATTGGGGCGAAGGCCCAATCAATTACCATATAGAACCTGCTAAGTATAGTGAAAATGGTAACATGTTGTTTTCTTGAATTTTTATAAAATCTTCCCTTTCAAATTTGGATATGCTTCCTTTAAAAAAGTTTAAAATGACATCCATATCTACAACATATTAAAATTTCAAAGAGTTTGTGAAGATTTCGATTTTGAAATGACTCTCTCTCTCTCTCTCTCTCTCTCTCTCTCTCTCTCTCTATGACCGTTGAATCTGCTTGACGGACAAATTTTTGGGTTATATTCATTGAATTACTGCTCTTTACACATCACAAATTTGGCTAAGTTTCCTTCACAAAAAATATCTTTTGATTTGCCTTGGTAAATAAGTTAGTGATTTATGGCGTAAATGAACCATACCATGTAATGTTCTAGAATGCTCGGCTTAATAAGCAAGAAAAGCCATGAAAAAAAATGTGCCAAAAATCCAAGAGTAATGATGGTCATATCTTAGGTATTAAATGAAGGGATGAATCATTAGCTTAGGTGGCCAATTGAGGGTTTGAGCACCATTGTATAAGATTTTCCTTGGAGATTAAGTTAGGCCAAGTAATGATGAAATGGTGACTTATAAGCTTAGATGGACAAATTAAGAGTGGCTTGGAGAATAAGTAACACGTGTTCCTTGGAGACTAGTCCTTAAATGAAGGTATGACTCACTAACTTAGGTGGCAAGGAGAAAATTCGATAATCATGATGATAGGATCTTCCTTGAAAAATAAGTCAAAGCCATTAATGAAGCTTGACCTATAAATAGGTGAACCATCCCCATCCATTCTCTCTGACCTTTGGCTCACTTCTCCTCCTCCTCCTTTCTTGCTTGTCCTCTCCCTCTCTTGGCCTTGCTCGCCCACCACCTCACAAGACGACCATCTTTTGGTAAAATCACCTATACTTTATTGAGATTTATCGAAGGTAAGTAGAATCTCTAACTCTTGGCTAGAGCGATAGCCTATATCATCGAGTTTAGTGGTGTGCTCACCCATGTAAACCGTGTGTATGTTGTAATGTTATGTTGTATGTTTGCTTATGTTTGCATGCTTGAGCTAGGGCTGTGACAATTATAGTCTCCTAAATCAAGGCATGTTACTTAAGATGCCTTCAATCAAATGACCCAAAGTCAAGTAAGAAGAGCCAACCTCAGCCAATGCCTTCCTACTCTTCTCACTCACCTCCTACACTTTCTATCGCCTCTTGCTACCAACTTCCCCATTAACTTTCATATCCCATGTCCTATTTCATCTACCGTCATGATGACGTCACTCTCCATTTGGAAATTCTCCGTATAATCCATCTTGAGCTCTACCATAAGGCCCAACTCCACCAACTTGAACGTGTTGAACTGTTGTTTCACATGTATGAGCCATGTGGCCACCACTACATCGGACCATATGCTTTCTAGGATAGAGTTCCATCTGCAGTGAGACACAAAACCCCCCAATCACTAGTTGTGCCAAGACCACAACCTACAAGGCCCACTCAATCACTTTCTTGACACGGGCCGTTTGATCCAGGAACCCCTCAAGCAAGATCTCTAAATGGTCCGTGTAGTCATGTGGTAACTTGATCTTGCCCTTCGATGGTGGCCGCCTTAGGGATCATAGAAATGGGTGCCCGCTATGTTAGACATAAAAATTATATGTGGAAAAACAAGATCATATGTAATTTGAATTTGTGTTCATCAGAAATTTATGGAGATTCAATGAAATTATGAGCACACTCTACTAACCCAATTCTCTTGCATAATGATAGTGTATCTCTAAAGTGAGAAGGTTTACATTATACCTTGTGATTATTCTTACAAAATGAATGTTTATCCTTTTACAAACCATCTCCTATCATGTTAATAACCACTATCTGAAAATAGTAAAAATGCGGGTCCCAAAATGTGGGATCACATGATATATATAACATTCTCCCACTTAATCCCAACATTTTCATCATATGGATTATCCAACCAAATCCACTAAAACTTCATGCTTAGAGAAAAAAAACAAAACACATGAATCATGACGACATATCTTCTAAGAGCGAGTAATATCTTTAATGTACCATAATGCATCTTATTTCTTTAATATCAACCTATATGAGACAATACATCTTAATGAATAATTTCAAAACCAATGATAAATGTTATTCTCATAAACAATAGTATGTATATACCAAAAATTGAGAATCGACATTATAATAGAATAAGACTTTCATACAACAAAAATTGTCAATATGACAACAAATCACATGATGAGACCTATCCTCATACTAGTTACATGATTCTTATAGTCCATTGTGGCATGCCTTTAGTTAAAGGATTAGTTGTCATCAATTTAGTGCTTACATGTTCTATGACCTCTTTATTCTCCTTAATATGTTCTTATGGCTATATAGTTGATGTTAATATGTTTACTTCAATTGTCACTTTTGGCATTTTTAGCCATAAAAACTATAACTTAATTGTCACAATATATTTTTAATGACCTAGAAATAGAATCGATAATTCTAAGCTTAGAGATGAAACTCTTCAATCATACACCATGCGAGATAGCCTCAAAACAAGAAATGAACTCAGCTTCCATAGTGGAAGTAGCAGTCAAAGTCTATTTCGCACTCCTCTATGACACGACTCTACCAACTAACATAAAAATATATCCAGATTTGATTTTCAAGAATGAACGCAACCTGTAAAGTTTCGCATCTGAATAACTAACTACTTCTAGGTTGTTAGTCTGTCTATACATAACCATGTAACCTTTGGTATCTTGAAGGTATCTTATCACTTTTTTTTGTAGCTTTCCAGTGGTTCATATCTAGATTACTCTAATATTTTCCTAATGTTCCCACAACAAAAGCAATGTCAAGCCAACTATAAACTTGAGCATACATTAAGCTTCTGATAGCAGAAGCATATGAAATATTATTCATTTGTTCCCTTTCTAGATTGTTCTTCAAGCATTGGTTCAAATTGAACCCGTCACCCTTCATAATAGGTGCTATACTTAGCAAACAATCTTTCATTCGAAATCTCTCTAAATTCGTATTGATATAAGTTTGTTGAGATAGTTCTAAAATTTCTTGAGTCCACTCCTATGGATTTTAATGCCAATGACATAAGATACTTCATCCATATTTTTCATGTTAAAATTCTTAGAGAGAAATTATTTTACCTCAAGTGACAACCCTTTATCATTAGTTGCAAGTAGAATGTTATTCACATATAACACAAGAAAATAAATTTTGCTCTACTAACCTTCTGATATATACATTGATCCATAACATCCTTTACAAAATCGAACGAAAATATGACATCATGGAACCTTAAATATCACTGACGACATGCTTGTTTTAAGCCATATATAAATTTATTTAGCTTGCATATCAAATGTTTATCTTTACTGGAAAAGAATCTTTCAAGTTGTTTTATATAAACCTCATTTTCTAGTTCTCTATTGAGGAATGCTGTTCTCACATCTATTTTATATAATTTCATATCAAAATGGACAACCAATGCCAAAATAATACGAAGTGAATCTTTTTTAAATACAAGAGAAAATGTCTCTGTGTAATCGATCCATTCCTTTTGAATGAACCATTTGACAACAAGTCTAGCTTTATATCTCTCAATATTGTCAAATGAATCCATCTTAATTTTGAAGCCCATTTACAACTAGTGGCCTTCGCACTATCAAGCAACTCAACCAAATTTCAAACTTTGTTAAATGCCACATAACTCATCTTTTCATTCATGGTATTGTACCACAAATTGGATTTATCATTATTCATGACTTATGAAAACATTTCAAAATCATTCTCAACTCCAATATTATGGTTAGAATCTTGAAAATACACAATATAATCATTAGGAATTGCTGATTTCCTCATTTTAGTAGATTTTCTTTATATTGCATCAACATTCTCTTAAGAAGCGTGTCGAATAATTAGTTGTTCAACAAATTATGATAATTGCTTAACTAGTAGATCTACTAGATCAATATCAACAGGTTATGGAATATCGTAAGTTGTTCACTAGTCGGTTGAACTAAATGGGTGTTATGAACAACAACCGACCTTATATTTGAGGTGAAAGCTTGAGTGTCAAAATAATCTTTCTTAAGAAAAGAAAGTCATTCGATTGATTGCTTCCGCTAATTAAGTCATTTTCAAGAAATTTAATGTTTCTTGATTTAATAATCATAGTAGTGTGAGATGTACAGTAAAACCTATATCACTTGGACCTCTTGCAATATCTAATGAAATACTCATTTATGGTCATTGGGTTTAATTTCTTTTCTTGTGGATTGTAGAATCTCACTTCAAACGAGCATCCCCTAATATGTACATGTCGCAAACTCAATTTCCAACATTTAAACAACTCAAAAGGTATCTTTGGGACAGCCTTGATCGAAACATGATTTAATATATACACTATTATCTTAAATGCTTTGGTTCACAATGACTTAGGAAGATTGGAGGCGCTAAGCATACTTCGCACCATAACCAATAAAGTCTGGTTTCTTCTTTCTGTTACACCGTTTTGATTTGGAAACCAAGCATAGTATATTGGGCAACGATCCCATGCTCTTAAAGAAATTTCGCAAATGGACCAAGTGCTTGTCTATCTTTAGTGTATCTACCATAGAATCCTCCACCTTTATATGATCTCATGATCTTAATTTTCTTACCACCTTATCTACTTCCACCTTAAATATCTTCAAAGTATCTAACGTTTCATGTAGATACATGTAACGTGAGTAATCATCTATGAAAGAGATGAAATAGTTCTAACCATACGAGTCCATATCTAGACTATAAATATCTGTATGTATGATTTCTAATATTTTTATACTCCTCTTGGCACATTTCTTTGTCTTGTTAGTATGCTTTTCATTTATGTAGTCCACACAGATATCACAATTAGTAAAATCTAAAGTACCTAGTACTCTATCATTTATCAAAGGCTTAATTCTATCTATGGAGATATGTCTCAATATTTGGTGCCACAATATAAATGAATCTTCATTCACAACACATCGTTTTATACCAACGTTATCGAAACACGCATCGTATTATAATAAGCATTGTCTTGTAAATTGATTCGAAAAAAAAAAAATCATCAGACAAAATACCACTCCCAACAATTTCATATTTAAATAATAAATAAAAGTTTGAATATGAAAAAGTTAAAAGAGTAACCCAAAGGTACAAGTTCTGAAAGTGAAATTAAGTTTATAAAGAAATTATGAATATAAAAAGTCCTTTATATAAAAGAAAAAAAAAGAACTTTACCAAAAAAAAGTCCTTTATAAATTCAAAACAAATTCACTATTGAGAACGAGTTTACATTTTCCAATAACTTTTACATGCAAACGCATTTTGTCTCCTGAATAGATATTTTACTCACTTCCTCGTAGCTTCTTATGATTTTGAAAGCCTTACGACGAATTCAAAATGTGAATTGTAGATCCATAGTCAATTCATCAAGTGTTATAATTCATATCGGCCATATTAGATTCATAACAAATATAAGAGATTTGATTACTTTTCTTCTTGAGCCAGGCGTTAAATTAGACACAATCATCTCTTATAGGCCCCTTCTTTTTACAGAAGAAACATTTGATTTCTTTCCTACTATCAACTTGGGGAGGTATTTTACCTTTTTCTTTCTACTTATCATGACTATTATTCTTTTCTTGTGTTGCTAAATGAGCACTTTCTCCCGAGTCTATAATCAATATTTTTTCCTCTTAAACAAACATGATCATGAGTTCATTAATTAACCATTTATTATTATGTGTGTTATAGCAAATCTTAAAAGGTGTATATTGTTATGGGAGAGTGTTCAGAATATATACACACAAAAAAAGATTTGGATAACTTAATCTCAAGGTTCTTAAGCTGAGCTGCAATGTCCCTCATTTTAATGATGTGCTCACGCACATCTCTAACACTAGTGAGCTTCAATGATGAAAGCTTTATAATTAGGGTCATAGCATGTACCTTTTCTGAAGTCTCAATCTACGCATCAATAAACTCCAATAAGGCCTTAGCATCGCTATGTTGCACAATCAAATTACAAATATGAGGAGATATTTTAGTCCTTATGAACATTGCACTGAAGCGGTTAGACTGCTCTCATTGTTCACAAAGGGTTATCTCAACTGCAATCCTCAAATCAGTAGAATGAAGTGGTTCGTCTTTCCTTATAGCATAGTCAGTGTTCATGTACCCCAATTAATGAAGAATTAACTCCTTCTAAACTTTATAGTTTTCACCATTCCGTATAGGAACATCACTCTTAAATTCAGAAAAATTCACAAATTGCAAAACTGCATATCAAACAATCATGCTTGTGTCATAAAATTTGAGGCAAAATATACATAAATCATGTTTTACTAATGTAAACATGTTAAAAATATTAATCACATACCCTAAAAACTGTATGTGGGCTAAGTTTCTAATTTAAATATATTCATAATTACATCATGAAAAAACTCCTATCTTATATTCCTTTCCTTAATCCCTATTGGTAAATTAAGAAAAATAATATGATATTTCATCATAATTAATCTTATTAATATAATGAAAATTCATATGGGATAAAATTCAACATATTAATATGATTAATTACAATCAATGTACATTTCTAAATATGATCAGAGACTCTTAATATATAATTTAATTAATTAAATATGTTGTAGTTACTCTCTAATTTATTAAAATATATGGATCATTGGATATTTAATTTCATGCATAAAATATTCATAAAAATGCATGGATGGTTAAAATAGTAAATAAATTCAGCCTAGGGCATAAGAGCATATTAAAATGGCCAAGGGACAAAACAGTGAAAAGATTTGTCGATGGTTGAATCGTGAAATCGTCGAAAAGGGTGGGCAAAACCGTAAATGTGAAGCTAGTCCATGGGTTCACGAGCATGTGCATGGCACATACCTGCCTTTTGCAAGGGCCATGGCATGCACACGCACCTATCCGCCATGCAAGCACGTGTGGTGCACGCTCTCGGCAACTATCGCATAGCCAAGTATGGCAAACGCGCTTGCAATTGCCCATAGCAGTTCTACTCATGTGGCCCCACTAGCTTCTTCCTCTGTGTGAACATAAGGCTTTTTCTTGCCTCTTTCGCCATTCCATCACGATTCCACCATCTGTTACTTCTCTGGCAACCCATCTCAAACCAAAATAAATGATGGGCTTTGAAGACCATATTGACACAACCACATAGGTCCAAGTTTCAGCGAAAATGACCAAGAAATTGGTCCCAAATCAAACAAAAAGATTGTCAAATGCAAACCCTTAACCATCGCGACTTCCACCACCGAATTAGCCTTTGGTGAACATTGATATGCCGAATTATCTTATGACTATTCTTCCCCATGGTGGTGCAACCATACCAGTCCGAAGTCGAGTGGTGGGTCGATGAACTTTGGCCAAAATCAGCAATTTTCCTCTTAACTCCAAAATGGCCGATTCATCTAAAAACCTCAAAAAATACACAAAAAAATTGTCGAAACAAGGCAAATGCACTAAACATACTTTGATACCAAATGTTAGACATAAAAATGATATGTGGAAAAACATGATCAAATGTAAAATAGATCTCCAGCTATTGTTCTCTGAAATTCACAAAGATTCGATAAAATTATAGGCATACTCTACTAATCCAATATTCTCACATACTAATGGTGTAATTTCAAATGAGAGGGTTTGAGCTAAACCTTGTGATTACCCTTACGAAATGAACATTCATCTTTTTATAAATTATCTCTCATCAAGGCAGTTATCAACAAGAGATACAAAACATGAAAAAACCGTATGTAGAATAATTGCTACTGGAAAGAGAAAAAAACGTGAATCCCAAAATATGGGATATATATGTCTAACACGCTACACTTGAGCGCACGAGCGATTTCCTTCATTGGGTCATTGTGGAAGTTGCCTACACTCCCAAAACATAGAAAAACCATCGATGAAGGTGGTTGCTCATCAAGCCACTCCATTTGGTCATCACCTTGACAGCAAACATCAACCTTCTTTTTAGTAATGTTAGAAGCAAAAATCAAATGTGGAAAACAAGATCAATTATAAACAAACTTTCAACCATTGTTCGTATTAACAATCGTTGGAAAATCCCAGAGATTTAGCGAAATATCGAACGCAATCTCCTAACCCAATCTCCTCGCATACTAATGGTGTATTCCAAAACGAGAAGGTTTGCATTAGACCTTGTGATTATCCCTTAAGAAATAAACGATCATTCCTTTTATATACTGTCTCACATCAAGACGGTTACCAAATGAGTAGTTATCACAAAGAGGTATGAGGCATGGAAAAACTACATGTGGAATAACCGCCTCTTTAAAGAGAAAATGTCGATCCGAAAAGGTGGGATCACATTATATAAATAACATTCTCCCACTTGATCCCAACATTTTCATCATACGGATTATCCAACCAAATCCACGAAAAACTTTATGCTTAAAGAAAAAGAAACAAAACACATGGATCATGCCGACATGTCCTCTAAGAATGAGTAATATCTTCCACGTATCATAATACATTTTATTTCTTTAATGTCAGCCTATATGTTTTTTTTTTTTGTCGGTGTCAGCCTATATGTTACAACACATCTTAATGAGTAAACTTTATGTTTATTCCAAAACTAAGGATAAATGTTATTCTTATAAACAACAAAATGTGTACATTAAAATTGAGAATCGACATTATAACAGAATAAGAGTTTCATACAACAAAAATCATCCATATGACGACAAATTACATGATAGGATCTATTCGCATACTAGTTACGTAATCCTTATGTTTCATTGGTGGCATGCCTTTAGTTAAATGATCATCTATCATCAATTCAGTGCTAATGTGTACCATGGCCACTTTATTCTCCTTAACACGTTCTCTTATAGTTAAATACTAGATGTCAATATGCTTACTTCGACTACCACTTTTGGCATTTTTAGCAATAAAAATTGCAGCTGAATTGTTACAATATATTATTAATAGCCTAGAGATAGAATCAATAATTTTAAGCCTAGAAATGAAACTCTTCAACCATACACCATGCAAAGTAGCCTCAAAATAAGATATGAACTCAGCTTCCATAGTAGAAGTAGCAGTCAAAGTCTGCTTCACACTTTTTCATGATATGGCTTCGCCAACAAACATAAAAATATATCCAAATGTTGATTTTCGAAAATTAATGCAACCAGCAAAGTCCGCATCCAAATAATCTATTACTTCCAGGTTGTCAATTAGTCTATATATAAGCATGTAGCCTTTGGTAACTTGAAGGTATCTCATAAATTTTTTTGCAATTCTCTAGTAGTCCATATATGAATTACTCTGATATCTTCCCAACGTTCCTATAACAAAAGCAATGTCAAGTCAAGTGTAAACTTGAACATACATCAAGCTTCCGACAACATAAGCATATGAAATATTATTCATTTGTTTCATTTCTAGATCTTTATTCAAGCATTGGTTCAAATTGAACCTATCATCTTTCACTATGGGTGTTATACTTGGTAAATAATCTTTCATCCAGAATCTCTCTAGGACCTTATTGATATAGGTTTCTTGAGATAGTCCTAAAATTTCTTAAGGTCTATCTCTACGAATCTTAATGCCAATGACATAGGATGCCTCACACATATCCTTCATTTCAAACTTTTAGACATAAATTGTTTCACCTCATGTAGCAACCCCTTTATCATTAGTTGCAAGTAGAATATTATCCACATATAGTATAAGGAAACAAATTTTGCTTCCACTGACGTTCTGGTATATACATTGATCCATGACATTCTCTACAAAATTGAATGAAGAGATGACATTATGGAACTTTAAGTACCATTGGCGGGATGCTTGTTTCAAGCCATATATAGATTTGTTAAGCTTGCACACAAAATGCTCACCTTTACTAGAGGAGAATCCTTCAGGTTGTTTCATGTAAACCTCTTCCTCTAGTTTTCCATTGAGGAACGTTGTTTTCACGTCCATCTAATGTAATTCCATATCAAAATGAGTAACCAATGCTAAAGTAATACGAAGATAATTTTTCTTAGATATAGGAGAAAAAGTTTCCATGTAATCAATTCACTCCTTTTAAGTCAATCATTTGGTAACGAGTCTAGTTTTATATCTTTCAAGTGTTACCCAATGAATCATTCTTTGTTTTGAAGACCCATTTACAACCAATGGTTTTCGGACCATCGGGCAACTCAACCAAATCCCAGTTGTTAGATGCCATAAAACTCATTTCTTCCTTCATGGCATTGTACCACAAATTAGATTTATTACTGTCCATGGCTTGTGAAAACGTTTCAGGATCATTCTCGGCTCCAATATTGTAGTTAGAATCTTGTAAATACACAATATAATCACTAAGAATTTCTAGTAATTGCTAAACAACTAGATGAGTGTATTGTTCAACCAATTGTATTAGTCATAATCTTGTTAAATGCCATAAAACGCATCTTTTTTCTTAATGTTGCATTAACATTATCTCGATGAGTGTATTGTTCAACCAGTTGTTCAACAATTTCTAGTAATTGCTAAACAACTAGATCTATTATATCAATATCAGCAGGTTGTGAAACTTCAACAATTGGTTGTTCAACGGCTGATTGAACTAAGGACACATTATGAACAACAACCAACCTTATACTTGAGGTGAAAGATTGAGTTTATGAATGATCTTTCTTAAGAATAAAGTCCTTCAATCAATCGTTCCTACTAATCAAGTCATTTTTAAGAAATTTAGCGTTTCTTGATTCCACAATTCTAGTGATGTGAGATGGACAATAAAACATGTATCCCTTGGACCTTTGAGCATATCCAATGAAATATCAACTTATGGTCCTTGGGTCCAACTTCTTTTCCTGTGGATTGTAAACTTTTACTTCAGACGAGCATCCCCAAACACGTACATGTTGCAAACTTGGTTTCCAACATTTAAATAACTCAAAAGGTGTCTTTGAGATGGCATTTATCAGAACTTGGTTTAGTATGTACACTGTCATCTTAAGTGCTTCAAATCCACAATGACTTAGAAAGTTTGGAGCCGCTAAGCATACTTCGCACCATATCCATTAAAGTTTAGTTTCTTCTTTCCGCTACACCATTTTGGTCCAAAGAACCAAGTATAGTAAATTTGACAACTATTCTATGCTATTGAAAAAACTTTGCAAATGGACTAGGTGCTTATTTATCTTCAGTACATCTACCATAGAATTCTCCACCTGTATCTGATCTCACAATCTTAATTTTCTTACAACATTGTTTCTCTACTCCGGTCTTAAATACCTTAAAGGTATCTAACGCTTCATGTTTATTATGAAGCAAATAGAGATACATGTAACATGAATGAACATCTATGAAATGGATGAAGTATTTCTGACCACACGAGTTCATATTCGGATTACAAATATCTATATGTATGATTTTTAATATTTTTGTACTCCTCTTGGTACATTTCTTCGTCATGTTGGTCCAATTTCCCTTTATGCAATCCACACACACAATCAATAAAATCTAAAATACTGAGTAGTCTATCATTTATCAATCGCTTAATTCTATCTAAGGATATATATCACAATCTTTGGTGCCACAACATACATGAAATATTTTTTCACAACACATCATTTTATACCAGCGTTATCATGATGCATTGCATTATAATAGACATTTTCTTATAAATTAATTTGAAAAATACCAACAGATAAAGTACCACCCCCAACAATTTCATATTTAAATGTTAAATAGAAGTTTGAATATGAAAAGTTAAAAGAGTAACCCAAAGATATAAATCATGAAATTGAAATTAAGTTTATAGAGAAACTAGAAACATAAAAGGTAATTTCCAAATTCAAAACAAAGCCACCATTGAGAACTAGTCTACATGTCCAAATAGTTTTCACATATGAACGCATCTTGTTTCTTGAATATATGCTTTGTTCACTTTCCGCTGGCTTCTTGTAGTTTTGAAAACCCTACAAGGAATTCAAAATGTGGATTGTAGATCCAAAATCAAACCACCAAGTGTTGTGACTCACATCAACCATATTAGATTCATTACAAACACAAGAGATTAAATTATCTTTCTTCTCAGGCTAGGCCTTAGATCTAACACCATCCTTCCTGACATGCTCATTGTTTTTACAAAAGAAAATTTTGGATTCTTTCTTAATGTTAGTTTGGGGAATATCTTACATTTTCCCTTATTCTTTCCTTGTGTTGCCATAGCTTTTATTCTTTCGTTATGTTGCCAAATGAGCCCTTTCTTCCAATTCCATAATCAATATTTCTCCCTCTTGAACACGCATGATCATGAGTTCATTAATTGACGATTTATTCTTATGTGTGTTGTAAGAGATCTTGAAAGGTGCCTATTGTTGCAGAAGAGTGTTCATAATATAATACACAAGAAATGATTTGGATATCTCAAGTTTAGACTTTAATGGCATCACGACCCCACTTGACAATTTTAAACTTAGTGGCATCACGGCCCCACCTAGCAATTTTCTCGACTTGGTGACATCACGGCCCCACCTGACAATTATCTATCCAACTCACAACCTCACATGATTATTTTCCCTTCAAATAATGACATTTTCCACCAATCATACTCAATTTTCACAAATCGGTACTCAATTAAATAAACAGAGAGCTCCACAGTAATCAGCACGAAATTACGGCCGTTGGCTATCTTAACCTAATTTCCTGAAAATAAATAAATAAATAATTACGAAACATAATAAATAAATGCAATAAATCCAACTTAGACCCGTTATAGTCTAATTGGAAGCCAAGACAAGCCCAAAAAATTATCGAGACTCGTTCAATAAATAATAGAGTATGTCTACTTGCTAATTATGCTAACCATTTGCCTAACATCATTAACCGACTAACAAGGGATTAGTGAGTAAAACTCACTTGATTAAAAGTGGAGATCGGATCACCATGATGGCGGCGCAATGGCAGCCGAACTTGGGCGTGCGACGACACCGATGGGCTTCGACCGAGCCCAATGGCCTTGCAAGCCCACATAAATTTCTGGGCTTGACTTCAATTGGGCCTGACTCAAGACTGAAGATGGGCTTGAAACTTGGGCTGAACAAGAAGGCCCAAAGGAGCTACTGATTCGGTGGGTCACATGGGCTGAAGGTGGGCCCAACCGTGGGCTGAATTTGCTGGAATTCCCGGCTGCTCTTGCTTGGCTTCAACTTGCTGGACAATTGGACTCGTGGGCTGAAACGTTGGCTTCGAGGGATGTGAAGAAAGAAGCAGCAAAGCAGAAGCTGCTTCAATCAATGGCCTCATGTAGTTGAAGATGAAGACGCATGGATCGTGGGCTTGCATAGAGAGAGAGAGAGAGAGAGAGAGAGCTTCGATGATAGGTGGACACCGCGGTTGGCGTTGGAGATGCGAGACTGAGGAGTTGCTTTGGTCAACAATCTGACTGGAGAAGACCACGTAGGGAGAAGAAGTGTTCGATGGGCTGAGGGCATCTGTTTCGATGGTAGAGGAAATTCGATGAAGATGCTGGGCTATTCGATCGGGGATGGTGCAGATGGAGGATGAAGTGGATGATGGGGAGGAAAGAAAATTAAAGATGAAAGCATAAGCAAGAACCGGTGAAAGAGAGTTGAGACGTGCAAATGAAGAGGTCGGCAGCCGATGGTGTGCTTAGCAAGTTTGGAGGCTTAAAGTCAAAGATATTATCTCTTGCATTGATTAGTTGGTCTCCTAATACTTTCCCCAACATTTAAATACCTCAAACACTTCAAATTGACACCAAAATTCCAGCTCTAGGCCTAGATCCGAATTTCACCACTTTTGATCTTCAACTTCTTCAACAAAATCCCAAAATTGAAGTCCAATTTTGATGTAGAAAAATCCCATACAATTTCAGTAAGTCCCTGACACTCAAAGGCTCGGCTTGGAAGTCCAAATTTCCATCGAATTAGCCCATCTAACTTTCCGCTAATTTTCCACGACGTCCAAATCAATTTTCCATAAAAACCTCAGAATCTCTGAAAAAATTTTGGAGGATGAGTCAACATTCCTAAAATAGATCATGACACTACAGAACTTTCAATTTTTTAAAGCGGACTCGAATTCACGGTTAATTTCCATTCAACACATTTTTAGTGTAACCTAGGCTACCGAGTAACTTTCAGAAAATTTTAGTACAAATGACCCATTGTTGATTTCTTCGAGCCATAATGAACCCACTCGACACATTGGCGACTCTCGGTTGTCATAAAAATTTCGAGGATTCAAATACGAACACATGGTACCAAAGCAATGAGAAAATCAATCAAGTGTCGGCCGACAAGAATTTTTCAATTTAGTGGTGTCACCCACGATTAGCCACACATCTTAGTCGAACTAACTTATCTCTAATCTCTGATCGATTTATATATGTGCTGTAATGATCTCGACATATGAGCACGGTCGAACAGCCGATTCCTAGTCGAATTCTCAAGTATATTGCATTAAATTTCCTTAATGGCTTCCCCCAAACAGTTTAGTTATCTCAAGAGTGATTAGCTCTAAGAACAGCCCTATAAGTGTGTCAATAAAATACCCGATTTATTCAATAGAAAACAGGATTGAAAATCTGAAATGTCACATATTCTTCCTCATGGCGATGCGACCGTACCGTTTCGAAGTCGAGCTATGAGTCCTCGGAATTTGGCTAGAATCAGCGATTTTCCTCTTGGCCCCAAAATGGTTGAATTACTGTTCACATCCAAAAGGCTTGAAAAGTACACCAAAAATTCGACAAAAGCAAGGCAAAGGCATTAAATATGCTCTAGTATCAAATGATAGAAGTAAAAATCAAATGCGGAAAACATGATCAATTATAAACAAACCTCCAACCATAGTTCGTATTCACGTTCATTAGAAAATCCTGAAAATTTAGCGAAATATCGGGCACACTCTATTAACCCAAACCCCTCACGTACTAATGTTGTATTCTAAAATTAAGGGGTTTGTGTTAGACCTTGTGATTACCCATTAAGAAATGAGCAATCATTCCTTTTATATATCGTCACCCATCAAGACGATTACCAAATGGGCGGTTGTCATGAAGAGGTACGAGGCATGGAAAAACTACATGTGGAATAATTGCCACTTTAAAGAGAAAATGTCGATCTAAAAATGTGGGATCACATTATATAAATAACAAGTAACACCCTTGAGATTCAATATAGGCCCCATAGGATATACCGCGGGTGGCCCAAGGCCTATGAAGGATGCCACTACATGTGGTTCAAGCTCATCGAACGTATTTATGACATTTCCCCTAGTCCCTCTCATCATCTTGGCATGCTCCAAGAACACTTGGACCGACTCCTTCATCAAAACTATGGAGCATAAGACCTTGGCTTGCAATGGTTTCTCAAAACTTGGAAAGTCCAACTCAGTGGCCGAGTCCTTGAATTCGGTTATATCCAACGTTGCTCGTCTTGGAGCAACTGGAGGTGCATAATCAGGCCAAGGAACACTACGCTTGATGTGAAGAATACATAAGGACTCCGACCTCGTCAGCCAGTTCAGTCATGGTGGTGCAGAACATGTCGAGAAGGAACCCCACCAACCGCCTATTTGAGTTGGCCGAGTTAGCAGGTTCCACAATAGCCCGCTTGGCGTGAGGCTTGTTGCTTTCCATAAAGAAAGTGGGCAAGTTGCTCGCGGAGATCTGTGTCTATGTTCACACACGGGAGGTGGACAAAGCGGATATGGGCAGCGTCCACAAAGGTGGCGAGCGAGTTCGTGTACGAGTTGAAGTCAGAGTCGAGGAGAAACCTTATGATGAGGATTGTTACGGAGATTTGGGGGTCGTGGTGGACGAGTAGCTTGGCCATCTCAACCATTGATACGAGATGGCCCATGCTGGGGGTTGGGATGAACACGAGCTCGCCATAGGCCATGGTGATGTTGCTGATTATTTCTCAGGCTCGAGCGAGTGCTTCGAAGGTTTTGTGGTTGGAAAACGTAGTGATGAAGCTCAAGGCTTCTTATGTTAATTATGACTTCTTAAAATGCTTCCGTCTGGCGGCTTTTTTGTAGTTCTTATATTCATGTTGTTCGATTTTTATTAATTCTATTTCGTGAGACATGTGTCGTCCTTTAAACGGTTGGACAACGTGATGGGAAATGACTTCGTCACGGCTTTACTGGTTGGGGTCAACTTGAGGCGTTATTCAACTCCAAACGGTACTTAGCAAAAGATGGGCCAAGCGACCGAACGATCATCATTTTATTGGCAAGACGCGATCTATTATAGACCGGATTGATCTCGATCGATTATGACTCCAATATTTATGTATAATTTCTCATCAATCTAACATGACGATATTTGATTTAGGAAATAAATTTGAAAGTACCTTAGTCGTGTTGATGTGCGCTGTGACTGTCCAAGTGGTGTGACATCTAGACATCCAATTTGGAGTATGTAGCTAGGTGGTGTCACTGAGTTGCATGCAAGAGACAAGTGTTCAGGTCAACAAATCTTGTGGTAAGAGTTACAAAGTACTCTGGAAGATCGAGAGATATTCCGCGAGGAAGTGTGCGAGGCTAAACATTGTATAAATTATTTAGTATAACATGTAGTTGAAAAATACTAATAGCATTTGAGTGACTCGGCTACGGTTGTTATCTCCTTTGTTTACTTGAAAGGTGTAACATCCTGAACTTCAGGTTCTGATTTCAATTGAATAAGTTGGGTTTTTCATCAACACGACCATAGTGTTTTTTCTCTAAGATGGCCACTTACGAGATAACTGGCCTATCAAGTGAAGCCGTTAAAGGAATATAAACGCAATAGACTTAAGAATTCGATTAGGAATTGACTACTCAACCGTGCTAGTCTGCAAGGGTCATTACGGCATGGTCGAAAACATATCAAAGATCGGAGATAGGTTAGTTCGATTAAGATGTGTGGCTAAACATGAATGATTTCACTACTTTGCAAAATTCTCGTTGATCAACACTAAACAGATTTTTTTGTCGTTTTGGCGCCCTGTGTCCGTATTTGAAATCTTGAAATTTTCACGACAACCAAGAGTCGCTAATGTGTCGAAGAGGTACATGTGACTCGAAAAAAATCGACCAGGAATCAATTATACTAAAAAATTCCTAAAAACTACCCAGTAAGTTGGTCATGTTAAAATCACGTCTAGTTGAAATTAACCGTGAATCTGAACTCGATTTTAAAAATTGAATGTTCTGTCATATCACGAGTTATTTTAGAAACATCGACTCATCTTTCGAGAAATTTTTGGTAAGTTCAAGATTTTTATGGAAAATTGATTTGGATGATTCGGAAAACGAACGGAAAGTTGGATTAGCCAAATTGAAGGGATTTTTGGCCTCCGGTGTGAGCTACTTGATTAAAGGAAATTGTGTGGATTTTTTCTTCAACAAAATTGGACATCAAGCAGAGAGATTTGTTAAGAAATCGGATTCCGGGAAAAAGGAAATGGAATTTGAAATTGAGGGAAATTCGTAGGTTTGAGGGACTGTCTTATTTTGGTCTTCAATTGGACTTCAAATTGTGCAATTGGTGAAGAAATGGGCCCTAGGATGACCAATTGTTAGTATTGTTTGAAGTTGAGCAAAAAAATATTTTGATTATAATTATCTTTTTCCTCCCCTCACCGGACTCTCTCACCCCCGCCTCTCTCTCCTCTCCATCTCACGCTCGATTCTCTCTCCCTCGCATGTCCTTCGCCATCCGACAAACCCCCCTGTAATTTGCTTCTCTTGTTCCCTTTTCTTTTGACTTTTTGAGTCAATTATTATCTTCTTCTTCTCTCTTTCTCTCATACATCCCTCCCCCTTGACCGACCATTCTCTCTCTCTCCCTCATCCCTCCCCTCTTTCTGCCTTTTCTTTTGTTCCCCTGTTGGTCGAAGACCCCAACACCCCCCACCCATGATCTCTTCTCCTTTGCCATGCCCGAACACACGTCTGCCCACTCCCCTCTACCAGCAAATTCCCAATGCCAACACCACCCTTGCTGACTTTATATTTTGTTGATCGAAGATTTCCACAATAGCTACCCCTCAGTTGCCACGTCCGTCTCCCTTGTTCGTTGCTCCACCTGCGCCATCAAAGCCCCTGTCCACAGCTGTGTCTCAACTGAAGCAGCTCTCTCCTCCGTGCAACCCATCAACAACCGAAGCTGCCCCAAGACCATCTTCTTCCTCCATCGTTGCCACGCCGCCAAGGTCAGCTCAGCCGCAAGCCGTAGCCCCGTCAAGCCGAAGACCAACAGCTCAGCCCCCTTCAAGTTTGGACTAAGTAGCCTTGCCGTGGGCTTTGTGGCCATTTTCAAGCCCGTCCCAGCCCCGCTTGGCACCATCGTTTTGGAATTTATCGGCCATCATCGCATCATCGTCTTCATGGTCCAGTTGGATCGTTAATCAAGTGAGTTTAACTCATTAATCCTTGCTTAGTAAGTTAATGACGTTTAAGAGTTGTTTAGTTTAGACTAAGTACATATTAGGTGGATAGTTAGAGTAGATTCGTAATTTAATTAATTGTTATTGCATGTTAGGTGGTCGAGTAGTGTAATTAGAGCTTAGACAAGCTCTAGTATTTATCTAGAGTTATTCGGAAATTTTCCAGGCCTGTCTCGGCTTTTAATTAGGCTTTTTCGGCCAAACTTACAATTTTTAGTATTTATTAATTAATTTCCGTAATTATTTATTTATTTATTTATTTTTCAGAAATTAGATCGGGATGGCCGATGTGTGACATCCGGATTTTCGGGTTTTAATTTATTTGGATAAATAGGGCCGTCTTCGTTCAATTGAAGCCGGAGATTGTGAAATTGGGATGCAAGTACGCCCAAAGTGGTAAGGAAAAATACAAATTTGATTGATGAGGTGTTGAATGAATTAATGGGGGTCAATTTGATTTAATTCAAGTGGGATTAAGATTTAATTGGAAGAGAATTAAGTGGAATTGAAGACATTGTTGCACAAGTTTTAGGCCCGGTGGAAATTGCAAGTGAACCCATTGGAAGAGATTGTGGGAGATAGTGGAGTGTGATGTCATCCTAGGTCATGGTGGGCCATTTTTGTTGAATAAAAGAAAGAGAAAAAGAAAAGAAAAAGCCCCCCTTCTTCTCTCTCCTCCCTCTCTCCTTCCTCTCTCCCTTCCGTTGGTTTCTCCTCCATCTTCTTTGTGCGAAAGACCAGAAAATTGCAGAGAAGAAGGAGCTGCAGCCATGGTCGTTCGCTCCCGCTCGCACGCCGTCGCCGCCTTTGCCCGTCCGCCCGCCGTCGCAGCCCCTCGCCTCGCCGCTCGCCCTAACCGCTCACATCTCCATCTCTCTCCATTTTCAGCTCGTGCTCGACGCCTCCGCAGATCTGGGGTGGACGCCGAAGCAGCAGCCAGCAGCGCCGCCGTTGCCCGTTCGCCGGAGCTCGCCATCGCGGTTGCTGTTCGCCCGCCCATCGATCGCCGTGCCCGCTCGTCGTTGCACCTCCTTCGCTGCCTCCTGCCTTCGTCCGCGCTAGCCCGAGCTTCATCCCCTCCGTCCAGCCGTCGTCGGCGTCGCTAGGGTCGCCGGGAGACCCCGCCGTCGGCCGCTCGGCACCGCGGCAGCTCCTCCGCCGTTCCTCCGCCCAAACCGGCGCCGGATCCGCCTCCTCCAGCCCCAAATCAGTGGCTGGAAAAATGGGTATGGCAGCTCCTTCTTGGCCCGTTTTGGCCGCCTTCCCGAGCCCGGATGCTCGGCCCGCTTTGAGGAAAGTTGTTCTCCTCGGCGTCCCCGTCGTTTTGGTCCGCTCGGCTCGCTAATCCGGTGAGTTTAGCTCACTAAACCTTGATTAGACGGTCAATGATGCCCTAAGTGTGCTTAGCCTAAGTTAAGTAAGCTTAGGTGATTAGTTTAGTTTATTTAATTGTGAATTAGATTAAGATGTTTGTTTAATTTAAACCATGTTTAATTAAAGGCTAAGAAAGTTTATTTAATGATAAACATCGATGTGACATAATAGGTTTTATTTTTGATTTATTTAAATGTTTCGAAATTCAGGGAATTATAATACTATATTATAATCCGAAATTAATAAAATATTATTATTTATTTAAAAAAAATATAAAAAAACGAAAAAAAAATTATTTTGACCCCGAGTTGCTCGAATTTCGTGCCGATCGCTGCCGTGTATTCAGATTTTGAAATTGAAGGTTGGATATTATAAATTGAGTGTGGATTGCGAAAAATATGGATATTATTATTTAATTAATTTTCGGAATAAAATTAATTATTTATTAAAATTCAAAAAAAAATTTCTTCGGGACCCTAAACTCTCAGAATTTCGTGCCGATCGCTGCTGTGTATTTAGAATTTGAATTTGATGATTGATTGTGGCAAATTGAGTGTTGATTGTGATAAATATGGATTTTATTCATAAAATCCCAAGTGTCGAGTTCGGCATTGAAATTGGATTGTTAATGGCTAATATCGTAATTGGATTATGTGAGTGAAATGTAAAGTATCCAAGGATCGGTATCGAATTGTCATGTGCTAGTTGAAAGGCTTGGGTCGCAGTAGTAGCTAGGCCGACTGGACCTTTATTCTTCTAGAAATGCCGTCGATAGAATGACGTGGCTTGGTCGCAGTAGTGGCGAGACCAACTGGACCTTTGTTCTTCTAGAAATGCCGTCGATAGAATGACGTGGCTTGGTCGCAGTAGTGGCGGGACCGACTGGACCTTTGTTCTTCTAGAAATGCCGTAATGTTAGTAGATAGCTGACCCGCGAGTAGGCTATGCCCTTATGTGGTAGTGAATAATAATTGGAATGCGTGCTAAGTGCGATCGTGATTTATATGAAAGTGATGGCGTTCCAATTGTTTGAATTATTATTACTACCTGAGATTATGTGATACAAATTGTGCTAACCTGCAGGAAGGAATTGAGGTGAGGTAAGTTCTCTGTGTGATGTGGTTAGACCACCCTTGGGCGTATTTTCTTTCTAATAGGGGTTTAGGGGGTTGAACTTGCTGAGACGTTGTCTCAGTGGTTATTAAATAACCATTTCAAGTTCCTGGTGGACGGAGCGGCCAGATAGCTTTGGTTGGCCTTGAGGAGTTGGAGAGGTGAAGTCATAAGGATTGGAGTTCGTGTACGACTTGTAGATCGTAGGATAACCTCTTTTTAAGAGCCAGTCTTTTGTAGATTTTTTTTGGCTCTAGGCCTTCGTCTGTAACTCCGTTGGTTTATGTAAGTGATTGGTTGTGAAATTGTTTCATGCTTTTCTATCCCGTATTTTATTGTCAGGGGTTTTATAATACGTTCCGCTTGCGCAATAATAAATGAATGGGGTCGGCAACACTACCTGGGAATGTCGCATTTGCATGACCATGGTGGGATGGAATCTAGTCTAATCTGACTTTGAAATGGATGATTGCGAGTGATACCTAATTGATTTAAATCGATCAATTCCTTTTTCATTGATGGCAACAAGTGCTCCTGGTAAACTTCAAGGTCTAAATAATCATAATATCAACATCGTTCCAGCCTCTTTTCTTTTTAAAGCTTTTTCTCGATTTCTTTGACGGATCTATAATAAAACCTCAGGGCTTTTCAAATAACCATACCATCAAAATTCTAATATGCTAAACTTACTAAATGAGTAATTTAAATGAATCTACTTAATGATGCGGCATAACTCTTTTTGTTAGTGCTTAAATGACCCCCCCTTACTTTAAGGACCATTTTTTAACCACATTATTTAGTAAACTCATCAATATGAATTTTAGTATCGCTAGCATTATGCAAAGGCTAATAGGCAACTAACAAGTAATCATTTTTGTCCCTGGTATCTTAGCCATTCAAATCTTGAAATCTTGAAATCTTGAAATGACTTCTTAGCACGAAATCAAGACATTTCCACTGGTAGGTACAATATTAGTTGTCTTGGGATATCAATCTTTGCTCAAGGCCCAAACTTGGAGAAAATACCAAAAAAGTTTTAAACCTTTTGTATTAGCATCAATTTAGTTCTTAGATCTTTTAATTGAACTAATTTAATCTTAAATCTTTTTACATTGATACCAATTCAATCCTCTCGGCTAATTTAGGCTAGAAATTGCTAACGTAGATACCGGTCGTCTTACGTGACATAACCAATTGTGACATGAACATTTTTTTAATATATTTTTTTATTTTTATAATTTTTTGTTCTTTTCTTTTTCAAATTTGGGTGAGAGCCGCCTCATTCGCGAGGGCTTGTTGACCCTCACTAGCCAAAATGACAAAATTGCTCTCCATCCAGATTCCCCCCCGTAGTCCATCCTAATCTCCATGGCAAGGCCCAGTTCTACCAAAGCTCTCTTCCTTGTCTGATAATCATCCCGCCCATGATTATTCTT